>CM047427.1:34159374-34759374 GCA_026168455.1 Theocolax elegans | reverse complement strand
AAATTCTCCTTTAAGAAAAATGACCAAAATTGGAAGAGTGTGTTCACCTCTTGTAACTTCTCTATACCAACTTGTTTACGCTCTGAAATAAAAAGAGATTCCATGAATTCTAAAGTGAATGACTTTATGTACATTTTATGAATGATGAATATAACAACATGATTTTTTTTTTTTTTTATATTATTTTAACGTCGCTCTTTTTATGCTCCCAGACCGGTGCTAATCAGCGACGGAGGTCATACGATGTCTTGGTGAAGAAAGCACTTGTTGAAAATACATTCGCCAGTGGTGCTTGTATCAATCGGCCGGAGCCGGGAATCGAACCTGGGACCTCCAGATTACGAGCCCGACGCCCTACCGACCGAGCCATCGCAGGCCTCTTAACAACATGATTAATATCAACATGATTTCTTTAGCTAAGAAAAGAAAACATATTATAATAATCATCATCACATTAAGAATTTATAACTTAGTTACAAAAAGTAAATTCAAGATTTTTTAATATCTTACCTTTTAAACAACGTGAATGATATTTATGATACACTTGTTGAGTGAACCGTTTACTTTCAATAACGAATGACTAGGATGTTGGAATGTTGACAATGATTGCGGAGCACTACCGTAACTACTAGCTAAGAAACCTTTGTTTGAACTTGTATCAGCACTACTTCTGTAAATATAAAATAAAAGAAAAACCTTTTATTATTGTAATAGAAAATAAAGCTAAATATTCAAAACCATAAAAAATATCACATTAAGTAATAAAAGTTGTTAGAAGGTAACACATTAAATGTCAGTTAATGGATTGAAAATCTTAATGATGTTGGAAAAACACTTTAATTAATATTGCATAATTAAAAAATTATACTGTGCTTAAATTATAAATTTTATAAGCTTATTTCAAAATTAACATCTATGTAATTTATATATTTACACTGAAGATGTTCTCGGTCTTAATAATTATAAGTGCCATTCTTTTAAATTATTGTATTTATTATTACATAATAAGAACTTTAATAGTAAAATAATAAATACAACATTAAATGCAAATTTAATGTAATTTATAATAAATTAAAAAATGTAATAATAAAATGTTACAAACCATTAATGTATACCAGATCATCCTTGAGAAAGATTAAACATCGCCAAAACTATCCCAATACAAAACAAGAGGCTCGTGGTTATTGTTGAATTGAACCATTATTGTACGTTCCACACACTACCATTGTTACTCTTGTATTAAAACTCACTAGTAGGTGAATTACTCCTATAATTCATAATTATCTTATATAAATTATCTTTAAATTTAATTATAATGTATTCTATACAATTTAAAATATAAATAAAATGTAAAAAAAATAAATATTACTTAGTTATTGACAACTTACGGCAACTTAAAATTTTCAAAAATAAATAAATTTAAATCTTATACAATAAATAAATTAACTAGATAATAAATAAAAATTATTTACCATAAGTTATTATTCTATTGTTTTCAAACACTGCCATCAACATTGGACAAATACTGGACAAGAGCTTCTGCTATTTTGTAATGCTCACTTAACTTTATATTAGAATAACTAATATCATACAGTAAAACTTTATGAAAATCTCATAAAAACTATGTGTATACGTAAGTGTATACTACATAATTTATATACATAATTTTATATACACAATAAAATAAATAAACTAACTATCCGTTATATTCATTGTCCGTTTAAATAGTGCCATCAGCGCCATCATATACACATAAGTATGTGGGGATCAGGGTCTGTTGCCTTGATCGTATCGCTGCCACACTCAGCGTACCGGGGTATCGAGGACAGGTGCAAGAAGCTAGACAGAGATAACAGTTATTAGTGTTTATTAATACAGGCTTTCGTCCGCTCTTGCGGACTCATACGTCGGAAGCTACGACGCGACTGAATCTCGGCGGTTATTCCGCTCTCTCTATATCGCTCGCTGTGAAGCGCCAACTGGTGGCTACTGGGGTAAATAACCTCCGTGCGTCAGACGCACTGCGTCTCGCCCACAAGTGTAATGTATATCGCATTTTATGTAACCCGCGTCCCGTATCCCAATTTCAATTTCCAATTTTTTTTTATTTTTTTACAAAAATATTTATTTATAACAATTCTCTTTTTTTATTTATTTTTAATACAAAAAATCGAATATAAAAAAGAATTATAATAAATTTTATTTATTAAATAAAAACTAATATTTTTATAATAAAACAGTAAAAAATATTTACCACACACAAAAATAAAATTTTTAAAATAATCTAAACGTCAAACCCTGTAAAGCATGTTTTCAATATGTCCAAATTATTCTAAAATTTTAAATTAAAATTGAATTAAAATTTTTAAATAAAATTAAACAAAAAACTTTGTTCTTAAACTTGAAAAATTTGGACTTGAACGTTAAATAAACATGACAAATTTATTGTGTCCGCGAATTCTAAGAATATATTGATTTTATATTACTTAAATATATTTGTCTTTTCAAATATTATAATTACTTTTTTCTTAATTTTTCTTAATTTATTTAATTAATAAAAAAAAGAAATTATTAACGTTTACATGTTATTAAGGGGGCGCCAAAGCCACTTTAGAAATTCAAATTTCGCGCCAAAAATGTAATTAATTATGTCGTATTTATTGTAAAACTAATTTTTTTAAATAAAAAAAAAGAGTTATCCCCCCCTAGCTATCATAAAAAGCAACATTTCTGCCAAGCGAGAGTAAATCATATTGTTTCGTTTTTCTGAAAACTTTGACCTACTAAATGAAGAGGTTATGTTTGACCATTTTTTAGTAGGTCAAAGTTTTCAGAAAAACGAAACAATATAATTTACTCTCGCTTGGCAGAAATGTTGCTTTTTATGATAGCTAGGGGGGACAAATCTTTTTTTTTATTTAAAAAAATTAGTTTTACAATAAACACGAAATAATCGATTTCATTTTTGGCGCGAAATTTGAATTTCTAAAGTGGCTTTGGCGTCCCCTTAATAATATTGTAATTTAAAATAGAAGTTAATAATTTATTCTTCATGTACATATTTCAATTTATGACTTTGTTCACTGAGTTTTTCACTTGACAAATTCATCAATTTAAACATAAAGTACATATAGGTACCATACACTACTCTAAAAATACTACCAAAGAAGGCACCCGCTAACACATCTTTGGGACCTAAATTAAATTTATATAATGCTCCAGTACCCATTCCACCAGCTGCATAATAAAAAAACAAAGCTTCATACAAATGAATTTCTTCAAAAATTAACAAATTTAAACAGTAACATGAATGCTGCTCTATATCGAATAAATAAATTAATTATATTGTTTCATATAGACTAATTTAAATTGCACAATATTTTATTACATTTACTTACCTTTACTGTTCAAAATATACGTCCCATTAATATTGTTTTACCATATATTCTTTAGAAGGAACATTAATGTAAAAAAATAAACTATACGGTTTTATATAAACATATGTAAATTATGTACATATGTATTTTTTTTAACGTTACCTCTTCTTTCAAAAATGTGTTTCCTATTACTTCTTTCTTGCCAAATTTTTTTTTTTTTTAATTTTTGAGATATTTGAGGAACAACACTTTTCTCTTCAATACATTGATATTCAGAATATTAGAATAATATCTAAAATTTAACATTTATAAATTGTAAAGGTAAGCTACATACTCTTATGCGTATGAAGCTATACCTTATAACGAGCGCGAGTGACGATCGGAAAAGCTCGTAGGTGATCGGGAAAGCCCGCGCGTAAGCCGCGTAAGGACTAATAATGGTCCGACGCGCAAGCTGACTGAGGAGAGTATAGAGAGTTTATGCGAGTCATCGTAGATAGACACGTCGCCGGTAACGCCTTCCTTGATATTTCGCGGCAAGAGAACAAGAATCGTTATCGCGGATTCTTGCTCGGGTTCTGGGTTTCGCGCCGTGAAGAGTGAGTGACTTGGTGGAGTGAGCGTGCTGGTGTTAAGTGCACAGCTCCAGCGACTCCCAGGAACCTGCGAGGACGGCGAAGTTGCCGCGCGCGAGAGCCCGACGGAGAGAGGGAAAACAGGCGAAGTCGAACGCATCGACGGGGAGAATCGAGATTTAAGGTACGTGGTGCACCACTCGCGAGCCGCCGAAGCCGTAAAGACTCTCTCTGTACGGCTATAACTTTAAGTTAGGAATCGACGGATCTCGCCCGCGCGCGACGGCGAGGAAGCTAACGGGCGACCGCGTACGCGTGCTAGAAAGAGAGACACCTCGTCGCGAGACCTCACGCGGCCTATATACGGCTTTTGTTAAATATTTGATCTTTGTTAAACTTTGTTTATATTTCTTTAACTTGAATAAAAATTCATATGTAATCAATATCCGAATACGAGTTTGATTATTGATTACCGGCGTACATCATTCCCATTATCCCGAATACCGCCCTCTCCGTTTCAGGAGCGGCCGAGGTAAACTTACCGCGAATTTATCCCTTTTATTCGCGGTCCTTTTCAGCTCACGACGTTTTAGCTGTACAAAGACGCGAGATCGGCAAGTGATCTCGCGGTTGTTAACGGACATCGCAACGGTAGGTCGTGCGCGGGGTTCACTGATTTGAATCCGCCGCGCACTCTCGGAGCACCGCCTAGGGAGTATAACTAGGCAGTGCCGTAGCAACCGATCCCTTTACCCCTACCGACGCGAAAGTTTGTACCCCGTTACAAAATACATTTTAAATTTATTATTAGAACATATATGTATGTACATATGTGTGCAAAATAATAATTCTGCATACTATAATTACAATTCTAATTATTATTATTATTGTTATTTTATATAATAATAAAAACCACCAACAGTGCGAGGGCGAAGCGCGAATTATAGTCGGTTGTGCCTTATAAATTTCTGTTCTCAGGCTGCGCTTGAGAACAGTAACTTGCGCGCGATGCGCGCGGGGGGTTGGCGCGCGGTAGCGCGCAGGGGGGCTTGGCCCCCCTAGTATATATATTGTAATGAATTAATATAAAATTTGATTAAATTATATTGCTCGTTACATTCTCTCTCTCTGTCTAGCCTGTGTATTAATCTTTACAGCTGTTATAGGTCGACGTTCAAAGATTTTCGGCGATTTTCGCGGACCTTCGTAAAGGTAAAAGTAGGGAAAGAGAGAGAGTTTTCGGTTCGTAAGTGCGAGAGCACTTAGACTAATCTCAACCGGCGAGATATTCACTTAGACTTATTTCAAACCGTCGTGAGAGAATTATTTTGGTTTTCCTCTTATCTCTCCACTTTTGATTGACTCGTGCCGCTTGTGATCCTAGTGCTGTGCTGGTGACCCAGTGAAGCCGTGGTAGTTTGTTCGGCGACGACGCAGCCCAGGAAGCTAAAGAGACTAGCGACCACGCAGACTTCGCCTGGTCATTTCATTATTCATCGCGGCTCACGCACTGTAAGTGCCAGTTTTGTAATCTCTCTCTCTCTCTCTTTCTCTCTTTATTAATTTCGCGTATCGACCTGTGATCTCGCGTGCAGCAGCACGCGTGTATTATCTCTTTTCTTTTATAATATATGATTGCCTTTATTTTAAATTAAACATCGTATTTTCACTCTTATTGTTTGCCTTTTTATTTTCGTTCGCGTTCGCTAAGTAAAGGATGCCGCCGCCTCCGCCGATACGTGTCTTATAGACTCGTATTATTACTGAGCGGCTGATCGCGTAGTGAGACTATTGTTTAACGGTAGTCAATTGTTATTATTTTATTTATTATTATTAAAAAAATAGCAAATTCGTTACAATATATATTGTGACGGTGTTCTTACATCACACGTCACTTGTATATCTTACCCTAAGGAATAACAAATAGCACCAAGCGAGCAAACCATAAGATGCTCGAAGCGAAGAGAATCGCACACACACACACACTATCCTTTCCGGTAAACTTCCAGCACCAGTCTTACTCCTTGAAAATGATCCTCTGTGATCCTTGGATCCAACACCACATGAAGAAACCGTGGAACAGCAGTATAGGCTATGAGGTTCGTTAGCGCTCCCAAGATACACATAGAGTGGCCTCGCTGTAACATCCAGGTCCTCGTTCCAGTCTGATACCGAGTACCTGTAAGGGTAATTAATAAATTACTTAATATAAAATATAAGAAGAAGGACAGAGAAGCTGCGACAATATACAATTGTCCCTGGGAATACAAGGAGGCACAGGAGATATCTAACCCTATTGTTTACACTAAGTTAGAGGTTAGAAACACCTCAAATAACACTACTGCTACGGAAACAGCCGCACTTACCTATGATATCCTGGAGGTAAATATTTCTTCGTAAGCACTCGTATGGAACCAGCATCTCGACCAACCAGAGGAAATTACTCAGGCACCCTGGTCACCGTTGAAACTGCACCTAGAAATCTCAAACAAACGGCCTAATAAGCCTAACGGATCGCTATTAAGGAACGACTAAAATGTTACCTGACACCGCAACCTCCTGCAGCACCAACCTCCAGTA
Organism: Theocolax elegans; assembly: GCA_026168455.1. NCBI lineage: Eukaryota > Metazoa > Arthropoda > Insecta > Hymenoptera > Cerocephalidae > Theocolax > Theocolax elegans. The sequence continues at coordinate 34,752,842 of CM047427.1, read as the reverse complement.
TCCTGAATATGTCCCAGTGTAAATCCAAACTCCAGTATACGTGCGCGCTCGAAAGACCAAGTATAGCTCTCACACGACCGCTGAGTCGAGAGTAGCGGCGAGTGCGCAGCGTTTTCGCGCACGGCTATTTTCAAGACGAAAACGAGTGCCGTGTGAAGAGAGAGCTTTCCGATCGGCGTAAGCGAACTGTTGTGCCGGGATCTAAAGAAAACCGAAACATATCCGTATAGCATCCGCCCGCGTTGAGTATCTCTGATTTTCTTGGAGACTATTCTCCCAGCGTGTAGGTGAGTTCGCCTCTAGTTCTCCAGCTCCCTTTCTGTGAAAGCGTGTGTGTGTGCTCATCGCGTCAAACCGCGTAACTTTGACCGCAAAAATTGGCGAGTAGATTTTTAAGCTATACTGACAAGCGGCGAGTTTTGTATAATACCCTAATGGGTTTCCGATATTAAAATAAAGAATCACAATAAATCCCTTTTACTGAGTGATAGTGCTTTTGTTGATTGATTTTGCGACCTCCGCCTTAATCCCCAGCGGAAACGTCACAATATATATATTTGGGCTATTTCACGTCAATTGGTATGATGAACATTTTAAATAGTAGATTAATTTAAGACTCTGGTGGTTGTGCTATCAATTTTTGTTTATGCGTCAATTTTTTTTTTTAAACAAAAACGACGTTTCGGTCATCTTGACAATTACACCATGACCCTCTTCAGGTTCACTGTTATTCGAAATATATGAATAGTTATAAAACAAAATCAATGTAACAATAATTGTATCGTAGTAAAATAAAGAGAAATTTATAAACAAACTTACAACATTAGTTCTAATGAACACGGACAACGATAATTTGCACATTATCTTACAAGCGTCTACTTCTCAAGGTGACAACCGTCAAATTGAGTCGAAATCTCAAATTTAGCTCCGAAAATAAGTCGAAATATAAGAGAGGGGTAATTTTACTATACTATAAACATACGTATATCATGACCAACACAAAGTGTACAATTTTACATACTACCAAACCGTCTCTATGTTAATGTTTATATATACAATGTTTTAAATCATCTATAAAAACTTATTATTGTTTCTGCCATAAATTCTCCAACATACAATTTAGCAAAATTTTTATCGAATATTCTTAATGTTAGTATTCCGAAACCTCCTTCTTATGTAAAAATAGCTTACATCTAAAGAACATAATTTATGATAAAAAAATTCCTGCAGGATATAACTTGTTTAGTCTAGATGTTGTCAGTTTGTTTACGAATACTGATAGTAGTTTAATAATGAAAGCTGTAATAGATAATTGGAAGTTTATTAAAAGTCATATTTGCTTATCTTGTAAAGAATTTTCGGATGCTTTACAATTTGTATTGAATTCAACATATTTTCAAGTTAATGGTAAAATATACAAGCAAATTTTTGGCTCAGCAATGAGTAGTCCAATTAGCCCCATTTTGTGTGACTTAGTCATGCAAAATCTAGAAAATACTTGTTTAAAAAAACTTTGTTTTGAAATCCCGCTTTATGTCAGATATGTGGATGATATTTTAATTTGTGAACTTAATTGTTATATTGATTATACTTTAAATATTTTTAATAGCTATAACTCAAATTTACAGTTTACTGTTGAAAGATCTATTGAAAATCGTATAAACCTTTTAGACATGTCAATTATTAAATTAGACAATAATTCTATGATTACGAATTGGTACAGAAAACCAACTTTTTCAGGCAGATATCTTAATTTCAATTCCCACCATCCTAAGTTGCAGAAGGCGGCTATTGTTTACACTTTGGTTGATTATAGTATTAAACTTTCAGATCCGGTTTTTCACCAAAACAATTTAAATCTCATTAGGAATTTTTTAATCAATAACAACTATCCACTTACATTTATTAATAGACAAATGAAGAAAAGAATTAATAAAAATTGTAATAATGCTTCAGCTCAATCCAATATCATAATTAATGAAAAGACAACTTTATGAATTATACCCTTCATAAACCATTTTTCAGATAAATTAAAATACACATTAAATAATTATAATATTAAAATTGTTCAAAAAACTTGCAATAAATTCAATACTATGATTAGACTTGGTAAAGATAAAATTAACATGACTGAAAAAAGCAATATTGTTTATAAAATTAATTGTTTGGATTGTGAAATATCATATGTTGGACAATCATCTAGACCTCTAAAGATTAGAGTTAATGAATATAAGAGATATTGCAAAAATAAAAATGATAAATCAGCCTTAGTATCACACATTAATGATTCGAATCATTCTTTCGATTTTAATAATGTTAAAATTTTAGACATAGAATGTAATAGGAAAAAAAGACTTTTTCAGAAATGTTACATATTCATGCTACTCCTTGAATAGTAAATCATATGTTGGATATAAATAATTTAAAAAATTGTTATAAAGTTTTTATAGATGATTTAAAACATTGTATATATAAACATTAACATAGAGACGGTTTGATAGTATGTAAAATTGTACACTTTGTGTTGGTAATAATATACGTATGTTTATAGTATAGTAAAATTACCCCTCTCTTATATTTCGACTTATTTTCGGAGCTAAATTTGAGATTTCGACTCAATTTGACGGTTGTCACCTTGAGAAGTAGACGCTTGTAAGATAATGTGCAAATTATCGTTGTCCGTGTTCATTAGAACTAATGTTGTAAGTTTGTTTATAAATTTCTCTTTATTTTACTACGATACAATTATTGTTACATTGATTTTGTTTTATAACTATTCATATATTTCGAATAACAGTGAACCTGAAGAGGGTCATGGTGTAATTGTCAAGATGACCGAAACGTCGTTTTTGTTTAAAAAAAAAAATTGACGCATAAACAAAAATTGATAGCATAACCTCCAGAGTCTCAAATTAATCAACTCATTCTACTAACACCAAAGTCAATATACTATAAAATGTTAAATAGTACCAAATTTTGAGAACAGGCTGGAAATATCTATAATACATACAAGTTTGGCTCAAAATAACCTTTAAAATTTATCAACGCAGGTTAAAATTCGTAATTTTAAAATCTTGAAGAGATAGGATACTTGGAAATATTGATTATCAATAAAAGGCGACTACGCCACAATTGATTTTAATCTAACACTACTCAAAAGATCACATTTTTCAAGAACTTTCGAATAGCGGTGGTTTGATTATTGGTCAAGACCAATGGTGAAAGTTATGCCATAAAATACATTAAAATTCGTGATTTTATGAGGTTTATGAAGCATAACTTTCATCAGCGGTCTTGGCCAATAATGTAACCACCGCCATTTGAAAGCTCTTGAAATATGTGATTTTTTGAGCGATGTTAAATTAAAATCAATTGCGACGTTGTCGCCTTTTTGGATTATCAATATTTCCAACTGTTCTATCTCTTAGACCCTATCTTGAGATTTTAAAATTAAGATTTATAATCTACGTAGATAAGTTCTAAAGATTATTTTAAACCGAAGTTGTATGTAATGTTTTTTCAAAAAATCTATAGATTTTGTGATAAATGACTTTGAAAATAGCAATTTTTTTTAAATTGTAAAATATCCACATTTCATGATAAAATAACTGTTAGTCATATTATTTTTAACACCTAAAAATTTTTTTCTATTTTCTGGAAGATATTTCTAGCCTATTCTTAAAATTTTCATCATACCATTTGACGTCAAATAGTTCATATATTTATATCTATGCAAATATATATAATTCTTTTACATACCCCCGATAAATTAATAATTCTTTTAAACATTTTGGCTAACGTGTGATATATATGTATATATATATATATATATATATATATATAACTCGACACACTTGCTTTAAATCTGTTGATATTATCATTATGACTATTACACCGATGGTGATTGGGCATGATGATGCAGCTATTATAACCAGAGACTGTTATAACTAAACTTATTTGTGATATATTTAATAACTAAAAATATAGTTTATTTAAAAATTAATACATAGTTCGAAATATTAACTCTACATAGAGTTAAAATATATTAACTCTATGGTAAAGTGTTAAAATTAACTGTAATTAGAGTTGTATTCAACTCTAAGAAAAATTAATTCGTTTTCTAGAATTAAATTTAACTCTGAAAGTTTTATACGATCCAAGAGCCTCCACAACATTATGGGACGTGGCGGTCTGCAGATCACTGCATTGAGCAAGGAGCTTATTGTGACGAACGCCGGATTCGTCAAGATGGCGTGAAATACTGGTAACAATTATATTCTTATATAATGACATAATAGTAAGTCACTTGTTAGAAGTTTGTTAATATTATTTATATATAAAATGTTATATGTGTAAAAAGAAGTTTGTAAAAAATGTGAAAATAATATCATTAATAAAAGGATAGCCTGATGAGGTTGGAGGATGTCCATCTAAACATGGCCAAATAAATAAATTGGTTAGTTCATCACTATCAAAAAAGAACTTAACCTTCCTAAACATCTCTTAAGATTATGTTTTACATTTATCAAATATATTTTGAATTATTATTAGATGTTAACGTCAATATATTTGAGACTATTTTTTAGGAAACATTTTAAAAAACAAAGGAAGATATTTTTTACCGATTTTTGGTGAACAATCCAAGTTATTATTTCATTGGCAACGTTTCGATGGAAGTCCTCCATCCTCATCAAGCTATACCTTTATTAAATCAATCATTTTTTACAACATTCTACACTTTTGTATGTAAGTACATATAGAAATAGTTACTATTTAGTCGATTATTGCACATATTTGGCATTAGTTATATTTTTATAGTATCTTTAATGTGTCGCTCTATAATTAAAAACAAAAGTAGTAGCAAATAAATTTTCTTAAGTTAAATATGTATAATGATTGAAGTTATGTTAGTTACTATACCTTTCTTCTCTGAATTCTCTATGTACATAAAACATCATTTTTTTCAACTTAATAAATATATAAATAAATAAATCATTTAATACATCATATATAACACTAAGAGCCGCGGTGGCTCATGGGTAGAGCTCCCGACTCTCACACCGAGGGTCGTGGGTTCGATCCCAGACGTGTACCTCTGAAAATTTTTTCATGTGCATTTTTCGAACACCGCGACTCAGTGGCTCGGCGTGTGACTATAATGTGACGCCAGTTCAGGTGCGCGTGCGTTTCGTGCACTTGTCAGTGCATGAGAGGCACGGGCATCTGAACTATAGGGAACGTTAGGGACGCGAGGATGTAAAGAGGATAGCGGTGGTTCCATCGGGAGGACAGGAAACTGTAATTATTAGACTAATTACAGTGACCGATGATATCTTCCGATGGACACAAGCACCACTGTTTCAACTACATGTGCTTTGTTTACAGACACACCGTTCACCTCCGTCGCTGATTAGCCCTGGCAGCATAAATTGAGCGACGTTAAATAAAATAAAAAAAAAAATATATAACACTAACAAGGGAAGTACATGACCTCCGGGAAACGGATCTCATCCTAACTTTGGTATGTCTTTTATAATATAAAAATATGAAGAAAGCCAAGTTATCTCTTGCCAATGGCCACTTTTACGGAATTTATTCGACATTCAATAATAATAGCAGTAAAAATTACTTCCAATTCGGTCGCTTATAACTCGGAAACAAATAAAGATAAACAATCAAATCAAAAACCAGAAAAAAGTTGAGTTCAAGTAGATATGGTTTGAAAAAAAAGAAGCTCAAATTGCTTAATTTGAAGCAAAGTTATGAAGAAAATAAGAAATTGAAGATTATTAGTCCAAAAGAAACAATACATTTTTCATATTAAATTTTGGTTAAAAATTCTTCAATTTTTTATTTTCTTCATAACTTTGCTTCAAATTAAGCAATTTGAGCTTCTTTATTTTCAAACCATATCTACTTGAACTCAACTTTTTTCTGGTTTTTGATTTGATTGTTTATCTTTATTTGTTTCCGAGTTATAAGCGACCGAATTGGAAGTAATTTTTACTGCTATTATTATTGAATGTCGAATAAATTCCGTAAAAGTGGCCATTAGCAAGAGATAACTTGGCTTTCTTCATATTTTTATATTATAAAAAACATACCAAAGTTAGGATGAGATCCGTTTCCCAGAGGTCATGTACTTCCCTTGTAAGTAAGCAAAAAGCAATCAATGATAAAATCTATAATAAAAATAAAATTTGCTACCCACACAGCATGAAAGTTTTCAGCGAAAGATTCAATGAAATATTTCGAAAAAAACTTGCTGAGATATTTCAATAAAAACTAACAAAAATATTTCAAAAAAATAAATAGCGTAAGTTTTCTGAAATATAGCAGATAGATTACACACAATTATTCGAGAAAAACCTTGCAGCAACCTTGTAGAAACATTTCATGAAACCTTTCACGAAACTTTGCACAAAAATTGCAACGAATGTTGCGCCGAAAGATTTCTGCAAGGTTGTGGCAATGTTTCAGAAAAGATTGTAAAAAATACATTTGTATACTAGTGTTTTTTTTACTACATTTAACTATATTGATTTTTAGCTATAACAATTTCTCCTTAAATGCAAACCAGGGACTTATTGGTAACTCAAACTTTAGTTATGTTACGTTACTTATTATATGTGATGTAACAAATGTTTGTTTCGTTATTTTGTACCGAAACGAAAGTACATATGACTTTCGTTATGGTATAGAAGAACGGAACGAAATTGCATTTGACTTTCGTTACAATACTCATGAACGTAAAGATAGTCAAATGTTCTTTCGTTCCGGTACAAAATAACGAAACGAAAATATATTTAATTTTTAGTTACGTTACAAAGGAACGTTTTGAAAGTAAAAACCGAGTAACATTACGTTATTTTGTAGATTGCAATCGTCGGTAGATAAGTGCGGGTGGCAATAAGAAGACCTTGTTAATTAACCCTCGATCATTGCGACCTTACCTGCATAATTGCGGGTTCTTTAGCTTCGAGTTTTTACTTTTAGACCTAAATGGGCAAATTTACACATTTCTTGTAGCCTAGATATTTTTCTCCAATACTACTTTACAAAACAATGCTTTTTCCAAATTGCAAAAGACCTTGTTTTTTAAGAAATTTTCAAAATAGCGGACCTCGTGGCGAATTCAGTTTTGTGGAGAAAGTGATATATAATATTAGAAACTCTTACTCGGGGGTTTTTGGGGTTGCTGATCATGAATCTGAAGTCGAAATGTCGGAATTTTCAAATCCAAGATGGCGGATCTCGTAACGGATTTAGTTTTGTGAAAAAAGTGATATATTAGATTAGCAACTATCTTTGATATGACTAGCAACTTTTGTTATTTGTTAGATATTTTTTTATTTTTGATTGCTTTTGCTGCTTATTTGTTTTATATGTTATTTTAAATTATTTATTTATTTATATATTTAGTAATTTAAGAAATATGATGGTGTATGTGGAGTATTAAGAGAAGAAAGTGTGACACATTAGAATTACTATGGAGATTCATACATGCCATATATGTGCAATAATTGACCAAATAGTATAGCCTGATGAGGATGGAGGACATTGATGGAAACGTCGCCAATTAACCCATTAACGACCAAAGACGTCATTTTCTGGACCTATATTTAATCGCAAAATTCATTTGTAAAATGGAACAGTGAATTGATCCAAGATGCCGTCCCTTATGTTTTTCAGTATGCTAAATCCAAAACCGAGCCCAATTAAAAAATTTTGTTTACAAAAATAAATATGGCGGATAGTTTATAAAAAATTAGTAAAATAAAAAAAAAAATTTTTCATGAATCTTTTTCCAGTTTAAAATCCATCAATATCGAAATCTGTCTTCAACCATGAGTGCACAAATCTGTTAAATTATTTAATATTAAAGATAGGCTTATATTTAGAAAAAATTCGTTATGTTTATTTAACGTTCAAGTCCAAATTTTTCAAGTTTAAGAACAAAGTTTTTTGTTTAATTTCATTTAAAAATTTTAATTAAATTTTAATTTAAAATTGCAGAAAAATTTGGACATGTTGTAAACATGCTTTATAGGGTTTGACGTTTAGATTTTTTCCAAAATTTTATTTTTGTGTGTGGTAAATATTTTTTTATATCAAATTTTATTATAAAAATATTAGTTTTTTTCTAATAAATAAATTTTTTTATAATAATTCTTTTTTTTCTATTCGATTTTTTGTATTAAAAAATAAATAAAAAAAGAGAATTGTTATAAATAAATATTTTTGTAATAAAATAAAAGAAATTTGAAATTCAAATTTGGATACGGGACGCGGGTTACATAAAATTCGATATGCATTGTACTTATGTGTATATGATGGCGCTGATGGCGCTATTTAAACGGACAATAAATATAAGGGATTGTTACTAGTTAGTTTATTTATTTTATTGTGTATATAAAATTATATATATATATATATATATATATATATATATATATTACATATACACATAGATTTTATATGATTTGCACCTGTCCTCGATACCCCGGTACGCTGAGTGTGGCAGCGATACGATCAAGGCAACAGACCCTGATCCCCACATACTTATGTGTATATGATGGCGCTGATGGCACTATTTAAACGGACAATGAATATAACGGATAGTTAGTTTATTTATTTTATTGTGTATATAAAATTATGTATATACATTATGTAGTATACACTTACGTATACACATAGTTTTTATGAGATTTTCATAAAGTTTTACTGTGTGATATGAGTTATTCTAATATAAAGTTCAGTGAGCATTACAAAATAGCGGAAGCTCTTGTCCAGTATTAGTCCAATGCTGGCAGTGTTTGAAAATAATAGAATAATAACTATTTTTGGATGGTAAATAATTCTTATTTATTATCTAGTTAATTTATTTATTGTATAAGATTTATATTTTATTTATTTTTGAAAACATTAAGTTGTTGTAAGTTGTCAATAACTAAGTAATATTTATTTTTTTACATTTTATTTATGTTTTAAATTGTAGAATACATTATAATTAAATTTAAAAACAATTCATAAGATAATTATGAATTATATTATTATTATTATTATTATTATTATTATTATTATTATTATTATTATTATTCCGGTGTCGGGTTTTCTGATCCCGCATCCGGCGCCTCCCCAGGCGGCGGATAGGAGAACGCTCGCTAGAAATAGAGGGTACCGAGGAAATAAAATACTCGGGGTGGACCAAAATCAGATAGGGGAAGGAACCCCGAATAATAAACCAAACATGGCAGATTTAATAATCAAAGAAAACCTTACGGTGCAGGGGGTCGGATCCCCAGTACCGGCGGTCGTCAGGGATGAGCAAGCGGGCCCCGGATCGTCGTCATCAAGCGACTACAGTGGCGTAAAGGTGACTCACCTGGCCTTTACGTCATCTAATGTTACAGGTATAGACGCTCTGCGTAAGGACATTAATGCGGCAGAAGCGAGGGGCGAAAAGACCTTTGCTATAATCCGCGATATCCTTAAGAGCATGGTGGAGGCGCTTAAGAAGCAGCCCAACATCAGCAGGGCAATTAAAGATGGACTGCCTGTGCTGCAGGGTAAGATAGAGGAATTGGAGGAGGACAGGCGCCTCATCATAAAGGCCAAGCGATCGCTGGTGGAGAGCACCAGCGGGGCTCGGTCAAAAAAAGTTGTTACGCCTCAGCCTACTTCGAGCAGCAAAAGGCAGTCGTCCGTCTCGCCCTCAGACCTTGTGGAGGGTGGACGATCGAATAAAAAAAAGAAGACGCCCAAACAAACACCTATGGCGAACCAGGAAAAATCCTCGACCAGGCCAGATGACTGGGTCGAGGTGAAAAAGAAGAAAAAGAAAAGAAAGGAGAAGAAAAAGAAGGAGCAAAAGACAGAGGCTAAAGCCTCCAAATCGATGGCTAAACCAAAGATGGCCGGTAAGACCAAGCCAGAAGCCATCGTCTTAAAGCCAGCGAGCGGCAAGACCTACGCCGACATACTTGGAGGTATTCGGCAACAGGTCAACCCAGCCGATCACGGGGCGGATGTTAGGAGTGTCCGTTGCACCAGGAACGGAGCCCTCATGATCGAGCTTAAGAAAATAGAAAGCTCGAAAAAGGAGGGTTTCACCCAGGCACTCAAGGACGCAGTGGGAGATGCAGCAACGATGCGTATCCTTACACCCACTGCCGTCCTTGATATAAGGGACATCGACTGTTGTAGCACGAAGGAAGAGGTTAGCGAGGCGATTACCAAAGCAATAGGAAGTGGAGAAGAGCCCGCTAGCCTAAGACTTACGAGGCCAAACAAAGCTGGGCAGATTCTGGCTATTGCCATCGTAACGGAGGTGGCAGCGAAGAAACTGCTTGAATCGGCCCGGCTAAAGATCGGCTGGATCAACTGCCGTATACGCAGACGGCAGGTCGCCGTGCGCTGCTACAGGTGCCTGGGATACGGGCACCTGGGCGCAGACTGCAAGGGACCTGACCGCAGCAAATGCTGCTATCGGTGTGGCGCACAGGAGCACTTTGCCGCCAATTGCAAAGCAGATGCCAGGTGCTTCCTGTGCGCTAGACCGGGCGCGTTGACTGAATCGCTGGCTCACGTGGCCGGATCGAGCGTCTGTCGCGCCCTCCGACAGGCTCTAACAGGCAATCGTCGAAATGGTTAAGGCTCTGCAAGCCAACCTTCATAGGAGCAGGAGGGCCCATGACCTGTTGGCCCAGATCTGTCTCGAGAAAGGCGCCGACATCGTTCTTGTCAGCGAACAGTACCGGGACAGAGAAGGGCCTAACTGGTACCGGGATATGCTGGGAACTGCTGCCATATGGGTCTTTAACCCACACCACCTACACGCGGTGCGCCATGGATCTGGTAGTGGCTTCGTCTGGGTGGGGGGCGGTGGAGTCACATACTTTAGCTGCTATCTCACCCCGAACGAGAGCATCGAGGGTTTCCAGACCAAGCTGGATGCCCTCGAAGACGCAATCAGAAATGTGGAGGGCGAGTTGATAGTGGCCGGAGACTTCAATGCGAAAGCAGTGGAGTGGGGAGAGAAAGTCCCAGACTCCAGAGGGGGACGAGTCATGGACATGGTGTCCAGGACAGGGCTGGTAGTTTTAAACTCCGGCTCTACGTCCACCTTCAGGAGACTGGGATATAGAAAGACGATTATTGACGTCTCTCTTGCGACTGAACACCTCGCCGCACATGTGCGGGACTGGCAGGTGATCGATGACTACACAGCCAGCGATCACCAGTTCATCACGTTCCGCGTACGTGAGAATGAGCCAGTCAGGGCAGCTCCTCGGAGCGGCCATCGTAGGTGGAACATCGACAGGATGGACGTCAATAAGTTATCTTTGGCCCTAGAACGCGGTCAGCGAGCCCTGGTGGAGATACCGGAGGGAGTATCAGCTTCTGGACGGGCTGATCGGGTGACGAGCAGTATCATGCACCTGATCTTGCGTGCCTGCAAGGAAGCGGTACCTCTCAAGAAGGCGGCGGGCAGAAAACGTCCTGCGTACTGGTGGACGGGAGAGATTGCGGACCTGCGGCGCCGGTGCTTACGGCTACGGCGCCTAGCTCAGAGAGCTAAGAAGCGGGACCGCGATTCGGCGCTTAAAATAATGGAGCATCAGACGGCGAAGAAAGCTCTCAGTCGGGCAATACAAGCAAGTAAGTACCGATGCATGGAGAAGCTGCGAGAGGATCTTAATAAGGATCCGTGGGGTTTGGGGTACAAGATCGTAATGCGCAAAGTCGGGGCCTTTGCAAAAAGTGCACCGATTAGCGCTGAGGTCATGGACCAGATCGTCTGTACCCTTTTCCCCACTCATCCGAAGCGCGCGGATGATCTCGCAGTCCCAGATGGGCTCGAAGCTCCGCTCTTCACCTGGGCGGAGCTGGAGAAGGCAGTGCGTACCTTGAAGTGCAAGAAGGCGCCGGGACCAGACGGGGTACCATCTGAGGTACTGAAAGCTGTGGCGCAAAGCCATCCAGAGCTCTTGCTTTGCATGTTTAATACTTGTCTCCGGGCTGGAAAATTCTACGCTCCCTGGAAGGAGGCAAGGCTGGTTCTGATAAGCAAGGGCAAAGGACCGGCGGATGCGCCATCATAGTACAGACCGCTGTGTATGTTGGACACCGCGGGTAAACTCCTGGAGAAGCTGGTGCGATCGCGCCTGCAGACTGTGATTCAGGCTGCGGGCGACCTCTCCGAGAAACAATATGGTTTTCGGAGAGGAAGATCCACCATAGATGCTGTTCAGGAGGTAGTGAAGGCGGCCATGAGTACGGAGGACGGAAACCACTTTTCCCGCCCAATCTGTCTCCTGGTGACGCTCGACGTCAAGAACGCCTTCAACTCGCTAAGGTGGTCCGACGTGCTACAGGCTCTGGAACGGGACTTTGATGTACCAAGGTATCTCTTACGGATCCTTGGGGACTATCTGAGGGACCGGTACATCCTGTATGACACAGCGGATGGCCAGAGAAGACGAGAGCTCACGGCAGGCGCAGCCCAAGGTTCCATACTGGGTCCTGATCTGTGGAATATTTCCTACGACGGGTTACTCAGGATGGAAATGCCAGAGGGCTGCACGCTGATCGGGTACGCGGATGACGTGGCCGTTACCATAATTGCTAGAAGCATGGAGATAGCACAGACGCGGCTCGATCAGATCATGGGCCGTGTTCGCCGTTGGATGGAGGAGCATGGGCTGGAACTGGCGATGGCAAAAACCGAGATCGTGCTTCTCACGAAGAAACGCGTGCCAAAAATTGTGCCGTTGAACGTTGGTGGAGAAGCCGTTACCACTAAGTTGGTAGTCAGGTACCTGGGGGTGATGCTTGATTCAAAGCTCACCTTCTGGGACCTGATCAAAGAAGCGGCAGACAAGGCGGCTGCGGTAGTTACAAACCTGAGCAGGGTAATGGCCAATATTGGGGGCCCTCGCCCGAGCGTCAGGCGCCTGCTGCTGCGGACCGCCGAGTCGATAATGTTGTATGGGGCCGAAATATGGTCAGAGGCGCTGCGACACCAAAAGTACCGCAAGCGCCTCTTGGCAGTTCAACAGAGGTGTGCACTTCGAGTGACGAGCTCGTATCGCACGGTGTCTGAGCCGGCAGTTCTGGTAGTGGCGGGGGTCATACCCATTGACCTCCTAGCCATAGAGCGCCGAAACGTCTACCGGTCGAAGGAGGAGCTTGGACCAGTGAGGGCTAAGGAAGCTGCAAGAGTGCAGACCTTGCTCTCCTGGCAGAAGCAATGGGAGCGGGGAACGCGCGGAAGATGGACGGCAAGGTTGATCAGCCAGCTGTCCCTATGGCACGGTAGGCAGTATGGGGAGGTGAATTTCTACCTCACCCAGCTGCTGACGGGCAATGGATACTTCCGCGCGTACCTGCACCGAATGGGTAAGGCGATGGACCCGCGGTGCTTGTATTGCGGGTCCGAAAAGGACGATGCCCACCACACGTTCTTCGTGTGTGAACGGTGGAGGGAAGATAGAGCCAGCATTGAGAGCGACGTGGGTAACTTAACACCCGACAACGTCGTTCCCTTGATGCTGGCTACGAAGGAGAATTGGAGGTCAATAGCCCGTTATGTCGAAGGCATTCTTCGACTAAAGCGGGCTGACCTCCAATAATATTCGGAGCCTGGAACGGAGGTGCCTCTGCGGCAGACGGCTGGCCCCACTCCGAAGTATTCCTGTAGGTTAGTGCCGGGGTGGAATAAGTCCAGATAAGAGGGGTCTCCCGGGTGGACTCCCGTCGGCCGCGATCGGTAGCAATAGCTGAAGAACGCGGCTGGCGGGCATGCACTTGGGAGGTGGGTTTTAGTGGGTAGTCCTATGTTTATAGGGAGTCCCACACGATGGCAATAAACTGCTTTCCCCCCCTCTATAAAAAAAAAAAAATTATTATTATTATTATTATTATTATTATTATTATTATTATTATTATTATATTCCAGGTATAAGCGTATAGATACAATGTATTGTATATACTAAATACTCTTAAATATGTGCCTGTCTGCCATTTGAATTTGTGGTTAAATTGACAAATCTTATCATGACCGACACACGGTGTAAACTTGCACTGTACATATCGCATTACTGCACTCCTGTAATTATTCTTGTGTAGTAATATTGTATGAACAAATATTTACAGAAGTAGTGCTGATACAAGTTTAAACGAAGGTTTCTTAGCTAGTAGTTCCGGTAGTGCTCCGCAATCATTGTCAACTTTCCAACATCCTAGTCATTCATTATTGAAAGTAAACGGTTTCACTCAACAGTATCATAAATATCATTCACGTTGTTTAAAAGGTAAGATATTAAAAAATCTTTAATTTACTTTTTGTAACTAAGTCATAAATTCCTGATGTGATGATGATTATTATAATGTGTTTTAAAATCATGTTGACATAAATCACGTTGTTGTATTCATTATTTATAAAATTTACATAAAGTTATCATTCACTTTAGAATTCATGGAATCTCTTTCTATTTCAGAGTTTAAAAACCTTAGTATGGAGAAAGAGGTGAACGCACTCTTCCAATTTTGGTCATTTTTCTTAAAGAATTTCAATTGCACTATGTACGAAGAGTTTAGGGCAATAGCTTATGGAGATGTATGCGAAGGATATGAAGGATATTGTTATGGGTTTACATGTCTGTTTTGAATTTTTTTTATAATTACGGTTTAGAACAAAAATTCAGACCACAACTTTATAAAGATTTTGAAGTGGAAACAGCGAAAAATGATAAAAGTGGTAAGTGCATTTATCTACATAAGATATATATTTAGGATTTTTAGATAGAAATTGTATTTTACAGTATAAATAAAATTTATATTTTGAAATTGTTATATTGAATTATATTAAAAAAAATTAAATAAAAAAATATTGCTGTAAAGATTAAAATCATCTTTGTAAATAAAACATAGGTATATAAGATTTAAATTAATTTTATTTAGATCAAGTTTATGGACTGGAAAAATGCTGGGCGTTTTTTAAGTATTGTAAGTACTTAGATCAACTTCTTGTTAACACTAAATTATAAGAATATCTCCATAAATTTAAAACTACCGAAGATTTTAGAGAAGTAGAGGTGAATTAAGTTTTTAAAAAATATTCTATAATTTATTGGAAATTATTGATTTTATGTTAAGATTGGATATTTTTTAAGTAAACTTTAAATGAAAGATTCGTGTTAATTTGCGAATTTTTAAATCTCGTTTTATTTTTATCCAAATTATCATTAAATAAACATAATTGTATACTTTATAAATTTTAGCCTTAAATTAAATGAATTCTCGAGATCACTAGCTGCTAACTGCCACAACAGAAGCGTATTGTGGAAAGCGCAAGCGGTATTGAAGCTTCATCATCGGGAAATCGTAGACGCCGATTACCAGATGGATCGAACATAGTAACAACACGATGCGGACATTATGGGTAAATTTGAAGAAGTTGTCAAGACTACGAAAAAGTGAATGAGCTTACGAGTGGTAAGTCAACGATGATGGAACACTCTGAGAACACATGTAGATAAAATTTTCTGCATTACTAATTTTTAAAATTTGGTCTTTATAATTTAACAGGGTGCTTCGACATCACTACAATTATTACTATCGTTGAGCTCGAACAGTGGTCTCGGTCTACAGCAGTCGCAGCAGCTACCACCTCTATTACCAATGCGGCTATTTGCGTCAATAAGTAATACTTTGTACTTGACATAATAATGTCCCGCATAACGGTCGTGCCTAAAAATATGGTTCAAACGAGCAATTTGAAATCTATCGAATTTATATTTTTTTACATTTTTTTGATACTTTTGTTGACTGTGCTGGTGGAAGTCACATTTTCCCGCCTTCCGGTTTACTCGAAATTATTACACATGGTATCAACAGGTCTCGTCGCGAGTTCCAAGTTGCATATACATAATTTTAGTTATTTTGAATTGTATAAATTCGATAATCAAGCAGCTAATGTCCTGATTTTTGTAAGTACTGAAAATTGTTTTATATGTTTTGCAGCATGTAGTATAATTCTAGAATCTTTCGGGTGTCCTACATATAAATCCTTTATCCATAGGATATATATATGTGTGTGTGTGTGTTTATATAGTTTATATTATTCTGTTTTTTTTCTGTTTCTAAATAGATTACCTGCCACTTTTTGTGTATGAGTATGAAGATATAATTTTATTGAATACATTAAAATTATTGGTTTCAACAACTTCCATTGGCACATATACAGTTGTACTCAAGTCTGGTTTAGATATAAAATTGCTTCTACATCTTTAGAATACACATTATGATTTTTATATATATTATAAAACTTGTATCTGATCATATACGACGTTGAAGATTTTGTCTTTTGAAAACTTTCATTACTATTGGTCTTTGGGACGAAAATCCTTCTGTAAGTATAGGTTACCAAACTCTTCTAAAACTTTATATACATTGTAACGATATTTTAATTAATTAACATATATCGTTATTTATTAAATTAATAATTATATTAGTCGATAAGCATGTTAAAGACTATATCTCGTGAGGAGGTTGGAAAGAGGAATTCGTTGTCATGATTAATAACTAACAAAATACGACCGAATACGGATAAGTAAACGAACGAACTTTATTCATTAATAGTTACTACAAAGTATGTAAATTCAATTATATACATTATTTAATAATTACGCGAACGTTGCTAATTTTATCAACCGCGTGGTACACAAAATCCATCTCACCGATAATATGGCGTCGGTTTAGCTTCGTAGATAAATAATACTCAGGTCGTCACTACACGCACCCGGTCGCACTGCCTTTCGGCGTGCGGGATCAGGGCAATGCAGGAGAACTCACTGAATATATTCAATAATAAAATATTAAAATAATAAAATTATGTTTACCGGAATCTTAACCATGATACTCGGCTTCCTCATACTGATAATAAATATAATAGTATTTATAAACGTTTACTATGAAATCCGGATGGGAACAAGAAGGAGATCGCAGGATCTCGTCGGTTTGATTCCAACACCGACGCTTTTCCCACTCACGATCCCTCGATGGCTGGAGCTTGCTGATTGGACATCCTCAGTATGCGCCGAAAAATCGCGATGTCACGACAACATGTCAGCCCGCACGAAAATCAAAAACATATATTGAGTGAATGTAGGTGTTCATTGCAGACACCTCCTAACACCCAACATGTAGCCTCCACCTCCATAATCTCGATACACACTCAAGAATCCCCTCCCCAAGTGTTTTCTACTCGTGGAGGCACGAATCATATTCCAAGCGCAGCACGGGTTGCAATACCACTCATTGTGCGCATGCGCGAACCGTCCGAGCATGCTACTATTCGCTGAGACTTTCAATTTCGCATTAAATGCGCGAAAATACGAATTCTTTTAATTTACTATATTATAGATAATGTATTATCGTTAATATTCCTTATAATTACATTAATTCTACTCAAATGACTATTAATAATTCCAATAATTAATATACGCAAATTCAATTCTAATATTAATATTTAATCCATCACGATTCGCTTACATCTAATAGTCTATAAATACTAATTTATATCGTATATCTGCCTCTGTCGCTCATTCAAGGCTAAATGTAATGTAATTATATGTAGTAAACGTTTAATTAAATATAGAAAATTTATGTTTTAATTATATTATTCTGTTTTTTTTCTGTTCTTAAATAGATTACCTGCCACTTTTTGTGTATGAGTATGAAGTTATAATTTTATTGAATACATTAAAATTATTGGTTTCAACAATTTCGATTGGCACATATACAGCTGTACTCAAGTCTCGTTAGATATAAAGTTGCTTCTACATCTTTAGAATGCACATTGTGATTTTTATATATATTATAAAACTTATATCTGATCATATACGACGTTAAAGATTTTGTCTTTTGAAAACTTTCATTACTATTGGTCTTTGGGACGAAAATCCTTCTGTAAGTATAGGTTACCAAACTCTTCTAAAACTTTATATATATGGGGTATTCCACGTGAAGTGGTCCGATCAAAATTTTAAAATGCCCCAAATTTTGGGTACACATTGCAAATGTTTTTCAGAATACAGAAAAAAATTTTTAGGTACTGGAATTTATTAGTTCAAAAGTTATTCTAACCTCAAAAAGTGAACTTCAATTGTGTAAAAAGTTATGATCATTTAAAGAAAGACGAAATTTTTTTAAAAATTTAAATGGGAAATACCATGTTAATTTTTGTGAATTTTTTGTCTTTCTTTAAATTATCATAACTTTTTGCAGAATTGAAGGCCATAAAAATGCTACAGATCATTTGAAAGGTATTGCTCCAAGCTTTCTTTTGGACTTTTGGATAAAAAAATCAATTGTGGCGAAGTTAGTTTTTTTTTAAGTTGAATGTTGACATGTAGTTTATTTGTCATTAACCTTGAGATTGGAAATTCTAACCCAGAAGGATAAATTCTAGACATAATTAGCAACGAATGTTACATATAATGTTCTATAGTAAAAGTTGATAGATTTTGAGTTAAATAGCGATGAACCCAGCTGGTGTTGAAAAAAACTGGAAAAAGTTCACTTTTTGAGGTTAGAATAACTTTTGAACTAATAAATTCCAGTACCTAAAAATTTTTTTCTGTATTCTGAAAAACATTTGCAATGTATACCCAAAATTTGGGGCATTTTAAAATTTTGACCGGACCACTTCACGTGGAATACCCCATATATATATATATATATATATGTGTGTGTGTGTGTGTGTGTGTATGTGTATCAGATAAATGTAATATATATGTAGTAAATATTTAATTGAATATAGAAAATTTATGTTTTATATTATTCTGTTTTTTTCAGTTTCTAAGTGGATTACCTGCCACTTTTTGTGTATGAGTATGAAGATATATTTTTAATGAATACGTTAAAATTATTGGTCCCAACAACTTTGATTAGCACATATACAGTTGTACTCAAGTCTCGTTAGATATAAAATTGCTTCTACATCTTTAGAATACACATTTTGATTTTTCATTGAAATTGTTCTCTAATATTTGATAAAAACCTTGCAACAATATTTTATAAAAAGTTGCCAAAATCATTATAAGAAACAATTTTTAAATATTTTATGAAAACCTTGCAGTAACATTGCATGAGACATTTCGGAAGGATTTGTGCAAGGAAAATGGCAATGTTGCAGGAACCTTTCATTGAAATATTTTTGCACCATTGCGTTAAAACCTTATAGCAATCTTTCATTGAAATTGTACTCTAATATTTGATAAAAACCTTGCAACAATATTTTATAAAAAGTTGCCAAAATCATTATGAGAAACAATTTTGAAATATTTTATAAAACCTTGCAGCAACATTGCATGAAACATTTCGGAAGGATTTGTGCAAGGCACATAGCAATGTTGCAGGAACCTTTCATTGAAATATTTCAGAAACCTTGCAAACCTTACATGAAACCTTGCAGAAACCTTGCACCAAGATTTCATGCTATGTGAGTAGTCATATCACAGACGATTTTCTAAAGTTATAGAATTCAAATTTTCGATACACGTCATCATACGTCTGCATCATACATAAATAAAATTTAAAAACTCCTACAATAAAATCTAAAATTTTTTTTGATAATCCTCGTCAATAATCACGAAATTTCGATAAAATCTAGATTTCTAAAATTGTCAAAGATGGTCTTAAAATTTCTCAAATTTAAATAATAATATTTATCATTTATAAATTTGTAACTTTCAGGCGATAAATTTCTAATTCAGGCGATATTTATTGCCATTTTTTTCATTTTTTCAGTAAAGTGCCCTACCTTATTTAGCTTACTTAGTTTATATTCTATTACAACCTGCAATATTATGTAGTACATAATCCAACAGCTAAAAATCTAAAAACACCTTCTACGAAGGTGTAAAACTTTGCAAATATGATGTGATTTCAATCACACTCTTGCAATTGTTATCTAACTTTAAAAAAAGTTATTGCAGTTATAATTTTTAGCCCTGTTATGTCTTACAGCAATAAATAAACAATAATATTTATAATAATATGCAATGGTGTGTGACGTTATATATATTAAATTTTCTTGGAATATATATTTCAAAAATCCTAAGTTTATACAAAAATGTTTCAATTTTAACCTTTTGACTGCGGGGGTGGTCGAAATATCGACCACTTAAAATACACAACATATTTGGATATTATTATGGAGCAGAAAATGAAGACATCGGGGAAGTCAATTTGGAAGACTTTTCTTATAAGGAAACTGAATTGTGTGAGGACGCGTATTTTTATCTATCAATCAAAGATTTTCAAGGTAGTTCCGAAATAAATTCGAATATCTCTTTTTCAGGAAATACACCAATTGATTATTTCAATTACTTTTGTGATTCTTCTTTGCTCAAAAAAATTATAGAGGAAACCAATCGTTACGCAACTCAAAATCCCATAACTCGTTCTTCCCACATGAAAGCTTGGTCCCCTGTCACAAAAACAGAATTGGAAACTTTTCTAGGCCTTTCCATTCTAATGGGCCATGTCTGTAAAGGCGATTTACAAAGTTATTGTAAAGTTAAATAATGCCTCGCGATAGATATATTCACATCCTACAATGTTTACATTTTCATAATAATGAAGAAATCGAAAATCATCCTTTCGTGAAAATAAAGCCAGTAATATAACACGTGCAAAGCAAATTTTCAGCAGTTCTTACTCCAGGAAAAAATCTGTGCATAGATGAAAGTCTATTATTATGGAAAGGTAGGCTTCGATTCAAGCAGTACATTCCTTTGAAGAGAAATCGCTTGGGCATCAAGCTATTCATGATTGTAGACTGCGAAACGGGATTCGTGTTGGGTTTTATTGTTTATACTGGCACAGACACTGATTATCAAAAGTTTGATTTGGGTGTTACTGGCGATATTGTAGCTCACTTTTTACAATCTTATTTTTATAAGGGTCATGTTGTATACATAGACAATTGGTATACATCTCCCACTTTGGCAAAATTTTTACACGATCGTGATACAGATATGTGTGGTACAGTGAAAGCAATTAGAAAGGGAATGCCAAAGCTTGAAAGCAAGTTAGTTCGAGGTGAAGTACAAGTCTCTCACAACGATGTGTGGATGGCAGTGAGGTGGGAAGATAAACGTAGCGTTCGTATGCTTACAACTGTGCACGAACTTGAATTCTGTGCAACTGGAAAAAAAATGTTACCTAACAAATAAAGATATTATAAAGCCAAGGTGTGTCCACGATTATAATCAAAATATGGGTGGTATTGATAATGTTGATAGACAATTATCTATAACAGAAACAGTGCGAAAAACAATGAAATGGTATCGAAAGCTTTTTTTTTTATCTTATTGATCTTTGTCTATCCAATGCTCATGCGTTGTATAAAATGAGAAACGTGAAAGCTATATTATTTCCTTTATTTAGATTACAGGTTGCTAGATCATTACTGAAACTTGATCATTCTGCAAGCATCTCTCCATACAATGACTCTCCCATTCGATTAGTTGGCCGCCATTTCCCGGGGCAAGGTACAAGTCGAAGATGCCACTTGTGCATTTGCGTAGGACTCCACGTCGAACGATATACAGTTGCCCTAGTTGCGAAACTCCTCTATGCGCAGCAGCATGCTTTGAAGAGTACCACACAAAAGAGACATTACCGTTGAGCCAATCATTCCGCCGTGAGAGGCAAGGGGACTCACGGAAATCAAGCACCCCGAAACGTGAGAGGCAAGGTGACTCACGGAAATCAAGCACCCCGAAACGTGAGAGGCAAGGGGACTCACGGAAATCAAGCACCCCGAAACGTGAGAGGCAAGGGGACTCACGAAAATTAAGCACCCCAATGGGATCACCTTTTCGCCACATCGACGCCGTTGATCCTGGATTATGCTAAGAGCGAATGTCAGAATATTTCTTGACATCTTGACAAATGTAGCAGATGTTTGTTGCACTTGTTTTAGAAGTGAATGCGACCTTGAATGTAAATTTTTAAGATCAATGATACCTCAGCTATTTTTTTCAGAATTATTTTTTAATTTAGTCCATGACACTATGTACGAAAATCTTCAAAAAATTCTATCTATGCTCGAAAAAAAATTTGACCTTGAAAAATAGATTTTCAAGGTCAAGAGTATCTCTAGGATTTTTTTACTATTTTTTTCATGTTCAGCGCGAGAAATACATATTGCATTTTATAAAATGTCGTTTAGTACTAAAATTTTCCCGCAGCCAAAAGGTTAATTCTATTTTATTTATTTCTAAAAAAAAATTTTGTTTTCTTTTCTTTATCCACAAAAATACTGTTAACTTTACAAAAAAAAAATTAATCTTCTCTATAATATACTTTCATATTTGATACATGAAATTTTCCTCTTTCAATTTTTGTTATGGGATCTACTTATAAATATGTATCATATCCTAATTTTTTCGCTATTATATATGGACCTTGCGCAACAGGCATAAATTTTGCAGTAATTTTATTTTCATTTTCCGATATATTTAATGCTTTAATTAATACATGATCATTTATTTTAAATTCATAGTGTTTCCTATTTTTAATCTTATTTTTTGCTCTATTAATTAAAAAATTATGCATATGTTTTCTTATTTAATTTCTGTTGCATTATTTAATTTTTCTTCATATGTTAATTCATTATTTTGTAAGTTTACATATTTATCCCATACACGAATTGGCTTCTTATTTAAAAATAATTCTATCGGTGTAAAACCAGTTGTCTCATGTATTGTTTCATTTATTATTTTTTGTACATAATCTATTTCTTTTGCCCATCCAGTGTGTTTTTTCAAAATGGTACGGTAAATTCTCCCTATCGCACGATGGGCCCTTCCAATAATATTACTTTGAGGGTGTCTTATTGAAGAAAACATAGGTTTTAAATCATTTTTTGTTAAATAATCTATCCATTTATTACTTGTAAATTGAGTACCATGGCCTTAGGTTTCATAAATTTTTCAATATATTGATCTATTTTTCTAGTTACGGATAACGTATTTGCTTTTTTCAACGGATATAATACAACATATTTACTAAATATATCTATCGTTGATAAAATATATTTTACCCCCCCTATAGAAGTAGGTAAAGGTCCGTAAAAA
Organism: Theocolax elegans; assembly: GCA_026168455.1. Classification (NCBI taxonomy): domain Eukaryota; kingdom Metazoa; phylum Arthropoda; class Insecta; order Hymenoptera; family Cerocephalidae; genus Theocolax; species Theocolax elegans. The sequence goes on along the minus strand of CM047427.1, from coordinate 34,729,689 downwards.
TCAATCGATAATATTTCACCAGGATTTTCAACAAGAATTGGTTGAAATTTAGAGTGATACTTAAGGGGATGTCGGAGCTATAGCCTCCATCAAAAGCCGCTCGATCTCGCGGCTTCGAATGGCGCTGTAGTCAGGTGTCGATTTTTACGATAAACGTACTTCAAACATAAATTATAAATTTTACAGCTATATAGAGCTGTTGAAAGATACTTTCCCCCCTAGCTATAACTAAAATAAAGGTAATTATAATATTACTCTTGGCAGCAAATGTTTATTTTTTTAAAGAAATGTGAAATACGTCTCATATTCAATGAATCTATATCTACCGTAATGCTACACGCAACGTTTTTCACATTTCTTTAAAAAAATAAACATTTGCTGCCAAGAGTAATATTGCAATTACCTTAATTTTAGTTATAGCTAGGGGGGAAAGTATTTTTCAACAGCTCTATGTAGCTGTAAAATTTGTAATTTATGTTTTAAGTACGTTTATCGTAGAAATCGACACCTGACTACAGCGCCATTCGAAGCCGCGAGATCGAGCGGCTTTTGATGGAGGCTATAGCTCCGACATCCCCTTAATCGTAGAATATTTACTTTTTTGCATATATCACACGGTTTTATGTATTCACTAACTTTTTTTCTTAATTTTGAAACATAAAAAAATTCTAAAACCATTATATATATTTTTCTTGGTCCTACATGACCATAAAATTCATGTAATAAAATTATAAATCTTTTCATTATTTTTTCTGGAATTATAATTTTCAAATTATTTCGTGATATTTTAAAAACATATTCATTTGATATAACATATTTTTTAGAATTTTTTGATTCTATTTCATTTATTATTTTACCAATATATTCATCCGATCTTTGTAATTTTTTCAAATTTTTAAAACTATCAATTAACTCTTTATCTATAGATTTTTTTACTATAGTTGCAATTATTATTTCTGTATCTTTTAAATCGTTTGATTCATTTATATTTAACCGACTTAAATAATCAGCTGCTTTATTTTTATGTCCAGGTAAATATTCTGGTATTATATTTAAATCTCGAATTGATAAATTCCATCTTCTTAAACGTGAGTTTGTAAATTTACAATTTTGCAAAATTGATAAAGCTTTATGATCTGTTCTAACTATAATCTTAGACGCGCCCCTTAAATACGTATCTAATTTATGTAATGCCCAGACTATTGCTAACATTTCTTTTTTTGTTGTAAAATAATTTACTTCACTACCTTTTAATATACGAGTAATATATGTTACTATTTGTTCTTCACCTTCTTCATCTAATTGTGATAAAATTCCGGCAATCGCGTAATCACTTGCATCCGTAGTTAATATATACGGTTTTTTCGGATTTACGAAATTTAATATTATCTTATCGTCAAATAATTCTTTTATTTTATCAAAAGCTTTTTGTTGCTCTTCCTTCCATTCATATCTTATATCCTTTTTTAGTAGTTTGAGAAGTGGAATAGTTTCTTTTGAATAATTTTTTGCAAATTTCGTGTAATAATTTAGAAACCCTAAGAAAATTTGTAATTCTTTAACATTTCTTGGCTCTTTAAAATTTTTTATAGTCTTAATTTTGTCTGGATTTAATTTAATCCCTTTACTTGTTATTATATTACCTAAAAATTTAATTTCTTGTTTAACTATATTTGATTTCGCAAAATTTAATCTTAAATTGCATTTTTCTAATCTATTAAAAATATATCTAAATGTCGTAAATGCTCTTCAAAATCTTTTGACATTATAAATATATCATCTACAAATGATAATATAAAATCTAAATCGTGTATAGCTATATCAAGACCTCTTAATAATGCCGCACTACTTATTTTTATACCAAATGGTACGACATTAAATTTATAAACCTTATTATCGCAAATAAAAGCAGTATATTTTTTACTTTCTTCCGTTAGCGCGATTTGCCAAAAACTATTTGATAAATCAAAATTAGACATAAAATCTCGATTTTTACATTGAATAAATATCTCTTCTACACCAGGTGGAGATTCATAATCATCTACGAGTTTATTATTTAATTTTCTTGCATCCAAACATATTCTTATTGATCCGTCTTTTTTAGGTACAATTACACAAGGATTTATATAGGAGCTTGTAGATAGTCGAATAATACCGAAATCTAACATTTTTTCTACTTCCTTTTTCACTCTTTCACGATAGGTTATAGGTATAGGATATGGTTTTGAATAATATGTTATTTCATTACGTATTTTTAATTGATACTTGAAATCTAGAAGTTGTCCTGGGGTTCTTTGGAATACGGTTTTAAATTTATATATTAAGTTTTTTAATTTATTTTTCTGTGTATTATTTAAATTTACACTAGAATTTATTTGATCATTGATTTCCTTTTCGGATATATCATAATCATAGTCTAAATTAGACGATTTATTGTTCCAATTGAATTCTAAATCTTTATTTTCTAGATCATCCACAAATTCAATTGACATAGTTTCATACTCTTTTGTGTTTATTTGTATTTCATTATATTTTATATTTTCGATCTTTTCCCCAACTTCGTATATAATTTCATTATTAACCGTATCAATTAACATTTTTAAAAAATTTTGAGAATCATAACCTAATATACAAGGTCTTATTAATTTTGGTATTACTATAAATGTTAAATTTTTCATTAATCCACCTATATTTGTTTTAAGTAAAACTTGTTGCTTAATTCGTGTTGATTTTAAACCCGTTGCACCTTTAATAATTTTTCCTGATATTGGTAATGTAGGTTTATTTTTGAATTGATTTTTATTTTTATTATAAAATTCTTCTGATATGCAAGTTATTTCACTCCCAGTATCTATTAAGGCATTTATTTCTATTCCTTCAATTTTTATATTTATTTCAGGGCATTTCTCAGTTATTTTTTCATTTTTAATATTTTCATTATTTGGCTCAATATCATAAATTAAATCTTCACTAGGATCTTGAAATATTGTATTTATTTCAATGCGTTTAGGTTCTTGAATTTTTTCAGTTGTATTTTGTGTTTTATCCTTATCCGAGTTACAAAATACAACTCTTTTTAGTTTCCCGAACCGGTTTTATGGATTTGTATGCTTGAATCATTTTTTAAACTTACGTCTAGTACATCTATATTATTATAATCATTTTCATATTTTTTTTCATATATTGGTTTAATTATTTTTTTTATTGGTTTAACCGTTTCAATAGCATTTATCTCGGTTGAGTTTCTTTTATTTTCCCAATATCTATTTTGTTTATTATATCTTTCAAAATTTTCTTTTTGTTTATATTTATCTTTATATTTATCATTTTCATTATATCTATTTGGTTGTTCAATTTTCTTTTGAGAATTATCATTCCTCTTTTCACGAATTTTATCTGCGTCAAAATCCGCTAGAATTTTAAATAAGTGACATTTATTTTTTACTTGTTGTCCCAAAATTGCATATCGTATTGATTTTTCAAAATGTTCACTAATTTTATTTACTATTTCTGTTTCAGAAAAATCCATATCTAATTCTTTTATTAAACCAAATATATATGTAGCATATTTTACTCTTGACCATTTATTATATTCATTATATTGGCCAAATTCTACTTTTCTTTTTGCAGATCTTTGTAAAGTTTGATTCTAATATCTAACTTTAAATACTTTAATAAATTGATTAAATGTTTCTATTTCTGATTCTTGTATGTACCACCATTCTTTTGCTGCATCAGTTAATGATTGCGATATGCTAGCACATATTTCATTAAAATTTAAATTATAATTATTAACATATTTTTCTAAATAGATTAAAAAACGCATTGGTCGTTCATAAGGCTGTCCCGAAAACTTTGGTAAATCAATTTTAATTTTAGGCATTGATTCAGTAGAATTAAATGTTTGATTATATTCAATTACTTTTTCATTTGATTCTTTAAAAGATTTTTCAAGATCTTGTATTCTCTTATCATATTCCAATTCCATTTCTTTTATTTTATTTGAAAAATAATTCTTTAATTCTAAATATATATCATCATTTAAAACTAATGCTTTTAATTCATTATTTTCTATTCTCAATTTTTTAACTTCATTATTTACCAATTTTAAATTATCAGATAACACTTCATTTTGTTCTATTAATTTTTGATTCAACAGATTAATATTTTCATTACATTCTTTTCTATAATTATCAATTACATCTATATTTTTATTTTGATTTAATTCAATTTCTGTTTGTTTTTCATCTATTAACTTTAATTCTTCTGTAACAGCCTCCTCCCAAGCATTACGTTTTTTATCAATTTCAGTTATTTCTTCATTATTAAAAGAATTTTGCATATTTAACAAATATATACTTGATTTTCTTTTTGCCATTTTGAAAAACCTATATAATATAAATTCAATATCTAAATATTAACAAGCAAGTTTAAAATATAAATATTTAATAACATTTTTATATAATTAATACTTTATGTTCGAGTTTATATTTAATCCAAATTTTATTTATCTATATTGATTAATTTTTATTTCATTTAATGTTTTGTTAAAATTTATATGCTTTAACTACTTTTTTATTGTTATAACTTATATATACTATCCGTATAATAATTACCATATGTATTACCTATATATAAGCTATTAGTGCCAGTGAGAAACATTTGACTCTCGGTATATTGACAGAGAGCGCGGTCGCATAGTTGTAACCATTGTTTTTCTATAAATTCAATATCCTACGCTGCTAAACTCTTAGACAAACGCGCGAAAATAAATCATTTCAAATTTTCTTAGTGTATGTTTTCATTTGAGTTTTAATTTATTTATATTATTTTAATTTTAAATTTTCAAATTTTTTAGTTAAATTATTTTTTATATAACTTTCAATTAATACTACTCTAGTTGCTAATTGTACATATTTTCCTTGAATAAATTGAATATTTTATTCCGTTATTTCTCGAAAACTTGTTAATTCATGTTTTAGAAATCTATTTTGTTTTTCTAAAAGATCATTTTTATCTTTGATGATTTTAACTAATTTATCACAATTTTTAGCAATAAATTCTAATGTTTCTTTATATTTTAATAATAATGATTCTTGATCTTCAATCTTTTCCGCGTTTTCCAAAACTGAATCATTTAATTGATATGTTAACGCGTGCAAATTATTCTAAAAAATTGACGAATCATATCGATTGATCATTGTAACTCTTTTAAATTTGTTTAATTATTATTATTAATATTGGTATATCCTATGATTAATTGCAAATACGTAATTCTACTTCTAAATTACAGTAGAAAATTTGTTCGTGTAAAAAAAAAAAAAATTTATCTAAGTATGTGTACTCAATTTTTATAGAATTTTTATTTTACAAATATATTTATACGTAATTTGATTTTTATCAGGTCCCTGTCCGAGCGCCATTTTGTGACGTGCCAACCTGCCTTTGGGTTTTACCGTTACTATAGATTTTTGCTGCTTGTTATTAGATTAGATGTAAGTTAGGTACGAAACCATCTATGCATCTATATCTTGTTGCAGACTTATTAATCCTGGTTTTATGTGTAAATTGAGACACATTATATTAGCACACATTGGCTTAGTGTATTTTTGTATGTATTATACACATTTCTATCACCACGCATTGGGTCATAGAAACGGTAGTGTGTAATTTAATAATACTTAAATGAATAACTATAAATTTTATATATATTTACAATATTTGTTTATTTAATTTCATTACAAATCCTTATAATAAAAGGACTTGTACTAATAAAACTATGAAATTTAATGTCAATGCTACGAAGGCTTATATATCAATGAATCCTGTATATAAATTTCCGTCCTTTATATACTATCTTTACCTCATTAGTACAAATCCTTTTAAACCATTTTTCCTTATATTATACATCAACTTCGTATTTTGATTTTTTATTTTAAATCATATTTCTTTCTTGTTTCTATATACATATATATTATCTAAATTTCTAATTATTTACAAGAAATAATTGCATATTTATTTTATATCGTATGCATTTCTGTAATTACTTTTATTTCTATATTTTTTTTATTAATTCTATAACCTCACTTATTCTACATTTAAACATAATCGTAAATTCATTTTTTCTATTTACAATCGTTTTTATTCTACTTATAAATTTCAATTTGTTTTTACACATTACAAAATTGAATATATTATAATTTCTATTATGTTTAAATGTACAAATATCTTCGCATACTAATTTTGCATAAACATATAATTTTTATAATTAATTTATGTTTAGCTGTAAAATTAAAAATTAAATTCTTTTTTATACATTTTAAATTGAATATTTGCATTAATTTTATTATGTAATTGTGACGAGTGACGATAGCGCGAGCCACTCGTCATGGTTCTCCGTCGCGAGGCCCGTACGGCCGTCGGGTAAGACCGCGCGGAATACGGAAGGGAGGGGGAACGAGAGAGAATCGGTGAGAAACATTCTCGTGTGAGCCGCCGAGCCGGAAGGTCCTCGGAGATATTAGAGTGACGTCGCCGACGACTGCGTGGTACCACGTACGAGACGCGAGGAGGTTTACTGCTACGAGTATAAGGTTAGAGTTTTTCCCTCTCGACGAGGATAACGTGCTCGGGTAATTCTCGCGTACTCTCTTCGCGCCGCGATCCCGCGTCCGGGTTATGACCCCCCGCGATTGCGCCCAGGCCGCCCGAACAATTGTATCATTTCGCGCGTGCGCGATGTAACTATTGTGTTGTAATACGAACTAGTGAATAAATCTGAATTTCATTTATCTTTCGATTCGTATCATTTTGATATCCCGTATTCACCCAGGAATCCCGATCCCTAGTTTAATAAGCAGACGAGCCCGCGGTACTCGACTGCCAATCCTAAATTCGTACTTCCGGAAGTGGGCTCACTCTGGAGCCCATATCAACGTACACGGTAGCTGTTGAGGTATCGGCGAGCCGTTGACGGAGTGCACGAGGGCCCGATTTATTTTGATTTAATTCAATTTCTGTTTGTTTTTCATCTATTAACTTTAATTCTTCTGTAACAGCCTCCTCCCAAGCATTACGTTTTTTATCGATTTCAGTTTTCTTCATTATTAAAAGAATTTTGCATATTTAACAAATATATACTTGATTTTCTTTTTGCCATTTTGAAAAATCTATATAATATAAATTAATATCTAATATTAACAAACAAGTTTAAAATAAATATTTAATAAAATTTTTATATAATTAATACTTTATGTTCGAGTTTATATTAATCCAAATTTTATTTATCTATTGTAGAATGATTATCAACGCTCTCCATGTTGCTTTATTTTAATAAATATTATTAATTCGATCTGAAGGAGGCCAATGGATTGATAGATAGGTAGAAATGAACAATCCCACTTTTTTACTTTTTTCTTTAAAAAAGCGACGTTTCGTTAGCTTGGTACGCCAACCTCATCAGGCTAATTTATTGAATCACAAGTAAACAATCAAAAAGTCAAATACAAAACCAATATGAAAAAACTACCAACATTAAAACAAATAAAAATTACCTTTAGATGTTAAAAAACTTAATTTATCACATTGTCAAAGTAATAAAGACTAGATATGAAAACATATCCAGTCAGTCAAACGTTTATGTGACAAATTCAAAATAAACTGCTATATAAATCAAAATACAAACAATATATATACGAAAATTAAGGCTTTAAATTTCTCAGAATTGACCAGTAGCATCTATTCAACGTGTATAAATCTTCTTTCTTGTTAATACTAGCATAATTACTTTTAATATGAATCATTTCCGATATAACTCTCTTATTATAATTCGGTTCATAGTCCATTATTTTTGTATTATCCCAATCAAATTCATGTGCATATTTATTTTGATGTTGGTTTACAACTGAGTCTTCGTTTCTATTTTTTATATGTTCATCACTTCGTGTTTTTAATGCTCTTTTTGTTTCACCTATGTAAGAAGCTGGGCAATTTTTACATGTGAATTTATAAACTACGTTTGTTCGCTCAAATTTTCTATTTTTATCTTTACCCAACTTAATTACTGAATTCAAATTTTTTTCAATGATAGGTACAGTGACGAAGTTCCAAGTCTTTAAAATATTTGATAAGTAATTGAAATTTTGCTTAAATGGAATGGATAAAAAATATTTATTACAAATATTAGAATTCTTTTGTGTATGATTGTTATTGTTTTTACTATGTCTAATTTTATTTAACGATTTTTTATATTTTTATTAATAAATCCAATGGGATAGTCATTATTAACTAAAATTTGCTTAATTATTTTAAGGTTATTTCTATGAAAACTTTGTCTGACAATAATAAAGCTCTGTCTACCAAATTATATACAATATTGCGTTTTTGTTTAGTTGGATGATTTGAAAAGAAATTGATCAATCTGCCCGAAGCAGTAGTTTTTTGAAACCAGTTAGTAAGGATTCGTTTATTATCTATAATTAAAGTGATATCTAAAAAATTTATTTTGTTATTAATACTTAATTCTGAAGTAAATTGCAAATTTTGATCATAAGAGTTAAAAATGTTTAAAACTAAATCAATATGACATTTTTTAATGCACATAATTGTGTCATCAACATATCTGTAATAGAACATTGGGACACAATTATAATTATCTTTTAAATTCTTAAGACATTCCACTTCCAAATCATCCATTACAATGTCTGCGAACAAAGGTGATATCGGTGAGCCCATCGGAGTACCATAAATTTGTTTGTATATGTTATTGTTAAAAGCAAAGTAAGTATTCTCAAATAAAAATTTTGAATATTCACAAATTAAGTTGAACGGAATTTTGCATATGTTTAATATTGAAATTGCTCTCTTTTCTAAACTGTTCAAAACTAGATTACAAGGAATGTTACTAAACAGTGATTTTACGTCTAATGATAGTAAAACATGATCTTGATCTACACAAATATTTTCCAATTTTTTCTTCAATTCAAAACTATTATTTACTCGTGACTTAGGTGATTTTATAGCTATTTTTAATTCATCATAAATTATTTTTGCCAAAATATGAGTGGGACTATTTATTAAAGAAATAATCGGTCGAAGAGGAATATCTGGTTTATGAATCTTTGGTAATCCATAACATTTAGCTAAATTAGTATCTGTTAATGTAAGTTGATTATTGTGGTATTTGTATTTTAAAAATTCATTCATGTTTAAATATTTTAAGATTTTTGAAGTATCCGTTTGTAGTTTTTTGAGAGGGTGTTTTTTAATTTGAACATATGTTTTTTCATCTGATAAAATGTCATTCATTTTCATATTATAATCCGATAGTTTCATACAGACAGTTACGTTACCTTTATCAGCATTTGTGAAAAATACGTCTGGATTATCTTTAAGAAAAGTAGTCGTATGTTTAAGTTTGTTTGCAAAAATTCTCTGTTCAACAGAAAAGTGAATATTTTTGTTTCTAATAGTATTATTCATATTATTGGTAATTTTTTCCCTTATTTCATTTTTACATTATTGTTAATATCTAACGTTTGTAATGTAGACTCCACATTTTTAATAACTGTAATAACATCTTGTTTTGAGAAATTAGTTTTGGCGCTATAGTTTCTTCCTAACGATACTACATCGACAACATCAGGCGGAATCTCAACATTCGTTAAATTCTTAACCCAATTGTTCTTATTTTTATTGAAAACCTTATGTTGGTTTGCCTTATAAATTAACACATCAAATTTACTTTTATGTTTATTGTTATATTTTTTCAATAAAGAAGCAAATTTTTTATCCCCTAAGTAGAAAAATTTTTCTTTTTCATGTACATTCATGTTTGATTTAAAAATTATTGACTTCAATTTTTCAAGAAAGGAGCGCAAATAATTTATATGAAAATTTATATCGCGTATCTCTAATTTTAATAATTTAAATAAAAATTGGTTTTCCCAATGAACAAAACGATCGTTACATATATTACTATAAAATATTATACTTTTGTGGTTCTTACTTAAATTAACTAAGTGTTGAGGAACGATGTCATATTTTTTGCACCTTAATAAGAAACGTTGTTTCGATATTGCTTCAGACAGTCGCATACTGGTAGCCATCCACTTCCTTAAACAATGTTTCACCTGTGATCCATACGTTTGGTAAATGTAATTCAAAAAAAATGTGAATTTGTCACATAAACGTTTGACTGACTGGATATGTTTTCATATCTAGTCTTTATTACTTTGACAATGTGATAAATTAAGTTTTTTAACATCTAAAGGTAATTTTTATTTGTTTTAATGTTGGTAGTTTTTTCATATTGGTTTTGTATTTGACTTTTTGATTGTTTTACTTGTGATTCAATAAATTAGCCTGATGAGGTTGGCGTACCAAGCTAACGAAACGTCGCTTTTTTAAAGAAAAAAGTAAAAAAGTGGGATTGTTCATTTCTACCTATCTATCAATCCATTGGCCTCCTTCAGATCGAATTAATAATATTTATTAAAATAAATTTATTTATCTATATTGATTAATTTTTATTTCATTTAATGTTTTGTTAAAATTTATATGCTTTAACTACTTTTTTATTGTTATAACTTATATATACTATCCGTATAATAATTACCATATGTATTACCTATATATAAGCTATTAGTGCCAGTGAGAAACATTTGACTCTCGGTATATTGACAGAGAGCGCGGTCGCATAGTTGTAACCATTGTTTTTCTATAAATTCAATATCCTACGCTGCTAAACTCTTAGACAAACGCGCGAAAATAAATCATTTCAAATTTTCTTAGTGTATGTTTTCATTTGAGTTTTAATTTATTTATATTATTTTAATTTTAAATTTTCAAATTTTTTAGTTAAATTATTTTTTATATAACTTTCAATTAATACTACTCTAGTTGCTAATTGTACATATTTTCCTTGAATAAATTGAATATTTTATTCCGTTATTTCTCGAAAACTTGTTAATTCATGTTTTAGAAATCTATTTTGTTTTTCTAAAAGATCATTTTTATCTTTGATGATTTTAACTAATTTATCACAATTTTTAGCAATAAATTCTAATGTTTCTTTATATTTTAATAATAATGATTCTTGATCTTCAATCTTTTCCGCGTTTTCCAAAACTGAATCATTTAATTGATATGTTAACGCGTGCAAATTATTCTAAAAAATTGACGAATCATATCGATTGATCATTGTAACTCTTTTAAATTTGTTTAATTATTATTATTAATATTGGTATATCCTATGATTAATTGCAAATACGTAATTCTACTTCTAAATTACAGTAGAAAATTTTGTTCGTGTAAAAAAAAAAAAATTTATCTAAGTATGTGTACTCAATTTTTATAGAATTTTTATTTTACAAATATATTTATACGTAATTTGATTTTTATCAGGTCCCTGTCCGAGCGCCATTTTGTGACGTGCCAACCTGCCTTTGGGTTTTACCGTTACTATAGATTTTTGCTGCTTGTTATTAGATTAGATGTAAGTTAGGTACGAAACCATCTATGCATCTATATCTTGTTGCAGACTTATTAATCCTGGTTTTATGTGTAAATTGAGACACATTATATTAGCACACATTGGCTTAGTGTATTTTTTGTATGTATTATACACATTTCTATCACCACGCATTGGGTCATAGAAACGGTAGTGTGTAATTTAATAATACTTAAATGAATAACTATAAATTTTTATATATATTTACAATATTTGTTTATTTAATTTCATTACAAATCCTTATAATAAAAGGACTTGTACTAATAAAACTATGAAATTTAATGTCAATGCTACGAAGGCTTATATATCAATGAATCCTTGTATATAAATTTCCGTCCTTTATATACTATCTTTACCTCATTAGTACAAATCCTTTTTAACCATTTTTCCTTATATTATACATCAACTTCGTATTTTGATTTTTTATTTTAAATCATATTTTCTTTCTTGTTTCTATATACATATAATATTATCTAAATTTCTAATTATTTACAAGAAATAATTGCATATTTATTTTTATATCGTATGCATTTCTGTAATTACTTTTATTTCTATATTTTTTTTATTAATTCTATAACCTCACTTATTTCTACATTTAAACATAATCGTAAATTCATTTTTTCTATTTACAATCGTTTTTTATTCTACTTATAAATTTCAATTTGTTTTTTACACAATTACAAAATTGAATATATTATAATTTCTATTATGTTTAAATGTACAAATATCTTCGCATACTAATTTTGCATAAACATATAATTTTTATAATTAATTTATGTTTAGCTGTAAAATTAAAAATTAAATTCTTTTTTATACATTTTAAATTGAATATTTGCATTAATTTTATTATGTAATTGTGACGAGTGACGATAGCGCGAGCCACTCGTCATGGTTCTCCGTCGCGAGGCCCGTACGGCCGTCGGGTAAGACCGCGCGGAATACGGAAGGGAGGGGGAACGAGAGAGAATCGGTGAGAAACATTCTCGTGTGAGCCGCCGAGCCGGAAGGTCCTCGGAGATATTAGAGTGACGTCGCCGACGACTGCGTGGTACCACGTACGAGACGCGAGGAGGTTTACTGCTACGAGTATAAGGTTAGAGTTTTTCCCTCTCGACGAGGATAACGTGCTCGGGTAATTCTCGCGTACTCTCTTCGCGCCGCGATCCCGCGTCCGGGTTATGACCCCCCGCGATTGCGCCCAGGCCGCCCGAACAATTGTATCATTTCGCGCGTGCGCGATGTAACTATTGTGTTGTAATACGAACTAGTGAATAAATCTGAATTTCATTTTATCTTTCGATTCGTATCATTTTGATATCCCGTATTCACCCAGGAATCCCGATCCCTAGTTTAATAAGCAGACGAGCCCGCGGTACTCGACTGCCAATCCTAAATTCGTACTTCCGGAAGTGGGCTCACTCTGGAGCCCATATCAACGTACACGGTAGCTGTTGAGGTATCGGCGAGCCGTTGACGGAGTGCACGAGAGGCCCGACCGCGCGCGAAGGTAAGTTCGTCACGCGTGATCTCGGGGTTACCCCTACTCACGCTATCTCCGTGCATTATTCGATAAAACCCGACATGCACCGTTACATAATAATATTCTATTTACAATTTAATTATTTATTTAATTATAAAATATTTATTTTTAATATAATTGCAATTGCATTTTTATATTTCTAAATTTGCGCTTTAAATCGTGACGCGCTATAATTCTAGGAATTTACATGTTAGTCAATTTCAGCTGACAGTATTCTTGTGGATATTTACATTTATATACAGTTCATTGGTCTTTCTAAGAAGTCTATTTTGATGCCCTATATCCTCTTTATATAAAATTACGTACTTATTAAATAATTTAATTATATGTCGTTATATACGTCACAGGTGCAAAATTAATTTTTCCATATCTAATAAAACAGAATTTTCTCTATTTCATTATTTTTAAATAAAATAGTACTTGGACTATGCGTTGGTTCGTATTCGGACTTTTTAATAAGAATAAGCATTGCATGATATGTAATGGGCATATTTATTTTGGGGGTTTGTAAATATTTTAAGGTTTAAAGACAACAGCTACGCTATATAAATGGTTTATAATGTTTCTCATGGAGTTCGAAGATCGTTACAGTGATTAATATTAAAATTTATTTTTGCAATTACATCAAGTGCGAAAACTTGTTTATTATTTTATGTGATATGAATATATACGATTGATTCAAAATCGTATAGGAGAATATTAAAAAATCAGAATAAACTGTCGAATCACATTACCAACGGTGGTGTAAGTATTATTTTATTTAAAAACAATAAAAGTCAAATTTTTGTTTTACTAGATATGGAAAAATTAATTTTGCACAAGTGCATATTATTATAAAAATTATTCTTTGTTTATTGTTATAAAACATAACAAGGCTAAAAATTCTAAAATAAATTCTATGTTGTATATATATGGGGTATTCCACGTGAAGTGGTCCGATCAAAATTTTAAAATGCACCAAATTTTGGGTACACTTTGCAAATGTTTTTCAGAATACAGAAAAAAATTTTTAGGTACTGGAATCTATTTGCTCAAAAGTTATTCTAACCTCAAAAAGTGAATTTTTCCATATTTTTTTCAACACCAGCTGGGTTTACCGGTATATAACTCAAAATCTATCAACTTTTACTATATAACATTATATGTAACATTCGTTGCTAGTTATATCTAGAATTTATTCTTCTGGGTTAGAATTTCTAATCTCAAGGTCAATGTTTCATAAACTACATGTCAATATTCAACTTAAAAAAAGTGCAAGTGCGCCACCTTTGATTTTTTCATCCAAAAGTCTAAAAGAAAGCTTGGAGCAATACCTTTTAAATGGTCTGTAGCATTTTTGTGGCCTTCAATTCTGTAAAAAGTTATGACAATTTAAAGAAACACGAAATTTTTTTAAAAATTGAAATGGGAATTACCATGTTAATTTTTGTGAATTTTTTGTCTTTCTTTAAATTGTCATAACGTTTTACAGAATTGGAGGCCATAAAAATGCTACAGACCACTTGAAAGGTATTGCTCCAAGCTTTCTTTTAGACTTTGGATGAAAAAATCAAAGGTGGCGCACTTGCACTTTTTTTAAGTTGAATATTGACATGTAGTTTATGTAACATTGACCTTGAGATTAGAAATTCTAACCCAGAAGAATAAATTCTAGATATAGTTAGCAACGAATGTTACGTATAATGTTATATAGTAAAAGTTGATAGATTTTGAGTTATATACCGGTAAACCCAGCTGGTGTGAAAAAAATATGGAAAAATTCACTTTTTGAGGTTAGAATAACTTTTGAGCAAATAGATTCCAGTACCTAAAAATTTTTTTTTCTGTATTCTGAAAAACATTTGCAAAGTGTACCCAAATTTGGTGCATTTTAAAATTTTGATCGGACCACTTCACGTGGAATACCCCATATATATACAACATAGAATTTATTTTAGAATTTTTAGCCTTGTTATGTTTTATAACAATAAACAAAGAATAATTTTTATAATAATATGCACTGTGCAAATTAATTTTTCCATATCTAGTAAAACAAAATTTGACCTTTTATTGTTTTTAAATAAAATAATACTTACTACCACCGTTGGTAATGTGATTCGACAGTTTATCTGATTTTTTACTATTCTCCTATACGATTTTGAATCAATCGTATATATTCATATCACATATAAATAATAAACAAGTTTTCGCACTTCGAAGATCGTTACAGTGATTAATATTAAAATTTATTTTTGCAATTACATCAAGTGCGAAAACTTGTTTATTATTTTATGTGATATGAATATATACGATTGATTCAAAATCGTATAGGAGAATATTAAAAAATCAGAATAAACTGTCGAATCACATTACCAACGGTGGTGTAAGTATTATTTTATTTAAAAACAATAAAGTCAAATTTTTGTTTTACTAGATATGGAAAAATTAATTTTGCACAAGTGCATATTATTATAAAAATTATTCTTTGTTTATTGTTATAAAACATAACAAGGCTAAAAATTCTAAAATAAATTCTATGTTGTATATATATGGGGTATTCCACGTGAAGTGGTCCGATCAAAATTTTAAAATGCACCAAATTTTGGGTACACTTTGCAAATGTTTTTCAGAATACAGAAAAAAATTTTTAGGTACTGGAATCTATTTGCTCAAAAGTTATTCTAACCTCAAAAAGTGAATTTTTCCATATTTTTTTCAACACCAGCTGGGTTTACCGGTATATAACTCAAAATCTATCAACTTTTACTATATAACATTATATGTAACATTCGTTGCTAGTTATATCTAGAATTTATTCTTCTGGGTTAGAATTTCTAATCTCAAGGTCAATGTTTCATAAACTACATGTCAATATTCAACTTAAAAAAAGTGCAAGTGCGCCACCTTTGATTTTTTCATCCAAAAGTCTAAAAGAAAGCTTGGAGCAATACCTTTTAAATGGCCTGTAGCATTTTTGTGGCCTTCAATTCTGTAAAAAGTTATGACAATTTAAAGAAACACGAAATTTTTTTAAAAATTGAAATGGGAATTACCATGTTAATTTTTGTGAATTTTTTGTCTTTCTTTAAATTGTCATAACGTTTTACAGAATTGGAGGCCATAAAAATGCTACAGACCACTTGAAAGGTATTGCTCCAA
Source organism: Theocolax elegans (assembly GCA_026168455.1). Taxonomy (NCBI): domain Eukaryota; kingdom Metazoa; phylum Arthropoda; class Insecta; order Hymenoptera; family Cerocephalidae; genus Theocolax; species Theocolax elegans. The sequence goes on along the minus strand of CM047427.1, from coordinate 34,713,502 downwards.
GCTTTCTTTTAGACTTTTGGATGAAAAAATCAAAGGTGGCGCACTTGCACTTTTTTTAAGTTGAATATTGACATGTAGTTTATGTAACATTGACCTTGAGATTAGAAATTCTAACCCAGAAGAATAAATTCTAGATATAGTTAGCAACGAATGTTACGTATAATGTTATATAGTAAAAGTTGATAGATTTTGAGTTATATACCGGTAAACCCAGCTGGTGTTGAAAAAAATATGGAAAAATTCACTTTTTGAGGTTAGAATAACTTTTGAGCAAATAGATTCCAGCACCTAAAAATTTTTTTCTGTATTCTGAAAAACATTTGCAAAGTGTACCCAAAATTTGGTGCATTTTAAAATTTTGATCGGACCACTTCACGTGGAATACCCCATATATATATATATACAATTTTGTCAATTTTTTTTAACACCAGCTGTTTATATAACATTATATGTACACCGAGAAATTCTTGGGGTACCCGATGTCCAACTACATTATTCGTGCATTCGTACGCTGTTTAGGACGGCTGTTGCCCCAAAATGGTATAAGAACTGTTCAAAAGTGGCGCTGTAGTTGCAAAACAAAACACTTTTTCGTCATTCAGGATAGCAGAGCTCTCAAAACTAGGAGAGCTGCTGTACTAAAGGTAATGTACTGTATTTGTCCTTCACATAAGTACAGAGGGTGCCCCAAGAATTTCTCGGTGTAACAATCATATGTCTAGAATTTATCCTTCTGGATTAGAATTTCTAATCTCAAAGTCAATATTTAACTTAAAAAAAGTGTAAGTACGCCACAATTGATTGTTTTATCTAAAACTCTAAAAAAACTTAAAGCAATACCTTTTAAACGGTCTGTAGCTTTTTATAGCTTTCAAATCTATAAAAGAAACTCGAATTTTTTTTAAAAACTCAAATAGGAATTACCATGTTAATTTTAGAAGTTTTTTTAAGTATTTTTAAATAATCATAACTTTTTACTGCATTGAAGGCCATAAAAAGCTGCAGACCATTTGAAAGGTATTACTTTAAATTTTTTTTAGACATTTGGATAAAAAAATTAATTCGGATGTACTTACATTTTTTTAAGTTGAATATTGACGTGTAGTTTATGTGATATTGACCTTGAGATTAGAAATTTTAACCCAGAAGGATAAATTCTACATAATGTTATATAATAAAAGTTATATATATATATATATATATATATATTATAACGGTAAGCGAGTGACTGATCAGGTGAGCAACGTGCAAGAGGATGTACAGCGCGCCGCGCGCGCGAACGGGCGGGAATCGTGCGCGCCCAGTAAGAAAGGAAAAGTTCGCGCGCGCACGGTGACACAACGAAGCCGGCACAACCTTTTTTAGTAAAGAAAAAGAACTAAAGTGACGGTGCGTTTTGTGTGTAGGTGTGAGCAATTTCTCCCCACCAACCATCACGTCAGCGTGCGCAGTAGCACGCCCCATCGATCCAAAAGAAGGAAGAAAGGAGTCGGCAGCCGTTCTGATCGTTGGAGTGAGGGAGAGAGGTAGTGTCGAGGACAAGCTCTCAATCGCCCAGCCCCTTTTTCCGCCGATACGAATTACTGAGATTCGCGGTAAGTGATGCACCACATATAGACCCGCGTGTTTTGTAAATTCGTATCCCAATTTATCTGGTACGATCCAGGAGCGGAAGCGTTCCTCTTTTCCCCACTCTCGTGACAAATCCCGCCCGGGTAGACAGGTCGGCGGTTCGCGGGAGCCACTTCACGAGAGAAGGCGCGCGTGACGTAGGCAGCTACTACGTCAGAGCTCCCTACGTCAGAGGTACATACGTCACACGGCGTGACGTATATCAATCAGGTCATTATCCCGGATCGGTTGCTTATTACACGACCCTTAATAAGTTTTAACGAATAGTCATCGGTACGACTCCCCTTGAATTGTTAATGTTAATTTATTATTATTTGATTTTTTATTTAATAAATTGATTCGGCTAGACTATCTTTATCGCCGACTAACATAATATCTCGATTGTTGATAACGTTTTACCGGTCATAGTCCTCTCCCACGAATACTGCCCTCTCCGGCGTATATCCTAGTTGGCAATTTTTGGGCGTAGGGACCAACACACGGTATTAAAGCCAAACCAAGTGTTCGGCATTGTTAACGGCATTGCACGGAAATCAAAGTGATTACCGGCCGCACCGTGGGACTGTACACTTAGGTTGGTAAGTTGGGACAGATTGGGCCTAACCGGAGGCCTTACTTTCCCCAGTACCCACCCTGTTAAAATGTATATATAGGAGGTTCTCTGTGAAATCGAAGATGAACAAAATCAATATTGCTATAACTGTAGGAATATGTTTTAGAGGTATCCAGTAGTACTCCTGATATTTTTCAGATTTTTTCGAGGCCATTATTTTAAGTTACAGAGAGTCAAAATTGACATTTTAGCACTTTTTTGCATTCTATGCCCATTTTCATGAATTTGTAGCTCCCAGGGGATGAATTTTTCACTAAAAACATAAATATTCCTTTTTTTGTAAAATTTCCTGAATTTTTTATTAAAAGTACTTTTAAAGACATAAATGTATGCTGTCACACCCTTGTAAGCCATTTAAACCTTAAATTGTGAAAATCAGCAATTCTGCTCCTGACTCTGGAAACATAATGCTGTCTAAAAGATGCCTTTTTACAGTCAGAAACTGCCTATAAATTTCCAGAGTGGGTCTAAATCATTAAGATCACTTATGGTCGAAATATCTGGGAAATGTGCCCGAAATGTTAATAGAAATGTATATTGTTGCCTCGCCTATTATAAACCTTATATAAACTCGGATCTGACGTGTTGATTAATAATGTTAATATATTTATAATAATCCTTCAGTTTAGTATCATAATTCTTAAAGTAGTTGTAAAATTGAAAATCCAGCATTATAAATGTTTAAAAATTAATGTTCTAGAATTGTATAATAATATTTGTACTTTTAGCAGCTTACAGAGGATTGGATAGGTACAGAAACAAGTGAAGATGCTTTTCCACCACTCAAAGGTAACTATTAATATTATAATTCATCGTTATAAGGCAACAAATATACATTTCTATTAATATTTCAGGCACTTTTCCCAGATATTTTGACCATAAGTGATGTTAATGATTCAAACCAACTCTGGAAATTTGTAGGTTTTCAGAGTCCGAAGTAGAATTGCTAACTTTACTATTTAAGGTTTAAATGGCTTACAAGAGTGTGTCAGCATGCATTATGACTTTATAAGTATTTTTAATGAAAAATTCAGAAAATTTTATAAAAATAGTCATATTTATATTTTTAAATAATATAATTTAAAACATTATTTTAAATAAATTAATTACGAAAAACCTTTTTCGAAATTAAAAATAGGGGGTTGGCGCGCGAAGCGCCAGGGCTAGGGCTTCGCCCCCCTAGTATATATATATATATATTATGTAGTATTACGTAGTATATACTTTTCTGAAAAAATGCGTTATTTTCAACTGAAATACTTGCTTTTGTTCTTTCTAGTGCATTCTATTTTTTAAAGTAAGATAATATTTGCAAAAGTGTGATTGGAGTTACACCAAACTTGCAAAGTTTTAGACCTTTGTATAAGGTTGAGTTATGTGTTACAGGTTGCAGGTTACAATATTAAATTTACAACAGAATTCTCTTCTAAAAATTAATATAAAAATATATCATTGATTTTATGCGCAATTTCAATATTATTTTATTAAATTTTAATTTACTTTTTAAAGATTTAGAAATTTTATAAATATTAATTTTATTTAAGCTTTTCATCGCCGCTATAGAAAATATACACAAGCACACATATATTGTGACAAGGTGATTTAACACCTGTCACCAAAGATAAAATGAAATACTATAAAGGCATTAGCGTAGCCTTTCCCCCCTTGGTAAACCTACATATCCGGATACCGCACACACACACACACACATACCTACTCTAAACTATCCAGCACTCTAAATACCACGATTATCCCAACAATAATTTAAATAACCCATCCTTTCCCAGGTTTCCCAAAATCCAGCATCAGGATACTCCAACGAAGAGAGCCAGAGTATTGACCTCGTTGACCAGGTCGAACACCATCAACACTCCTCCAGGAGCTCAGGAGAGAATCAAGCAGGATGCCACAGGTTCTTCTTCGATTGGCAGGTGCTTCGATAGCTGGATATCCTCTGGGAGATGCACCAGGTGCTAGACCCCAGGAGTAGCAGCACGTATTCTGGGAAAACCCGTCACCCACTGAGACCTTGTGCAGAGTTCCTGTGAAAATATTAATAAATAAGAAAAAGCACACTACTAGGGAAAAAGATAACCAGGAACGAGAAACGAGGACAGTAAATAGGGAAGATAAAAAGTTGTCAACAGGAGTTGATAGATTAGGGGAACACTAACCTTCCCAACTATAAATAAAGCAAAGAAACAATAGCAAGCTCCTACGGCTTAACGACTTACCTGTAAATATTCCCCGGGTGCTCCAAGTCAATTCCACGGCAGGCCAGCGTCGGAGGAGATTTACTACGTCGTCAGCAGTCGATTGAGTCGTCTTCTTGACAGCTCGAGGAGAAATACAATAGCACACGGACGGCTGATTGCACAGACAAACTCCCGTCTCGTACCGATATTAGCGTAGGGCGCATGCGCGCACGGACAAGTCGAACCAAGTGCCGACGGAGAACAGAGCTCCGTGAACTACAGTCGAGCATGCTTTATCGCGAGATATTACAAGCAGGTTTTCTTACGATTACGTACCGCGATTACTTCTTAGGTGAGAAGGTCGAGAGTGGCAAGGTGTGCAGAGTGATTGTTGTTGGTTGCAGTTTTTTTTTAAGGTGATTGCGTATGGTGCACTTCCCCTTTTTCTTGTTCGCGAACTCCTGATCCGCCCGCGTGTGTGTGCGCGGATTTCCTTCTCGCCATCTTAGTGCTTTTGACTCTCTCCCGCGTTTCCCCTCTTTCCCCTGCGCTACGCTAAACGATCGCGTTTTATGATTTAATTATTCGTCGCGTTAACTAGCGACTGGCGCCTATTACTATGCTCTCCACGTAATTTTTTTTTGTGAAGTCTTGCACCCTGATCCCCAGTGCGGCGTGACAAATGGCGCCCAACGTGGTTTTATAGCACGGGATCGAATTGTTTTTTTTTCTTTTTATCACAAAATTATTGCACGAATAATTTTGAAAAATTTTGAGATTTATTTCATACGAAAATTAAAATAATAATCAAGACTGAAATTAGCCGGAAAAACATTTAATAATTAAATTAAAAATATAACTAAGTATTGGATCAGTATTGAACACCAAACTCATTGTTGTTGCTGATGAAATTTCTGGAAGCAATTTCGATCTGCATTTATGCATAACCCACAGTTGCAAGTTGTACAGTAGAATTGTGTCAATTGCTGCTTCTCTTTGGTACTGCAAAGGCGACATTTAAGACGTTGTTTTTGTGCAACTGGTAAATGATCAACATTCGCTATTCTTACTGAGTCGCTGATTTTCAATTTCTTCTCATGATTCATTGGTGATTTGGTGGGTGGTCGGCCTCTCTTTGTACGATTAGGAATTTGTATCAAGGAATCTACGACTGACAATCGGAAGTCTTTGAGTTTCATGTTTTTCTTTGAAAATAGTTACAAGTATATTATAAAAGAGTTTACCAGTGTAAAATCCACAAAGTGCCACAAAATACGTTGCCACCACTTTTTACTTTTCCTATTGATTTCATAATATGACTTCAGCATATCAGCTTTATCAACGCAACCCATAAAACCATTATAGTCTACGGCTATTTGTGGACAAGTTACTTTTTTCGAAGATCCATCTTTTTGCCTCCTGTTAGCTTGAGAAATTTTAGAAACATCATGGAAATTTAACAAGAAATGGACAGGTTTCTTATCTATCCATTTCAGCCAACTGACTCCGTTATATGAGGAGCGAAATTCTCTATCACCAATTGATATTTCTTTTTCTTTTTTCTGTAATTTAGGTAAATATTTTCTATCTTTCCTTACAGTCCCACATGCCAATATTTTCGAACACAAGTTTGACATCAATGTAACGGTGGTGAAATATTATCAAAAAAAACACGATAATATTTGCCTGTCAGATCGTGAGTTAGATCTTTAACTACTCTTTCACCAAGGAACTTTTCCGACTTACCGTTTGTTTTTCCGGTATAAATCTGAAATTCACAGACATATCCAAATTTGTCAGCTCTAACCCAAACCTTATAGCCCCGCTTGATAGGTTTCATTGGCAGATACTGCCTTATGCTATTTCTATCTTTGAACCTAATCATACTTTCATCAATAGCTTGATGTCTGTCCGGACCGTAACAAATTTTAAATGTCTCAGAAAGATTATCCAGCAATGGTCTGATTTTGTTCAGTTTGTCGAAATTGGGATTGCCCCTTGGTGGTTCCTGAGAATTATCGTTCAAGTGTAAATTAGATAAGAGGAATGAAAATCGCTTTACAGGCATGATTGAAGAGACGTATGGATCATTTATCTGAAAGTTCGTAGACCAATAGTCTCTATACGATGGTGAACTTTTAATCCCCATTATTATATTTATCCCCAAAAACTTTTTTATTTCATCATTGGTGATGGGTTCAAATTTCAATTGTTTCTGAGCACAATAAACATTTGACTGTTCTACTATGATGTCAATCAGCGTTTCTGAAAACAAACAAAAGAATACGTCTTTTGGAGTTTTCACACTATCAGGTAGATTCTTTGGACCAACGTGTTAAGAAAAACCAGGTTCAAAAAATGATCTCTTTTTTGCTTCCCAGATATCATCTATCCTTTCCAGTCGAGAACTTAGTGGAGTATCATCTTCTTCGTCAGTATCGACAACTGCTTCAAGATCTGGACATAATTTATCGTTGGATATGTCAGGCACCTCCTCTATAGAAAAATCTTGAGGATCATACTCATTTTCTGACTCCGCATCACTAGGTATATCTATGATCTCTTCCATTGCAGACATGGTGGAGACTAAAGGATCTTTTTTATAAAGTTAGCAGACGTATTTTGTACAAATGAGCGTAAAATGCATTTGAAAAACGTGTTAGTTACTTCTCCAAAATCTGAAAGTATTTGCTGAACGCTTTTTTCAATGATGTGCAAAGATTTTCAAATTTCTATACTCTGAAAATTTTTTTTGTTGGTATGGGAAATTCTACACTGTTCCACTTCCAAGCATTCCAAACAGGAATCACGTGTAAAACATAAATTTGATAGGATAGAAGGCAATTACGTTTATAAAATTATTAATGTCAGAACTCTGAACTCAGGTGTATGATCGGCGACCCGAAAAATCTGATAAAGCCGCCATATATGGTCCAATTTTTTGAATTTCAAAAATTTGATACTGGATGCATAATCAGCGATCCCGAAAATCCCCTTACACCTTTTTTCAAGTGAATTATATAGAAAACCGAAATTCTAACGTAAAGTAGTCGCCCTATTGGGTCTGTCATTTTGAATATGGAAAATCTGAATTTATATTCGTGATTAGCAACCCCAAAAACCCCCGTATACATTTTTCCAAGTAAATTGCTCAGAAAACCGCAATTCTAACCTAAAATCGACGCCATATTGGATCCGCCATTTTGAATTTTCAAATTCTGATACCGGATTCGTGATCAGCGACCCCAAAAATCCTATTATACAAATTTTTATTAGATTACCTTAAAAAACTCTGCTCAAGGCCGAATTTATTCCAAAAAATTGAAAATTTTCCGTCTTTGATTGTTTATAAATAATTAAATAAATAAATTTTCAAATTTGCAATCAAAGCATTACGAAGCCTAAGTACTAATGATGGTGTTTATTCGAGAGCGATTGAGCTGAAAACTGTCGCGGTATGTATAAAAAACTGAACAAAGTTTCGTGTATCATATATGATACGCTGCCCCTCAAAGGGTTAATAACAAAATGGGAAAATTGTTTTTTTTTGGATATTTATTTGGATTGTTTTGCAAATTTAATATTATTTAATTTAAAATTAATTAATAAATTTTTTTTATTTTCCCCCTCCCTAAAGGTTTATTTTTATTTTTATTTTTGCTTCTCTTAGACATTAAAATAGCTTTAATTTAAGTTGTTGCTTAACTAATACGAGTTAAAATTGGTTAAGTAGTACTTTACTTACCTGCTTGGATTGCAATTAGTAAGTAATTAATAGATAAGAAGTTATAAAATAAGTTTTTGTAATAAATTTAAGTGAATTGGAAATAATTGAGCTGTAGTTAGTAATTCATAAAGTAATTAACCTCCTCTTGAGAAATTACATACATTTAAAATACTTCTCCCCCCCCCCTGTCAGAGAAAAATTAGTTAATAAAAATAACATTCCCCATCCACAATGAACTCTAATGATGGTAGACCCCCAGGAAAGTATTTAAATAAGTATAAGGAGTATTAATAATACCTCAGATGGCCGCATTGTTCAATACGCATTACGTACGAGATTGAACGTAGATAGCGATGCAATGATTTTACGGGATAGATTAGAAAGGTACGAAATCAGGAGTTATTTTGGAGAGGATGCAGCAATATGGAACCCAAGATACGACGAGGTAGACCCCAATATAGAAATAGACCCCCGCGAATTATCAGTGTCCAGAGCCACAAATATGAGTTCCCCAAGAAAAGTAGATAACCCATGGAATTACAGAGACAGGTCAAACCTCCCATCAGGACAATCACGAGGACCATTTAGAGATTCCACCTCGTTCGGAGAGGAAATTATAGGACGTAAGCTAATAAATAGAGAACAAATTCCAGAAAGAAGAAATAGTAGCAGGGACTCTCTAGAGGAAGAGATACCAGAAATTCGGACGCGGCAAAATCTAATAGACAGTATTAGACTAATTAATCTTGAATCCCAACCCCTCCACATCGACCCCAAGCCCAATCCATCCATTACCAGTTAAGCCCCATCTCAAGAAATAATATCCCCCCGATGGACCTGACAGATTATGTAGCTCCGGAATTATAAGTTACGATGCCGAAGATATCAAGTACAACACTTGGGATAAATTCAACTTCGTATTATCCAATACAGACAATGGCAACGTCCTACACAACAGGGGAACAACGATCAAATAACCCGTTTATAAATCTACGAGATCGACTGGGAACGTGTTTTTTGACCATATTTGTACCGATATCAAGCTGTACAGTACAACCTTCGGCATTCAGACTGGTAAACCAGCAACCAAATCAACAGGGAAGTGGTAATAACACAAACAAACTTAGGAACCAAGATAACTCAAATTATATAAGGATGGTTCGATGGAAAAACGAACCGAGGATACAGGAACAACAAGACGAAATACTAACCAGGGAACAAGAGAGAATACGACAGCCAACTCACAGCAAGCGCAGACCTAAGTTACATACCAAACAAAACCTATGAAATTCCTAATTACCCTTACCTCCGCAACTCCCATGTAAACTCGTATCAAACACCATCGCAAATCCTCTTTGGTAGTACTCCCAGGCAAGTTTTGAAAATGTAATGTTTATGAGGGAAAACATATAGTAAACATTCTTTCTACATGCCACATACAATTTAAAGGATCCAAGAAGAACGAACCAGACATCTTCTTAAGGAACTTGATGGTTTTGCAGAGAGAAAAAATATTGGAATAATTTTGAAGACTTTGCGGAAGCTCTTCGTCTGCAGTACGGCGTGGAAGACACACACTCCCACATCAGGCAGACAATAGAATTACGACACCCAAGTACCAAAGGAAGACATATTCACCTTTCCTAACTAAATTACGTGGACTATTGGATCAAGTCAAACCTGCAATCTCTATCCAGGAACAATTGGACCGAGCATATAGGAATATGCATCTAATTTACAGACAGCGAATTGAAAGACATGACTTCTGCTCATCCACTGAACTACAAAAATTGGGAAAAAAGGATGAAGCACGAAGATTGTTGGATGAAGCATATAAGCCCCCGCCAACATTACAAAACTATGGTCTGTCGAAGTACTCGTATATGAAACCGGAGCAGAAATCTAAGAAATTGGCAGCAATATTATCTAGCCTACAAAAACCCCAGGAAAAATGCACCTATGCCCAGAAATAAACTACACTCCCTCCCAGCCCCAAAACTTCCAATTATAAATCGGACGCGGATAATAGAAAAATGGAAAAAGAACTGAATATTTTTTAACTTAGAATTAAACGGTAGATTATTAGTAGCTTTACTGGATAGTGGTTCAGTTTACTCATTCATTGGAAAGGAAATGAGCGGAATAATGGGAAATAAATTACGACCATCAAGGTGCACGAGTGCTAAGGTTGCAGATGGAACACTGGTTTCAATACAAGAAGTAGTAGAGGTTAGTATTAAACTGAACGAGGAAGAAATCACAACGCCCTTACAGGTTGCTGCTGGGTTGCATTATGATTGTATTTTGGGAATGGATTTTAAAAGGAAGGCTAATATTAAGATAGATTTTACAAACGATACAAGGTGGACAAAAAAAGGAATAGTTCACCAATTCTACCCTAATGAGCAACCCCAGAACAAATCCAACAGTTCAACAAGTTTGCAACGTAATTATTGTATTTAAATAAAGAAGAGTGCAAATTATACTATTTATTATAATTGTAATTAATTATATCGGTAAATAAATTATCTATCCGAGACAAGGTATTTAGATTGATACATGCTTTGTTCCCTCGGTGGCAACCATTTTCGTCGTGCCGTCCCCGTTGATCAAGCAGGTGAAATAAACGTAAAAAAAAATAAATTAAAGCGAAAGCAAGATGAAAATATAAGAAAATGATAATAATATAATGTAATTAATAACTGTATAAATAATTAGTTAACTATTTAACTTAGGCGAATTTTACGACGATGATGTTAGAAAAATGCATATCCTCCTTGATGATGGTGATGGGTTCTTCCGATTTCATAAAAAATTCTTGATTTGAAATTAATGTATTTTTATTTTAAGAGTGATATTTTTATTTGCACTTCCAAGCTTTGAAAGGTTTTGACATAACATAACATAAAGAAATAAAGAGAACGATCAATTTAAGCTTTTTGGCCTATAGCTCTTTTGATTATTTATTAAAATAATAATAAACAATTAGTACAAACAATTTAGAGTGTCAGTAGAAAATGATTTTTCTTAATTAGGAATATAAAAAAATATTAATTCTTTGTAAATAATCGCAAAATAAAATTTACTCGTCTCGAGTTCGAAATGAATTCTTAATTTATTTCAGCGCAATAACAATTTACGTTGATAACAAAAAGAAAAATATAAGATTGCTAAACAAATCGTTATCAATTGCGTTTTTTAACAAAAAAAATGTAGGTAATATCACTTTGCCGACCGAACAGTTAACTCGATAGCCTGGAGTTCTGCTCATAATGTTAGTGCTCGAATTTCCGTACGCGGGTATTGTTTTTCAACTTGAATAATTTATCTTATTTGTTATGCTTGAAATTCCGGATATAATACAAAAAAATTTTAAATTATCGTTAGCCCGGCGCGGTATGTAAAATTTACCGTTTTTAATCGATACTATTTTTCGCGATGCGGCCAATGATTTTCGATCTTCCTCGTTCCTTGCTAAAATTTTTAAAATACTCTTTTATCCGTCAAAAAAATTAAAGTTTCGCAGTTCCGCATATTAATGCTGAACTACTCGGGCCTGTCACCTCTAGGGTTTCCCAGCTTCTGGGGCAAGGGAAGGAATTAGGGTTTTTTTGTAACGCAGCATACTTACTGCTGCGAATTCTTTAGAAAAACCAGAACTCTTGCTTAATTTAGTTAGGATCTGAGTGCGTAGGATACCTCGTGATTATGAGCTCCCGTATAGATTATCTCACCGATCGAGATAAAGAATACTAGATAATTGTGTGCGCGAAGGCTCAATTTACTATTATGTGTTACTTAATTCCGCTAATTACTTGTATTAATTATGTTGCTCTTTTGAAGTTATATACTGATTGGCGTTGGACGTTTTAAAGCCTTTCGCCTGGATGGTTCCTCTTCGTCTAGCCTGCTGTCCTGTGGAGCTAAGAAGGGTCCTCGAGGCTTCCGTATTTATAGTGTCATTGCTTCATCTGCCTGGCAGTGTCAAACCCGAAGGAGTCTGCCTGATGCTGACCGAGCTCGCCCAGGGCTTTCAACGCCAGGACCACCCTAGTGCTTTGGCTGCTTATGTGAGCTGTGCTTGGGATAGAATATTAGTCTGTGAGGGTAGGTAGGGCTTATTTACAGTGCGGGTACGTAGGTGTAGGGAAGGGCTTAGGTTTATTCGTTTAGTCTATTCTAATGTTGACATGTACAAAGCACATAGTCACAATTTATTATTTTGATTAGTTTCATAAACAGAACTGTTGCAAGTTATTGGATGAATTAGTTCTCCCCACCCTAAAAACATTAGGAGTAACCAACATAACTGAACACAAATTAGAATTAATAGTCAACAAACCTATTCGGCAGAGGAATAGAAGGTATTTCCCAAAAATGCTCAACGCAGCCTTGGTGTAGCTATCCGGTTATAGTACCCAAGGCAAGTAGGAAATACAGGTTTTGTATTGACTATAGACAAGTCAATGGAGTAACTAAAAAGTATGCTTATCCATTACCGAATATGGATGACATACTGGACCAGCTTCGGGAAAGTAGGTACATAACCAAACTCGATCTCTCGCAAGCCTACCATCAGGTCCCCCTAGCCCCCGAAAGTCGAAAGATAACAGCGTTTGCGATCCCCGGTCGCGGTTTATTCCAGTTTGAAAGAGTACCCTATGGATTGACAAATGTCCCTGCTATGTTCCAACAAAAAATGGATAAATTAATTAGGCCGGATTGGGAACTTCATGTCTTTACCTATTTGGATGATATAATCATCACGGCAAAGACATTCGAGGAACACATACAGTGGTTTAGGATAGTCCTTACAGCGTTACGAAAAGCAAACTTATAGATAAATCAGGAAAAATCTGAGTTCTGCTGCGGTGAAGTAACATATTTGGGTTACATAGTAATCGAGGATGGTTTAAGAACTAATGATGACAAAATTAAACCATTATTAGAATATCCAGCCCCAACTAACTTAAAGCAGTTACGTCGATTTACGGGGAAAATTGGCTAGTATTCTAGATTTATTGATAGGTTAGCTGAGTACAAGGTACCGCTAAACTACTTGACTCGTAAGGACGTGAGATGGCACTGAAAGGCCGAATAACAGGAAGCTTTTGATAAGCTGAAACTTGCTCTAATCCAAGCCCCCGCATTAGCCTAACCGAATTTATCCCTGCCCTTTACCCTACAGACGGACGCGAGCGTTTACGCTATAGCGGTAGTGCTGACTCAGGAAATTAACGGGGAGGAACACCCCATCTATTACATCAGTCGGTCACTGACGAAAGCGGAAAGAAACTACGGTCACTGAAAAGGAGTGATTGGCGGTCCTTTGGGCAGTAAACCGGTTACGAGCTTACCTTCAGGGTGAGGAATTCACCGTCATAACTGATCATCATAGTCTGTTATGGCTGAAGAACATTAAAGATCCTACTGGTAGATCGTGTAAATTTCTTCATGGAACGGGTGCAGTACACAAAGTGCCACACGCCTTATCAAGAGCTTATAAGAACCAGGAAGCAGTAGCAGCAGTAGGACCATTGGACTTGGAAGACCCAGAATATCAAAAACGAGTAGCCACGCTTATAAAACCCCCGAAAAAGTACCCAAATTTAAAAATAGAAAATGGCTATTTATATGCACACTGCCTTACTTAACCCCCTAATCCCCGATTTGGACGCGTGGAAGCTCATACTCCCTACGAAAGATCAACCCAAAGCACTATTTGAGGCCCATTACTCCCCGCAATTGGGACACCTGGGAATGGACAAAACATATGCAAGGGTAGCAGTATACTATTATTGGTCCGGTATCTATTACGACACCTGCAAATTTGTGAAAGCGTGATAAGAGTGCCAAGCACACAAACCTTCCCAGCAACCTTCAGCAGGTATCGTGAAGGGAAGAATCGTAGAAGAGTCACGGACTGTGGTAGCAGCGGACATTATGGGTCCAAAACCACCATCCACGCTGGGATTCAAATATATAATAGTATTCGAGGATATGTTCACTCTATATATAGAAATCAAGCCCTTACGGAAAGCGGACGCGAAAAACGTATTAACTGCCTTAGATGAGCTAATGATCAACAGGTGAGAATGCCCGAAATACCTTATTACTAATAATGGGACGAAATTTTCAAACAAATTGATAACTGAAAGGTTAACGGAATACGGAATAATTCCCCCATATCATGCCCAGGCTAACCTAGTGGAACGCGTGAACAGAAACATAAAACCCATGATAAATAGCTACCTAGATCAGGACCATAGGGAATGGGATAAACATTTAGGGGAATTTTGCTTTGCATTGGATAGTGTAACTCATTCGTCTACAAAATACTTCCCAGCATTCCTCAATTTGGTAGAAACCCCACCCTCGTAGCATTATTAAAAAAACACATAGAATCCCCAATAACCGTACATCACCCCAACATAGAAGCATGGTCAGACAGGATTAAGCGACTTCCCATTATTTATGACCTAGTGAAAAGGCACACTGAGAAAGCAAATGACAAACATGCCAAATATTATAATAAGGGGAGGAGGGACATAACCTTCCAAACGGGAGATTTACTCGATAGACGTAATCGGGTACTATCCTCTGCGGAAAATAACTTTGCGGCTAAACAAGCACCAAAATACGTTGGGCCCGCAAAGATAACTAAAGTACTATCACCAGTAGTTTATTTGGTCAACGATGAGGATACAAAAAAGCAAACTAAAGTCTTTATTAACGACTTGAAACGTTATGTTCCCCCGTGTTTCCCCAATCAAACAAAGCAGACTACCCCAGAACGACCCAAATCCAAGGAAATAGAAACACCCAATTCCACAAAAATGACCTACGAAGCCTCGAAACGTGGTAGAGGTAGGCCAAAGAAAGTAAAACCGCAAAGCAAAACTGATATAATAACCTCCTCTAAAATTAAATTAAGGTCGCGGATATAAGAAGCAGTTCAGGTAATGCGAGAAAAGAAGGGAATACAAACGGAAACTTCAGGTAAGGAATGCTTTAGATGCAACAAAATTGAGAGACAGTATCTGCCCGGCGAGGACGAGGACGTGGAAGATTTGCCTCCCGCCCAGTGGAAATGCTCAAACTAGGGAAAGAGGATCTGGCGGAGGCAATGGCCGAATTAAGGGTGAAGGAGGGACCAATTAGAGGATGCCCGGGTACCCGAGGATCTACCCGCGGCGCTCGCCACCTGTGCGACGACCCTCCATTCCGGGCTGCTATGGACCAGATAGAGACTAAGGGAGAAATCCCAGACGGCGGCAATGGATACACCCATCAGCAGTCGACCTCACACGCCGCCACCAGGATAATCCTTCCCTCCTCTCACCACGTCCCCAAATCCTTTCGGCGCACCACCTCTCCCTACCAACTCCCATTCCGTATACAACCCCGCCACACGCCAATATACCTATATCCACGTCCCTGCACCTCTTCCTTTATTCCCCCAATATCAATTCCCCGTTATCCAAAATCCCTCACCAACCCCATCCAAATCCCCGGAACCCAAACCAAATATGTCATCCAAACCTTCCCCTGTTCCCGCTCAAAACCTCACTGCCCCGACGTTTTATTCCCCCGCTCCCGCTCAAGACCTCCCCGCCAAGTACTCCCCCGCACCCACGCACTATTCACCCGCCCCGCTCAAACTATCCCCGAAGTCACGACCAACTTCAGCGCCCCCATAGTGGACACCCCCAATCTCCAAGAAGAGCCGAAGAAAATACCATCTCTGCTCACCATGCCTAGAGTCCTTAAACCCGACCAATCCCACGTAGAGGAGGAAGAGACTCTGGGAAGGAATACCCCGACCTTCCCAGGATCAGTGCTGGCAGGGCTGCTGGAACTGCGGTGGTACAGGCCACAAATACAGCAGCTGTTCGTCACCGAGGGCCATGTTCTGTTGGAACTGCGGATGGCGAGGCGTTTTCAACGCATCCTGTCCTCGGTGTAGTGATTACCACCGATAAGTCCTTCGACGGAGGAAGGTAATGGCGAAGAAGTGGGGGCCACCCAATTATTGATTTTTTTTTTAATATTCTATTCTTTTTCTAACCTATATAGTTTTTTTCTCTAATAAAAATATAGTTAAAATCCAAAAATATGTTATCATTTACCAACCCAATAATACTATATCCACACCCTTAAATGCAATTGATATATAAAAAGAAAATGAAAGCTGAGTAAATAAAGGAAATTGGATAACTAAAAAAAGGTAGGACGCGATAAAATTTAATTCACCCCCTCACATTTATTATTATGATAAAAACGTACGCACTTTACCTGAATAAAAGAATTATAAAATATACATTTAAGATGTTATGTTAATAATATACTCTTTACATTGTAAATAAAATAGGATGAATGATTCATGTAAGTATGAAGGAGAGTATGGTCGGGGAAATTTCAGGAGCTCTTATCGGTTAGTAAGTAAGTAAATTGTAAGGGCAGTCAGTAAGTAAAGCACATTATAATAAGTAGAGAAATGGGGAATAGGAAACACACACAGCGCGTACACTATACAAAGATTGGAGTAGCCAAGCAGCTACACAATACACCGAAAAGCAGATGATACCGATCATCGTAAACTAAGTAATAGATTAGCTACTGTAGTAATTTTTGCGGAATTCCCCCCGAGGTTACGACTCCGCGTAACTTCAGTTTAACGGGGGGGGGGGGGGGGGAGTTGTGACAAGGTGATTTAAAACCTGTCACAAAAGGTAAAATGAAATACTGTAAAGGCATTAGCGTAGCCTTTCCCCTCTTGGTAAACCTATCTATCCGGATACCGCACACACACACACACACACCTATTCTACACTTTTCAGTACCCTAAATACCACGATTATCCCAAGAATACTTTAAATAACCTATCCCTTCCCTGGATTCCCAAAATTCAGCACCAGGACACTCCAACAAAGAGGTAGCCAGAGTATTGACCTCGTTGACCAGGTCGAACACCATTAACACTTCTCCAGGAGCTCAGGACGGAATCAAGCAGGATGCAACAGGTTCTTCTTCGATGGGTAGGTGCTTCGTTGGCTGGATGATGCATCAGGTGCCAGACCTCAGGAGTAGCAGCATATATCCTAGGAAAACCCGTCACCCACTGAGACCTCGTGCAGAGTTCCTGTGAAAATATTAATAAATAAGAAGAAGTACACTACTAGTTGCACAAAAGTTGTCAACAGGAGTTGAGACTTTAGGGGAACACTAACCTTTCCAACTATAAATAAAGCTAACAAATAATAGGAAGGTCCTACGGCTTAACAACTTACTGTAAATATTTCCCGGAAGCTCCAAGTCAATTCCACGGTAGGCCAGAGTCGGAGGAAATTCACTACGTCGTCAACAGTCGATTGAGTCGTCTTCTTGACAGCTCGAGGAGAGATGCAATAGCACACGGACGGCCGATCGCACGGACAAACTCCCGTCTCGTACCGATAGCAGCGCAGGGCGCATGCGCGCACGGACAAGTCGAACCAAGTGCCGACGGAGAACAGAGCTCCGTGAACTACAGTCGAGCATGCTTGATCGCGAGATATTACAAGCAGGTTTTCTTACGATTACGAACCGCAATTACCTCTTAGGTGTGAAGGTCGAGAGTGGCAAGGTGTGCAGAGTGATTGTTGTTGGTTGCAGTTTTTTTTAAGGTGATTGCGTATGGTGCACTTCCCCTTTTTCTTGTTCGCGAACTCCTGATCCGCCCGCGTGTGTGTGCGCGGATTTCCTTCTCGCCATCTTAGTGCTTTTGACTCTCTCCCGCGTTTCCCCTCTTCCCCCTGCGCTATGCTAAACGATCGCGTTTTATGATTTAATTATTCGTCGCGTTAACTAGCGACTGGCGCCCAAAGCCGGTTGTAAGTTACTTGATGTTTTTAATAAATCTTATCGTTAGTTTTATAAGCTCTCCGCGTAATTATTTGTGAAGTCTGCGACGAGACGTCGTTGCAATGAAATAAATAATACTTAGTGTATTATATTATTTTATGTGTATATAAAATATTGTATCTAAAACTCGCACGTTGTTATTGTTTCGTGCGTTGCCTATTCAAGGTCACGTAACGCGCGTGTTTATGTCGACGACCGAGGATGTGTGCGAGCATCCATATATTCAATTGTTATTGTGTGTGTGTGTGGACAAGGAAATGAGGAAAGTATGGCAGTCGAGGTGGGATAACTATAAAGGGCAGACATACATATGAGATAATGCAGAAGAAAGAAGGAAAAAGACGTGGCTTAAACCGAGGAAGTTTCCAAACTTTCAGAAAGCGATTTAACTTCGTCGAGTCGGACCAATGCAGCTGCGGAGAAGTAGACTCTTCAGAACATGTAATATGGAAATGCGTGAAGTACGAACAAATAAGAATAAAGCACATGCAGAAGATAGAGGCTGAACTGAGAAACGTTAAAGCCTTATTGAAGACAAAGGAAGGGACAGAGAGGCTGACAAGGATGACAAAAGAAATCTTGCTCGCAAAGGATGCTACGGAAATTCTAGAAAGAGACTTAGCCGCTGACATAGTAGAAATTGAAGAGGAAACTCAAATAGAAGAGATGAAGGAAGAGAATGAGTGAGTAGTGTAGGGCTACAAAATATTCCAGAAAGTAGATAAATAAGAGAAAAAGGAAAAGCATAAGTGAGAAGGGAATAAATGAAAGTAGCTAGGATAGAAAAAGCTCTTCATCGTAACTAACAATCGGATGAATAGGAAAGGAAAAAGATACAGAGGTAATCAAGATGGTTTCTCATACTAGACAATAGGATAAAATTAACAAATCTTCTTAGGGAAAACATAACTGAGGAGAATGAATGACGCTGAAAGAGGAAAAATGGCAATAGAGCGAAAGAAGAATGAATAAAGATGAAAGACAAAGTTTGAAAGATATTGTGAAAGAATATGAAAGGCAGGGAGAATGAACGGACGCTAGTTAGGAATTCCTTCTTTTAGAATAGCTAGATAGAGAAAAACAAGAAACAAAAGTAGGGTTAGTAGAAGAAGAAAGAAGAAGGAAGATATTAGGAAGAGAGAAGAAGGAAGAGTAGGAAGAGAAGGAAGAGAGAAGAAAGAAGTAGGAAGAGTAGGAAGTCCTAGTCCTCTAGTTCCCCAAAAATAGAAAAAAAAGGAAACAAACAGAAAATGAATAAAAAATAAAAAATAAAACCGAAGCACAAGAGAGAACATAGAAAGATTTTAATCGCAAGAAAAGGAAAAGACAAATGCGAACTCTGGAAAGTTCCAGTCCAAAAACCGTCACAGTCTAAGATAAGGAAGACAAGAAGAAAAGCAAAAAAGACGTGACAAGGACGACCGCCGATATGCCAGAGGCGAGGTACGGCGGCAACGATCGATCTAGCTCGGTTTGTGTGTGTGTGTGTGTGTGTGTATAGGTACTTTTCGGAAATACGACAATTCCCGAAAAGCTCAGTACGCTGCCGGTCTTGACCGCGACAGCACACTTTTACACATCGTCACGTTTAGTTTCGCGCCACGGGAAGTACCGGACCGGTTCGTCCGTGCTCCGGGAAGCCGTTCGCGAGTGCTAGTGAGTTCGTGTAAGTGCGAAGGACCATATACCTCGGGTTGAGTATTCCCCGAGGTAGGCGAATCGCCGCGGAATCAGGCCTGGCGGACCACCGTCCAGGACGACGGGAAACCGGGCCGACTCCACCGGCCAGCAGACGTCGGGCCGCCGACGCACACCAGGGCTAATGGACAAGCCAGCCCGGAAAGTACCCAACATCAGTCGGTATGTTTTAGAGTGTGCAGAGTGCGTGTATATGTATGTTTGTTCGGTAGTACACCGGTGCTACCGAAACCGATTTGGTATTGCGCAGGGCGAGCACGGGAGCAGCCCCTGCTTGCCGCGTATATGAGAGATTCCACAGAACTTTTGACTTTAAGGTCAAAAGAAAATTGAAAATTTATTTTAAAGGCACATCTTTGAAACTTATCGAACCATTTCTAAATAACAGTAGTAGCATAAAATCATGGGGCCCCTCATTTTTTAAAAAAATTTTTTTGTAAAAAATCAAAAACAATTATTTTAATGTAAAACATACTTTTCATCAAAAAAATAAAATTTTACATTTTTTTTCAAATTTAAGGTAAAATGTTAAAAAATTTGATAAAATATGTAGCATAATATGTGTTGGAAAGAAAAATTTTGCAACACAAAAATATCATTATAATAAAATTTTATTTTAAGCAATTAATAATTTTTCAAACAAAAGAAATGTAACAAAATATATAATATATACAAACATTGCAACTAATACAAAGATTTTTTGAATTATAATTCCTACCTTTAATCTAAGTTCCATTAATGTGTGTGTATTTGTGTTTAAGTATTACAATTACAAATATTTACTATAAGATGATTAAATACCTTTTTTTCTCGGAAAGTAAGAATTTCATTTTGTTATATTTTTCGTAAGTTCGTTTCAGGCAAACAAAGAAGAATTTTATGTAAAGTATATTAAAACATGTTTTTTAAAAGGTTAATAAAAAAGAGCAATTACTTTTATAACCATTGATAACATACTATCGATGTGCTGACAAAAAGTACGATTTTTTTCAACGGGGGGCGCATACGTGTACCCAACTTTGCGAGGGTACAATTTTTTTCTGTAAGTAGCACACTTACAAACCAAACGCGATTTTATTTGTCTGCTCAATAAGTGTCATTTTCCATGAAGAAAATTTATGAGAATAATTTATTTTTTTTTTTTAAGAGCTAAAAGTAAAATAAATTAGTTTTTTTTTAAATAGTGGTTACGGATATTCATAAAATAAATTAATCTATGTAGGTTGAAGCACACCTCTAAAACTTTTACATTATATTCTGTGATATGTGAAGATTGTATAAAAAATTATCCAAACCATTTTTAATAAAAGTTTTTTTTTATATAAACCTAATAAAGCAAAAAAGTAGAGTGAGTAACACAAAGAATTAATTAAAATGCGATAAATTATAATTTTTTTAAGTAATATATTATATATTATTAATATAATAAATAACGGTTACTATACTTTGTGACTGTTTTCTACAAGGAATGATTTTTTTAATATGATGAAAATCATCAAATAGCATTGAAAAGTGAAGGTAACAAGAAAGTCAAAAGTTCTGTGGAATCTCTCATATACCACGCGACCGGGAGAACGCCCCGTTATACATTGTCGGGCACCACCGTGTAATGTTTTCCAAATAAATGATTATTTATTCTATTTTAATATAACGGTCGCGTTATTGTAATTATAAATTAACCCGCAATCATTATTCCGATTCCCGATTTTCCCGCCACGTGTGTCGGTACGTAGGAGATCGTCCAATCTCCGCTACCGTGTCCCGACGGGTTAACTTATTAATCCACGGCGACGATAAAGACGCGTTCTTCGGGCCGTCGTCCCTGTATAGAAATAATAAATAAATTGTAACTGGTATTAGGACGAATTACCACGTTACAAGTCCTGCACCTTGATCCTCAGTGCGGCGTGACAATATCTAACGCAAGAATATTTAAAAATAGTATTTTTGTGTCAGAATCAAAATTCCACTACGAACTTGTTAGTGAGGTTGCGGTCGTTTGATGAAAAATATTTAATAAACTGATGGTTAACTGTGTTTTTATGAATCAAGACATATAACCAAATAACGAATGTTTTTTGCGGCTACGGTATCAAAAATATATATTTTTTGTATATTTTAATTTGTAACTTTTGTTCACAGTTATATCATACTTACGCCGTGACTTTTAATCCACAATTCCATGCTTGATTCTGGTAAATAAAAAGCTTTTATGTAAGTTGCTACATATTCCTGATGTGGCATAGGTTTCAATAATGTTATGAGTTCAAATTTTGAAACGAATTGTGCAAAGTCGAGTTGCATTAACGCTCTGCCTCCGTTTGTACACTTTTTTGCATTAGAAAATCTATTTCAAAATATTATAGTTACTGTTAATAAAAAGTATACTATTATTTATTAAATAACTTACCCTTCAACTAATGTATTACATATTAATTGGGCTACTGTTTCCCATATCAATTCATAAATATCTTTAGATAATAATAATTGATTTTGTATATCAATCAATTTAAGTTTAAAAGCTGTTATTTCCTACAAATAAAAGTAAAATTTAATACACAATAAAAGTTAATAGTTTATGTAGTAAATTATTTTTTACCTCTATTAGAAAATCAACATAACAACTATGCTGAGATATAACGTCTTTTAATTCCCAATCCACTTTGTTCATTAAAAATAAAGTATTTGAAACATCGAAAGCTCGTGATATTGATGCCATATAAATAGGTTTACGTAATGAAATTGTTAATGGAATAGTACTTAAGTAAAATTGATTTAAATATGATCGCTCTTGATCTATGCGTGCTGCTGAGTTTAGATAAAATCGAAAAGATTCATATTGTTGTCCCAAAAATATCAAAGACTCTATTGCTATAATACGCTCTGTTAATCCAAATATATTTTTTGCATCATCTAAATTTATTTCCGATGATAAATTGGGTGGAAGAATTTTAAAGTTTATTTGCGAATTCTGTACGCAGTTGATATTGTCAATAATTAAATTCTCTTTTATTCGAGATATCGTACGTTTTAAATTAGTTCCATAGTCATTACTAAGCTCACGATATACCTGATAAATATAACATTTATGTAAAGAAGTTGTTGTATTAAAACATTAGTATTTAATCTATATTTTAGAAATAAATATATGTATTTTCCTGAATTATTCTAAAAATCTTAAAAATCATGAAAATAAATACAAGTTCGAGACCGGGGGCAAGTGGTAGCAAAAAGCGTCACATGAATGTTAGAGATTTAGAAGATATATATATATGGGTGGTTCTCTGTGACATCGAAGATGAAAAAAATAAATATTGCTATAACTGTGGGAATATGTTTTAGAGGTATCCAGTAGTTCTCCTGAATTTTTTCAGATTTTTTCTGGGCCATTATTTTAAGTTACAGAGAGTCAAAGTTGACATTTTAGCACTTTTTTGCATTATATGCCCATTTTCATGAATTTTTAGCTCCCAGGGGATGCATTTTTCACTAAAAACATAAGTATGACTTTTTCTGTAAAATTTTCCGAACTTTTCACTAAAAATACTTTTAAAGACATAAATGTATGCTGTCACACTCTTGTAAGCCATTTAAACCTTAAATAGTGAAAATCAGCAATTCTGCTCCGGACTCTGGTGACCTAATACTGTCTAAAAGATGTCTTTTTATAGTCAGAAACTGCCTAAAAATTTCCAGAGTGGGTCTAAATCATTAAGATCACTTATAGTCAAAATATCCAGGAAAAGTGCCCGAAATATTAATAGAAATGTATATTTGTTGCCTTATAACGATGAATCTAGTAGCATGATCATTGCAAAAAAATTTATGCACTTACCTTGGAATGGTAGAAAAGTATCTCCATTTGTTTCAGTATCCATCTAATCCCCTGTAAGCTGCTAAAAATACAAATATTATTATATAATTATAAAAAATTATTTTTTAAACATTTATAATGCTGGATTTTTAGTTTTACATCCCTTACAAGAATTATAATACTAATCTGAAGGATTACTATAAAAGTATCAACATTATTATTATTATTATTCAGCAATACGTTGTTTAGATTTCACAAACTTGTCACTGTCACATTATCATATTATTCATTATAATTATATATCCGATTTATTTATATATCTTTTGTATTAAATACGTATATTCAGTTATTGTAATAATAATGTTTATATATTTATAGTAATCCTTCAGATTAGTATTATAATTCTTGTAAGGGATGTAAAACTAAAAATTCAGCATTATAAATGTTTAAAAATTAATTTTTTACATTTGTATAATAATATTTGTAATTTTAGCAGCTTACAGGGGATTAGATGGATACTGAAACAAGTGAAGATACTTTTCTACCACTCCAAGGTAAGTGCACAAATTTTTTTGCAATGATCATGCTAATAGATTCATCGTTATAAGGCAACAAATATACATTTCTATTAATATTTCGGGCACTTTTCCTGGATATTTTGACTATAAGTGATCTTAATGACTTAGACCCACTCAGGAAATTTTTAGGCAGTTTCTGACTATAAAAAAGACACCTTTTAGACAGTATTAGGTTACCAGAGTCCAGAGCAGAATTGCTGATTTTCACTATTTAAGGTTTAAATGGCTTACAAGAGTGTGACAGCATACATTTATGTCTTTACAAGTATTTTTAATGAAAAGTTCGGAAAATTTTACAAAAAAAGTCATACTTATGTTTTTAGTGAAAAATGCATCCCCTGGGAGCTTTCGAATGGCGGTGGTTAGATTATTGGCCAAGACCGTTGGTGTAAGTTATACCCCATAAACCTCATAAAATCACTCATTTTTATGTATTTTAGGGCATTTATCTCAAAATCTATTGATTTTTTTGAAAAAACATTAAAAACAACTTTTGTTCAAAATAATCCTTAGAACTTAACTACCTGGGTTACAATTCTTAATTTTAAAATCTCGAAGAGATAGGGCACTCGAAAATATTGAATATCAAAAAAAGGCGACCACGCCACAATCGATTTTGATCTAACACCGCTCAAAAGATCACATTTTTTGAGAGCTTTCGAATGGCGGCGGTTAGATTATTGGCCAAGACCGCTGGTGTAAGTTATGCCTCATAAACCTCATAAAATCACTAATTTTCATGTATTTTAGGGCATAACCTATAACAGCGGTCTTGGCCAATAATCTAACCACCGCCATTCGAAAGCTCTCAAAAAATGTGATCTTTTGAGCGGTGTTAGATCAAAATCGATTGTGGCGTGGTCGCCTGTTTTTGATATTCAATATTTCCGGGCGTTCTATCTCTTCGAGGTTTTAAAATTAAGAATTGTAACCCAGGTAGATAAGTTCTAAAGATTATTTTGAACAAAAGTTGTTTGTAATGTTTTTTCAAAAGAATTAATAGATTTTGAGATAAATGAATTTGAAAATAGAAAATTTTCTAAAAAATTGAACAATTTCTATTTTTCATGGTGGAATAACTTTTAGGCAAATTATTTTTAACACGTAAAATTTTTTTTTCTATCTTCTTAAAGATATTTCCAGCCTGTTCTCAAATTTTAGAGCGATTTAAAATTTTCATCGTACCACTTGACGTGAAATAGCCCATATATATATATATATATATTACAGTTCTAAGAGGTTGTCAATAGAATAATATTTATTATCTTGTAATCACAATTAGCATACATTCAACTTAAAATAAAATTATTTCAATTTATCTGACTTTATAAAAAAAACGATATAAAAATAATATGTATATACCTAAATTAACGACGAAAATAAACTACTAGGAAATAATATTTTTTATTATACACAAAGATCATTACAAGAAAAGCATATACTCACTTAAATTAAATAAGTACGCGATTATTAAATTAGAAACGAATAAGGCAAATAACAAAAAAATAAGGTCTTTTTCTCTGTACTCTTCTCGCCTAAGATAACAATGATGTTAATGTACAAAGGAAAGTAAGGAAAAGGTTTAAATTTTTCATTGTCAGTTGAGCTTAGTCAAATTTAAATTTAACTGCTATAAAACAAAAATGATTTACAATAAAATAGAATCATTGGAGTCTAACACATCACTAAACCTAAAACCTATATCCTATCCTTCCTAAGGAGTGCTTCATTGCACCCTTTCCTCCTCGTTGCGGTAAAAGCTCCAGCAACACCGTCACTTATCCTTCCTAAGGAGTGCTTAATTGCACCCTTTCCTCCTCGTTGCGGTAAATGCTCCAGCAACACGGTCACTTATCCTTCCTAAGGAGTGCTTAATTGCACCCTTTCCTCCTCGTTGCGGTAAAAGCTCCAGCAACACCGTCACTTATCCTTCCTAAGGAGTGCTTAATTGCACCCTTTCCTCCTCGTTGCGTTAAAAGCTCCAGCAACACCGTCACTTATCCTTCCTACATACTATTCAAAATGTAAACCTCTATAAATAATTACAACTGACCTCACCTTGACTCTAGTAATTCTGTTAATTAGTCATACTTTCTTACAGGACGCGCAGGTATAAATATATAAGGAGAGTTTGGCATAATAGAAAAAATATGATCTAACACTAGGCTCAATGGGCATAGGAGAATCTGTACAACAAAATAGTGATTGCAAAGAAACGAGAAGAGGAGGGAAAAGAAAGATTTTTAAAATTAATAATCAAAAAAAAAATTTTTTAATTTCATTAATTAAAGTAATTAAATAAAGTAAACTCATCAATAGTATCAATACACATGTCGGATAAAATCATCGATTCAAATTCAAAGTATGAGAATATTTCTAATATTGATTTTAATAAAGAAAATGCAGAAAATTCGATTAATTTGTTAATTTTGTGGATAAAGTTCAAAATTCAACTATTAATAAAAACAATAATAATTTAAATTCTACAATTTAGTATTTACGCCAATGTAGTTCATACAAGTGTTCAATCTAATACTTTGTTCATAAATACTGATTTAAATAAACAAACAATGTATATAAAAGAACAAGGTTTAAAAAAGTAAAACAACACTTATTTTCATACGATTAATTCCATACGATTATTCAATTTTTATATAACACTAATAATATAAAACCTAAGACAGGCACATTAGAAGATTTTCCTCTTATTTATAAACAACAGGTGTGCTAATTGTTTCGAATGGTATAAAAAAAACGTACATAACAAATAAATTTAAAAATTTTACAAACAATTCAGGATATACAATAATACTTGATACAGATAAATAATACTTTTTGCATGTTTATATTACCAATAATACAATGTGTAAAAAAAAAGAAATACAAAAATAATATAATTAGTAGTAAAATTCAGGTGTATTTATTTAATTATTATTCGAAATTAATGTTTTTTTTTCATTTGGTACTAACAAGTAAATAAATTCAAACGATTTGTTTCATTTACTTGAACATAACAAATAAGTTTCTACAGTTGCTAGTTTAAATAAAATCAAGAGAATGACGAATATTTAAACTATTCCTCAAAATATAGAAATAAAAAGAGTGTAAATTAGTCTATTTAAGGTAGCTCAAGCGCGAATTCACACACTGCAGATTGAAATGAAACTCTGATACAATATTAATAATATCATGACGAATACTGTCGCGAAATTTGAGGGTGACTTGCCGATAAAAATAATAAATAAAGCTTGTTCAAAGTTTCAGTTTTTAGCATTACTCTTATGGCAGTATCGTGATTTTCCACAGGAAGTACGCTATTTTCTTTTGACAAACACTGGATGAATGGATCAAAAACTAGTTACAAAATGTTGAAAACCTAAACTTTTAAAATATATTTTAATAATCATAGCATGCCGGGCATTCCGAATAAATATTTTATATTGAACTTGTAAAATGACAGTAAGAGAGGAGGTTAAAGAAACCGTTTTCTCACTTGGCAACGTTGCAATGCAATCTTAACCCGCGAAACGTTTAAATGTATTATTCTATAGAATTTTACTTGGATTGTAATTGTATATGTTACCAAATCTTTATATGAAACATATTTTAATTTATAAATGAAGTTAAAAATGATTTTTTTAGTTAGAAACTTTACGCATTTTTAGTACAATAGTAAAAATTAGTAAACATAAATTTGAATAAAGGTATACTTTTCATGTCTCTTTATATCACTCATATTTAAAATGTAAACACATGAAAATTATAAGCTAAACCCTTTACGCAACTTACACACATATACACGCGAGCGGTGAAAATGTCGGTGAGTGCAATGTTGCCAAATCGTAGAGGAAGTAAAGACAAACGTAGTCATATCACTAACTTTATATATATTTTATTTCCAATATTTTGATAATTAGTTGTTGATAATGTATTGAAAATTCATATCTTTTAGTTTATATTATTTAAAAATGCGTATTATGTCAAAAAATATTAAAAATCGATTTAACACTACATTGATTAGGGAGTTGCACATGAGCTACCTTAACGTGAAACATAATGGAATCAAGCGAATAAAAACGAACGTTGCTGCCATGATTTTTTGATACGCAAGCATCGAGCAGTTCTATAACTGCTTGGGTTATTCCGTCGTACCGTTTATTCAGTGTAGTCTACTCTTTCTCTCAAAATATAGGAGCATGGTTCTACATGGCCCTACTTAGCCTACTCTATTTCCGCACTGTCACTGATGTATTGCTCATTTTATTTTTTCATTTGTATCGATTGTATCTTTTGCTTATGAAACTAAATTAACTATTTCTCAATTATATATTATAATATATGTGAATCTTTGTTTATAATGACTGAAAAGAAAATTCTAAAAAAAAAAGTCCAAATATTATGTGTTCGTTTTATTTTATATATGTAAGCATACAAATATTATAGAAGAAAATTGAAAATTTTGTAAAAAAAAAATGTGGCTACGAGAAAAAAAATACTAGTAACATATATTTTTAACATGACTTGATGTATACTAAAAATTAGGGGTACAAACTAAAGATAAATAAATTTTTTTTGTTAACTATAGAAAACACATTTAATAATAATTATACAATTTTTCGGAATATCTAGAATAAATATTGTAATAATAAAATTTTTTTTAGTACGTATCTATTTGTATAGGTGAACTATATCAATACTGTTAAACTGTTTGAAATAATGTACTCGAAGTATGTAACATAATAAAAAACGAAGTTGAACTACGAAATAAATAATTGTAATATGGTTTATAAAGTTCACCATAAGAAATAAAGAAAAATTAATCGAAATAATGTTTATAATTTAAAATTAAGTATGATATCTTATGTTAAGAGAAATAATAATATAATAATAATATTGATCAACGACGAGGGCGTCGTTTTTAAAAAGGGGGGGAGTTGTCGCGTCCCGACGAAAATTATATTATTATTTTTCGTAAAAAGTACTGCGTAGTTTAGAATGAAAATGCGGCGTAGAAGACGAACAAAATAAGGTTGATAAAGAATGATTCTAAGTAAATGCAGTAATATAAAATATAATTTATAGAGCTAAGGAACAGATTATTTTACGAGTGTTTCAAACGAAAAAGAGACTAATAAGTAGAGTTGAAGATATTATTCAAAGCCAATACGCATATAAGCGGGATCGCCGATAGTGAGATCGAAACGAAGGGTTTCGCAAGAGTTTTTTTTGTACTGCACTATAAAATCAATGCTCGGAGAAGAGCCGGCAATGGGAAACATCGACTAGAAAATTCGAGCATTAGAAGGAAGTAATAAATTAAGCCGTTCTTTGGGTAACGTCGCAGTAATAAAAGGGGGACAGCAAATTCTCCGAATTAACTACGAAGCGATACAGAAAATGCACGGGATTCGATAATTTTTAATCACGCACATCTAACCATCTAATCATGCCCAATCGGGTGCAAGCACAGAAAAATCGAGAACTACTTACACAATTTCCATATAAGGCAAAGTGTAAGACAAGGACAGATGCATAGATTTTTAGGGTATATAAAGAGGACCCAGAACAGACACAGCCACTCCTAATTTTTCATCTAAAGTTTTCATAAGGCGAAGCTCTGCTCGTCAACTCTTTGATTTTTATCCGAGGGCGTGGCACTGCTACTCGGACTTTAAAACAATACGCATTCAAAATCAAGAGAGATCTTCTATTCGGGAATTGAGACGCATCGTTGACATCTACGAGCCATAGTCAAGGAACTACGACTTCGACATCTGGAAATCATCGGACTCCAACAGCATACACATCTAACGTCGATGCCCGCAGGTCTAGCAGGACATTATCCAGCAATTTGACACCGCTATCCACGTTCGAGGCGGACCTTCGTTCCTCATCGAATACACACACACACATATATATATATATATATATCTATATATTTGGGTATTTAAGGTATATTCTTTTCGGCTATCTATACGCTTGTATTATTCGTAAAGGCAAACCTGATATTTTATGTTATTTCGATTGCTGAACCAACTGTTTTCTCTTAAAATAATTATTATTTGATACTACAATTTATTTATAATAATTATTCGTTGCATTGCATTTTATTTGCAATATTCACGGTTTGAATTGCAATATATTAACTATAATTCATGTTTTAAACGACAACAATTTTTAATTTAATCTGCATTTATTTATAATAATTCTTATTTCGATTATTAATTATTAATGTTTATAATAAAATAACCTAGTGTATATTTTATTCTATAATGTGTTAACGTGTTCGCCGCACACTTGTTTATTTAATCAAAATTAAAATCGTTATGTGACTTAAATAAATTTATGCAATTGTTAATAAAATAGTGTGATTTTATGTGTTTTTGCCCATTAAAAAGCTGTAAGAATTTAGTTACACGTGTTCATTTAAAGGAAAACAGCATATTATATTTAAATAAATAATGCATGATTAATACGAAATAAAACATATATTATTTTATTTATCCCACATTATATCCTACATCTCTACTCTCAAAATAACTTCGCTTGCTACTCCCGGAGACGTAAGGCTAGTCCTAGTCAAACAAGAGCGAAAGGAACGGAAAAGAAAGAAGAAAGAACAGAAAGAGGATTACCTAATGCACATTTATTGTATGTTCTTGATTATAAAAATAAACTTCTAAATCCGAAAGATATTGATAAATTTATTAGTGCTGAAATACCTGATGACGAAAATCTTCGAAATTTAGTCATTAAGCATATGTTACATGGACCACATTCAGAAAATACACCCTATTACGATTACAAAAATAATAAATGTTCCAAAAAATTTCCAAGAAACTTTACTGATTTTACATATTTTGATGAAAATGGTTTTCCTCATTATAACAGAAGAGATAATAGTAATAAAAATTATGAATATAATAAGAAAGTAAATGGAGAAATTATTAAAGTAAATAATTCAATGGTAGTACCTTATAATGCTACTCTTTTACAAAAATATAATTGTCATATTAATACCGAAATTTCGTTTACTGTAATGAGTATTAAATATTAGTATAAATATATACTTAAAGGTTCTGATAGAGCATACATAGGTTTACAAAAAAAAAATGAAATATTTGATGAAATTACTGATTATATTGATGCGCGGTATATAAGTCCTATAGAAGCCGCTTGGAGAATTGAAGAATTACAACTTTCTGGAAGATCTCATACAGTAATTAGATTAGCAGTGCATACGGAAAATCAACAGCAAATTATTTTTGAGAAAAATAAAGAAAAAGAAGCATTAAAAAAGAATAATAATACAACTCTTACTGCATGGTTTCGATTAAATTTATGTGATGATAATGCAAAAAATATAAAATATTCAAATATACCAAAATTTTATTTATTTAATACAACAACAAAAACGTGGGTTAAAAGAAAAGTTTTTTCTAATGCTTTAGGTAGATTATGTAATGTTAGAATTAAAGATACAGAAAGATTTCATTTAAAATTAATTCTAAATCATAAAAAAGGAGTGACATCATTTAATGACTTAAAAACAAATGATAATATTTTATATAAAACATTTAAAGAAGCAGCTATAGCCATGGGATTAGTAGAAACCGATGAACAAATTTTAAAAATTTTTGAAGAAGCAGCAAGTATTATGATGCCAAAAGAATTTAGAAAATTTTTTTCGTAGTTTTTAATTGCTGATACTTCATCTTCAGCTTGTAAAATATGGAATAATTTTAAAAAAATTTTATGCGAAGATTTCAAAGAAAATAAAGGAATGCAATGCTTTAAAACATATTAATAAAATTTTATATTTAGAAAATCTTTCTATTTCCGATTTTGGATTACCAGAAATTATTAATAATGAAAAAGAAGTAGATTTAAATGCTATAAAATTAATGAAGGACGCAAATATGAATTTATTTATTGATCATAAAAATAAACTTAATGAAGATCAAAATAAAATATTTAATTATATTACACAATCAAATAATAACATGAATTTTATTGACGGGCCTGGCGGTACAGGAAAAACTTTTCTTTATAAAACAATTATTTATTATTATTTAGGGCAAGGAAAAAATGTTATATCTATGGCTTGGACTGGTATTGCATCCATTTTACTACCAGAAGGTATGACGAGTCACAGAACTTTTAAATTACCGTTAGATTTGTCAAATATAGAAACGACTTTTTTAAAATTAAAATCAGATAAAAAAATTACGTGAACGTGACATAATAATAATAATTTGGGATGAAGCATCTATGATACCTAAAAAAGCATTAGAAATAGTAGATAAAACTTTAAGAGATTGTTGTTCAAATGAAAAAATTCCATTCGCAGGAAAATTAATAATTTTGGGAGGTGATTTTAGACAAATTTTACCTGTCATTAAAAACGGTTGCCGAAATTCAATAGTAAAGGAATCTATAAAATATTCTAATTTATGGCCAAAATTCACTGTTTTAAAATTAAATAAAAATATGAGATCGTGTGATAAAAGTTTTTCAAAATTTCTATTACAAATCGGTGAAGGAAACCTAACCTTATTAAAAATTAAAGATTCATGAAAAACTGACGATATTTGCGAAAAAATTTATGATTCTATTATAACAAACACAAATGATCTATCAAATAAAGCTATATTAGCGTGTCATAATCAAGATATATATAATTTAAATAAAAAAGTATTTAAACAAAATTCATTCAAAAGAAAAAATTTATTTAAGTATTGATTATGCAACTGCTAAAGGTGTAGATCAGAATGATGAAAGTATGCAATTAAATTATCCAATAGAATATTTAAATTCTCTTAAGCTTCCAGGACTACCATTCCATAAATTAATTTTAACCCCTTAACTGGCAAAACTTTTCTGACTTTTCCTGCCAAAACTGGCAGCCGCAACTCATACTTCTAGATGTACGTGAATATGTTTTCTAAGGGTTTTCGAACCCGCTGAATCCATTCCCATAGTTATTTTTAACCAACAACCCACCCAAAAGGTTCAAAATAGGGGTTGAAGGGGGTAAATTTTGATTGTTTTTTTTTCCTTGAATTTTAAGCTTTTTACGGCCAGTCATTTTTTTTTCGTCATATCGACATTGGTTGGGATTGAAAATAAGAGGTTAAAAGAGGGAGTTAAAATAAATTTGTTTTTATAAAATATAAATTTGTTTTGTTTTTTTTTTAATTGTAAAGTATATGTAAAATATACTATTTATACCTGTTGCTCATGTTTCAGTATTACACGTATTGCCTATGGTGGCAGTCGCATTTATTTTGCTCTCTAAAATAATTGAGCTATACAGAATGTAAGTCAAAACAAAATGTAATATCGCTGTGTAAGTGTGTCAAGTGTAAATATCATGAAAGCACTAAGTGTGTATTCTTTTTAATTTTAATCATTGTTAGATATATAACTCAAAATGGAAAAGCGATCGAGAAAAAGGGTCAGGTCTCCATCACCCACACATTCGACACATTCTGAGCATTCTGAGAGTGATATATGTGACACTGATGATGAGTTTTTTATAGAAAAAGACGATGATACATCTAGTGGGTCAGAAAGTGTAGATGACAATGCCGACGACGAAATTGATTTGGATGATATTCCATTATCTGTGAGATACAATGAAATGAAAAAAAAATTATCATTTATAGAAGAAGGTGAATTTGTACCAAAATACATGCTTTTTGTGATCCTTCATCAGGCTTGCAAAAATCATCTGGATTAGATGAAACACGCTCGTGTGTTGAAATTTTCAAGGCTTTTGTTTCGGAAGATTTTATGGAAATGGTAAACATCCACACTAATCTCTATAAAGAGAAAAAAATTAGAGAACTAAGAAGCAGTCATAAACTAAAAAAAAATCTCGGCTAAAGACTTGCAATGACGTTACTATGGACGAAATGTACACCTTCCATGCTGTGTTGATAGTCATGGGGATAGTGAGAAAACCAAGCATTGAGATGTATTGGTCTAAAGATATGACTATTGAGACACCATTCTTTTCAAAAGCCATGACACTAAGAAGATTTCAAAATATACTTTCCATTGTACACTTTTCAGAAGAAAACGATGAATCTGATAAATTATGTAAAATATGACCAGTACTTGATTATTTGATAGATCGCTTTGAGAGTATTTACAGACCTGAAAAAAATATTTCTATTGATGAATCGCTCATGCCATGGAAAGGTCGTCTTTGTTTCAAGCAGTTCAACAGTAATAGGCGTGCTCGCTTTGGAATAAAATGTTATGAAACTTGTGACTCTAAAAATGGATATATTTATAGTTTAAAAATTTACGTTGTCAAAGAAAAAAATATTTCAACAAAAAAGTCTTCTCTAGGAGTTTCAGGAGATGTTACAATTGATATGCTTGGCGATTTAGGTCGACAAGGGCGTTGCTTGTTCATTGACAACTAGTACAGCTCACCATTTCTGTATCTCAAATTGCATGATGAAAAAACTAATGTTTGTGGAACTGTGAGAACAAATCGCAAATATCTACCAAAAATAGATAAAAAAATGAAATCGGGCGATATGAAGATCTACAGTACACCAATCATGACTTATACACTCTGGAAAGATAAAAAATTAGTAACTATGTTGTCAACTATGCATTCGCCAGAATTGATTACAACTGATAAAGTAGATTACCTCACCCAAGAACATAAAAAAAAGCCAAATGTCGTAATGGATTACAATGACAACATGGGAGGTGTCGACTTATCTGATCAGTGTATAAAACCATATGATATTATGAAAAAGTCTATGAAATGGTATGTGAAGACATATCTACATTTAGTTGACTTAGCAATATACAATGCCTTCGTTATTTACAACGTTATACGTTCAAATAAAAAAATTACATTCCTGGTCTTTCGCATGCAATTAGTAAAAGGATTATTGGAAGAGTATGGTTACAAAGGAAAGAAAGTAAATCAACAAAAATACAAAGAAAAAAATCCTTTAAGATATTCAATGCCATATTTTCCAGATCAATTAGATTCAAATAAATCTGTACGGAAAAGATGTGTCGTTTGCTACAAACAAGGAAAAAATAAACTAGTTTATACTATGTGTGATGACTGCGCCCTTATGTGTTATACCGTGCTTTCGAATCTATCAGAGTAAAATAAAATATAAAATGTTTCAGTTCAATGTTTCTCATGATCGAAGCGTGTTATTACGAAATAAAAATATTAAAAATGATGATCTGCAATTATTATTATGCAGAAACCTTCCCCATTATTGATTATATGTAGCTCATGAAAATTTTCAGTTGCTTGATAATTTATCTCAAAATTGAAATTGATAAATTTTCTAGCACAATCGTGTATTCATGATTTTCGTTTATTTTATCAATTATAATAAATATATTTTCATTTCCAGAAGAATGATTTGGAAAAACCATTTTATGATCACAAAAGCCATTTCCTCGCTTCAATCTCTACTTCCTTTCGCTGATTTTGTGGTCAAATGTAATGATAGAAATAGGATCAGCGCACTCAAAAACCCTTATAAACACTAGTTTGTTATAACTACATGCATAATTATGTATAATATCGGCGGATACCAGATTTAGTGAAAAATGTTGAGAAACTTTCCCTTCTTGAGGGTTTCAAAGATGCCGTTTTGAGAACGTCATATTGAAATTATGCATTTCTAGTACCAGATTTGGATTCAGCAACCTAAAAAATAGTTGTATACCAAATTTGGTCCACATCCAATACAAATTATGAAAGTTATTCAAATATCTACATATATGATCCATTGCCAGTTTAGGCACGACTTTCTTTTGTACATATATGATCCATTGCCAGTTAAGGGGTTAAAAATAGGCGCGATTGTAATGCCTATAAGAAATATAAGCATTAATGATGGTTTGTGTAATGGGACGCGTTTAAAAATAATCGAGTTATATAAATATAATATAAAAGTTATGATTGTAACAGGAAATAAAAAGGGAGAAATTGCATTTATACCAAGAATAACTTTAGACACAGGTGAATTTTCTGAATTACCATTCATTTTACATCGAAAACAATTTCCTGTAATATTAGCATTTGTAATAACAATAAATAAATCGCAAGGACAAAGTTTTGATAGTTTAGGAATATATTATCGTAGACCTCTATTTTCTCATGGTCAATTATATGTAGCTCTTTCTCGGTGTAAAAATCCAAATAATTTATATATTGAAAATAACTCTGAAAACCAAAATGAAATTGAAAATATCGTCTGGAAAGAAATTTTCGAATGATTTTATTTTCACATAGCCATGTCAATCAAAAGAAAACAAATTAATAGTAATGAAGAAATTGTTAAAAATTGATTTTTCCGAGATTCCATTTACAAATAATGATCTTTTTAAAATTCATATTGGTGATAAAACTGTGTAAGTATTTATCAAATGATACAAGTATTTGTTTAACGTAATATAATATAAAAATTAAATTAAAAATAATTATTTGTTTAGAATGGTTGTTGGATACGTAGAATCAATAGATAAGACAAAAACAATTACGTCCAGAAATACCGATAAAAGTTATGAAATTTTTAAATTTGTATTAAATAATAATGACGGATCCAAAATTCAGTGTAATGCCTGGAATGGAGATGCAAAATTATTTGAAAATAAAATAAACATAAATCAAGTATACTAACATACAGTTTTCTATAGATATAATATATAATATGGATATAAAATACAATGAATTAAAAATTAATTATAATTCCAAATTATTGTATTCTTGTAGATAATTCTTTTAAAAACAGTAATGGCTAAGGAACCCTCAAATTTTAAAAGTGGAAATATGAAATATGAATTACATTTGAAAAACTTTTCAAAAATTACTATTTTAGGAGAATTTGATATCCGAAGAAATACATCAAATTTAAGTGTTATTGCCTTTGATGAAATTGCAAAATTGCATGGATATATAAGTGAGAAGAAAATGTATAATTATATAAAATAATAATTTACATAAACAAATATTTATTTATTAGAAACAGAAGGTTAATTAAGAAATGAATTTGTTAACAATAATCAAAATAAATATTTGGGCTCCGTAACTAACGGAAGAAATAAAATAGATATAATTATAAATCAAATGCAAATTTTAAAAGAGGGTGCAAATTACGAATTATTGGGGAAATAGAACATACAGGTTTTTATTTAAAAGTAACTAAAATATTTTAAATAGTTCTCAAATTAATACGAAAATTTATTTATTTTAGAAGAAAATTTTATTATATTAAAAGTACAAAATATCGAGGATACAGAATTTTTAGACGATGATCCTTTGCCATTACATAAATTAATTCTAAGAGGTGAAGTATTATTTAGATCAGTTTAAAAATTTAAATTTACTATTTTAGGTAAGTTAAATTTTGATTAAATTTATAATTATTTATTATAATGTAAATTATAAGTTAAAAAATTCATATAATATAAAATTTGCAGTTAAAGTTTATATTTATGAATTTTGTTTAAAATCATTTTTTTTGACATAACGTGGTGTATGGCTAACGGCGATGGGTTTCCTCGTTATGTTTTTAATACACAACCATCTTTATTTTATAGTTTTTATTTTTACTTCATTATACTAAAATTTTGGTAATCTTTTATTTATAAATTTTTTTTAAATTTAATATGCTAAATATATTTAATAATAATATAATGATAATATATTTATAATATATACATTTCCTTTATATTATATATATATTTCATTTTGAAAGGGGGGGAGGGGTTGGCGCGCGAAGCGCGCAGGGGAGCGAAGCCCCCCTAGTATATATATATATATCTTTTTCAAACTAATATATTAATATATCGTCAATTACAATATTTTCTTAACTTTGGATCAATTTCTTTGATAAATATTGATTAATAATTTTATAACTATATATTATTTTGGCTGGTTAACTATAACTGCACATTACGTTACGAGCCCAGAAAACTCCAATCAGGTAACTATAATACAAATTATATCTTTCAACAAAAACGTAACGTTGTACCCCTATTAAATCTTTTTCCCCATTTTTTGAAATAAGATATGAATGAATATCTTTCATAACGAGCTCTAACCAAACAAACACATTAAAACCGTGTGCTCAGTGTTTTATATGGAGTGTTAACCGTTGTCCGGCGACACGAGATTTTCTTACGTAATGATTTTCTTTGCTAAATACGATATATGGCACACCGAGCAGTTGAATAGAATTATCGGTCTCCTCGTCATCGATAATTGTATCAGTACTACTATCTCCGGTATCGGTACTTGAGTCATTCTCCGGAGTGTTATGCGCGCCACCACCTATCTGTACGGTTGAGCTATGGGCCACCTCCATTTCCCTATCGCGTGAGTATGCTTCGTCTTCGGTTTCCCTCTCGCTTTCTACATCCGCACTATACTCACCCCGAAACATAACCCGCACTTGACTCTCGCATTCATATTATCCATTACTTACGTCAGCCTCGTATTCAACACTCGCTCGACTGTTGTCCTTGGTTGATTTTTCAACTTCTGATCCATCGTTTGAAGTCAGAGTAATCGCCGAGTCGAAGAATAGGGTTCGTGCAGAGTGTACGTAAAGCTGAAAATATTACATATAATAAGTATATAAATAAACATAAAAATGTAGTCATATTTAAATTTATTTTTATAACAACGTTTTTTAAAAAAAATGTTAAAATTTAATAAAAACTTTAATTTAATTAAAATTACTTTTTATGGTTCCGATGGCCCGTTAAAACTCTCGTGAACCCGTTCCAAGAGATTTTGTGTATTGGGCTCTGAGCACAGCGGTGAATCCACATCAGAAGCCATTGTATGGATCCACCGGAGTTCTTGAGCCCTTGTTATTCCGGAATCTATCCGTGTAAACACTAAATGCCGAACTACCCCAAGACGAAATCCTATCGCTTTCGTTCTCATCCCGTCGAATAATTATATAAACTTTGTATATAAAACACTGTATACAAAAAAGAAAGATAATTATTTCAAATTTACACTCACGTTCATTTATACGTCTATCGAGAACGTGCAAGGCGTTAAATCCAGTGTCTTCGTCGACAGCTTCTTGAGGAGTGTAAAAGTCGAATAATGCGAGCGAACCTTGAGCATTTTCCTCTTCGATATTGTATCGACTAATATCTCTTATCGGTGCTGGAACCATAGTCGCTCTCTCGATGATGCCAACAGGTTCATAATAGCTACTCACGATCATACTGGCTATAAAACCAGTAGGGCGGCCGGTTTCAACATCGAGCTCGTCGTCTGCGTTATCCATCGTCGTCGTCATTGTCGTCTTCCTCATTGTTGCTGTCGGGGATGTTATGGATGTACTCATTGGGTGCATTTATTTCCACTGGTACGACTTCTTCATCTCTGGCACCCTCCAATGGTTTATCGATGCCTACTACATCGAAAAACATATCTTCATTATCGCTCACCACATCGACAAAAATATTCTTTTCATTGGGTTGTTCACGCACTTGGACATTATCTTGTTCTTGTTGTTGTGTAGTACATGGTGAGCTGCGTGTACAAGAATCGCAATCACATGTACCACCTGTACACTCGTCCTTCTTGTCAACATCGTTCTCACTCTCAGAAGAAACCACTATAATTTCACTTTCAATATCAATATCACTTAATAGATTTCTTCCAACTGAAAAATAAAAATATATAATTATTTGTACACGTTGTAATCGTAATGTTAATGTATGTCTGTATATATATACACACAGAATATGCTAAGAATTGAAAAGGAACGCAGGCAGCAAGAGTACGTGTGCGAGGCAGAGAGAGAGAGAGAGAGAGAGAGAGATACATAGATAGATAGATGTTTATTAACGGCTAAGGATTCGGAGGCCCTTCATAGCCGAAGCACATGGATACAAAAATACAAAATTAATACAATCGCAGTAAATATGCGTTACAAAAAACGCGATAAAATAGCATAACATGTCAAAAAAAAATAATATAATATAATAAAATTTTTGTAAAAAAAAAAAAAAATAAAACATAAAATATATAAATATGTACAAATAATTAAGCAGTATCGCAGAACTGCATGAACATGAAACGCTCGAGACCAGTCTTAAAAGAGTTACTTTTAAATAGACTACGCAATTCGAAGGGCAGATCATCAGTTAACCAAATACTTGGGCATTTCATACCGAAGGATACTAGCAAGAAGGCATATGCATAAGAAGTCACGACGAAGATCAAAAAGCAAAGCCCGAACCTCAATGTATGAAGGAGTGATATGTTCGAAAATCCTGACCCCCAATGCAAACCGCAGAGAGGCATTTTTACACCGCTTGTAACCAGCTCCGCAGAGAGATCAAGAAATAGGCCAGCACAGTAATCAAGATAGGGAAAAACTAATGCTTTAACAAGCGTGAGCTTGGTCGAGCGTGGTAGACAGTCACCGAACCTACGCAGACGTCTCTGGGCCGCATGGCACTTGCGCGAAGTGTGGATGTAATGCTGCGACCAAGTAAGCTTACTGTCAAGCCAAACACCTAACAACTTGATAGAATCGCGACACTCAATAATCTCACCGTTAATGACTGGACAAGGAGGTTGTAGATCCCGCATTTGACATATAAAATTTCGAGAACCGAACCATATACACCTGCATTAATTGGCAAACCATTCGCAGATGCCCAAAGTTATAAGCTGTCTAAATCCTGATTAACTCGAGCAATAATACCAAGAAAGTCACGAACAGAACCGCGACAATACCCGGTAAAATTGTCCGCATACAGATGGTAAAAGCTATGCATTAACACACTTGGGGCATCGTTGATGAACAAAGAAAACAGGAGCGGGCCAAGTATACTACCCTGAGGAACCCCGCAATCTCTAACCAAGGGTGCAGAAGCCTCGCCATTAGGGGTAGTGACCATCTGGGACCAACTCGAAAGGAACGAGCGAATCCAACGACAGGTAGGGTCTGAAAAACCCATAGTCTGAAGCTTAACACACAGTAAGATAACATTAACTCTATCGAAAGCACGAGAAAAATCAATTGCATAAAGAAGAACAGTATCGCCCCCATCGATCGCCCGTCGAATATCATTCACGATCCTTATCAGTGCAGTATGTGTGCTGTGGTACTGGCGAAAGCCAGACTGAAACGTGTCGAGGAGACCATTCCTTTCAACATAGTCGTTGATCTGCTTAAGGGCCAAGGATTCAAGAATTTTTGACGTAGCTGGTAAAATACTAGTAGCACGTAGATGTGCCACTTCAGTCGGCGGTGAGCATTTGGGTATAGGCCGAATTATCGCCCTCTTCCAAGAAGCGGGAAAAACAGCACCCTGTAAAGAGCAATCAAAGATATTCACAAGAACTGCAGAATAACCGGCAAGCAGTCCCTGATGAATTTGATTGGAATATCATCGGGTCCACGGGCATAAGAGCGAGCTCCACTCACGACATCCACCACGTCACTAGCTCCAATGTGCCTAAAATAAAATCTGTTGTCGGGGCAAATGTAGACTGTGAGGAAAAGCAGAGAAAGCGGGGCTGATGAAAAGTCACCTGCAAAAAAGGAATTCAGAGCATTGCAGTCGGCGGGAAACTGAGATGGTCCGTTACCTCTACGCGCCAGTCCCAGACTATCAACGCACCTCCACATCTTTGTAGCATTAGAACAGCTTTGAAATTTTAACTTAAAATAAGATGCAAAAGCGTTGCGGGTGGATTTTTTAATAATGTTACGTAGATTTTTGCACGGCTTGTACGTTTGTAGTTACGCCAAGCTTTATTACGCCGGTTAATAAGTTTCCTAACTTCCGAAGTGAGCCAGGGTGATTTTTTTGGCTTAGGGGTATCACGCATGATCGAGTTTTTTTATCTCTAGCCGGGTATAAGTGAAAGTTAAAAACGAGCCGCAGTATTCATTCATCACACGTTCAACCCTTAAATACTATCACACAATATTAAATAAATAAATAAATAAATAAATAAATAAGTAAATAAGTAAATAAGTAAGTAAGTAAGTAAATAAGTAAGTAAATAAGTAAGTAAATAAGTATAAGTAAATAAATAAATATATAAATAAAACAAAAGGTGTATACGGGACGGTAAATAACAAACAGGAACTTAACACAATGTAATTGAGTGCCAAGAAGTGTCTCCGTACCGCAATTTTAAATCCGTCGACAGAGTTCCATAGATGCGCACCTTGAACTTGTAGGGAACGTATTCCTGTCTCAGTATGCATCAAGGGAGGCACAAGTATTTCGTATGACGCCCTTACCAGGATTCCTGGGCACGCATCTAGAGAAGAGACACTCTAGATACGCCGGGACACGCATGCGCACTATCTTATATGTCTCCTCGAATCAGTACGCAGCCAACCCAAGGAATGTCTGTAAGGTGTCTAACAACACACACATATCGCACAAAACTGTTCTATAGAATTTGTAGTCTGTTACAAATTTATTGCGGAGCATCCAGCACGATCAGTGAACAATAATCTACGTGAGGAAACAACAATGTCTCAGCGAGTCGTCTTCTTAAAGGCTCGGTGGTATATTTACTAAAAAACCGCAAACTATAAAGAACTCTATTAACTTTTTTTTTCGTAAGTCATTAATATATAAACAAAAGAGGAGAGGTCCAAGGACCGACCCCTGTGGCACTTCCAGATAAGTCGTAATCCAGGAAGTTTTGTCCGACATGATTACAGCCTGCATGCGACGAGAGAGATAAGAGTTAAGCCACAGTAGTACAGAACTTGAAAATCCGATTTTTCTCAGCCGGTCAAGTAAACGTGTGGGAGAGATAGTGTCAAAAGCCTTACTGAAATCAAACAATAAGAGCAAAGTAACTAACTTTTTGTCAATTCCCGTACATACGTCCTCAGTCCACTTCAGTAAAGCAGTCTCCGTCGAGTTAAATGGTGTGAAACCTGTCTGCAAAGGATCCATAATTGAGTTTGACTCGAGCTACTTCTGAAGTTGATTTAATGCTATCTTCTCCAGTACCTTGGCGAGAAAGCTTAAAAGTGCTATCGGTCTGAAATCCGAAGAAGAAGTTGGTGTTTTGCACTTTTTAAGCGGAATAATGTGTGCAATCTGCCACAGAGTTGGAAAAGTATTCGTGGTAAAGGAGGGATTGAATAGCCTAATAAGAAAATTCCCATTAACAAGTAAAACCTTAATAATAACACTTTGCGGTGTGCCTTCCACCCCACAAGCCTGCGAGGAAAATGCGAAATCGCCAATATGATATCATTAATATTAACTTCCTTAAAGGAAAAACTATACTCACAGGAGTGTTGAATAATCTCCTGACGACTCGCATCATCCTCAAGTGGAGAGATCGACTCATCAGCAAACCGCACATTCAAGTCATCAATTTGAAAACCATTCAAATCCTTCGTTTGCCCAGGAAGGAATCCCGGGTTACGGAGCATATATTCCTGTCATGTTGATACTCTGTTTTAGCAGTATGCGTTTGTTCGTCTTGGCGTTTTCTTAGTTGGAAAAATTTGTCAAGTAAGTCCGGGTTTCTCGTACGGTTGTATCGTTTATAGAGAGTTGTACATTGACGCCGCAACTGGAATAACTCAGCGTCCATATAAGACGGCCTGAATTTCTTTGGCTTAAAGGTTTTGAGAGAAGCAAGTATATTAATAGCTGCTATTATAATTTTGCAGAGGCACACC
The DNA here is from genome assembly GCA_026168455.1 of Theocolax elegans. NCBI lineage: Eukaryota > Metazoa > Arthropoda > Insecta > Hymenoptera > Cerocephalidae > Theocolax > Theocolax elegans. The sequence goes on along the minus strand of CM047427.1, from coordinate 34,669,636 downwards.
TGAGCATGCTCGATGTCGATTTCAAGCGACCAGTCACTTTGAGAAAGTATACTTTGAAGTTTTACGGTAGGAATATTTTTATAGTCGCGGTAAGTAAAGGTGTTAAAGTTATTATTATTTTTATGATTGTAAAGAATGGAGACCAAAATGATGTTGTGACCATTATTAAATGGCGCCGGAATATTACGAAGATCAACAATTGTATCATTATCGTCAATAAAGATAACGTCCAGACAAGTGCTCGATGTGGAAGTGAAATGCGTCGGTCCATGCTAGACAATTTTGTTATTATTATTATTATTATTATTGATTGAGTCGGGCCTATAAGGCCTCCGGGCGCATGGGTAGTCCCTTGGCGTCCCTCGGATGCAGTGGGCTCATTCAAAGATATTATTCCAGAAGGAAATTATTCTTGGAATGTCCTCTGCCGTAAAGTCTATACAATGCAGAAGGAATTCCCCAAGATGGGTTTTCCTTCTCTCCATGAGGGCTGGACACTTGCAGACGATATGCAGTGTTGTCTCATCCTCTAATTTACAGAATCTACATGTTGGACTTTCGCTTAGTCCTATCATATGTCTGTATTTAAGTAACGCGCCGTGACCAGTTATCACAGCTGCCACTAATCTTGCGTTCCTCTTGCTTAACTTGGAGATTTGGGAAGCCCAGTCTCCTAGCATTTGGGGTTTAATAAAGCTTTTTGCTACACGACAGCCCGGCGCATTCTTCCAGGCCTCTTCGTGTTTCTTGGCTATCCACTCTCGGGTTATCTTTACGAATTCCGAGTTGCAGATGCCAACAATTGGCTCCGGTCCAATGAACCGTTCCCTGCTTGCTTGTTTGGCAAGTCTGTCTGCCACTTCGTTTCCCCTGATGCCAATGTGACTTGGCACCCATAGTAAGGTCACAGAGCGGCAGCCAGCCAGTTCATTCAGAGCATGGTGGCACTCCGTCACCAGTTGGGATCTGTTGACAGGTGCGTCCAGGGCTTCTAAAGCACTCCTATTGTCCGAGCAGATATACAGATGCTCCCTGGATTTGTAGGAGGCCGCCCAGTGTGTACAGTAGATGATGGCCAGCAGCTCCGCTTGGTGCACAGTCGTGTACGCTCCGAGCGGTATGATCTGTCCTTTTCCATCCCTCCTTCTGTAGACACCGGCTCCTGAGCCTCCCGCATTCTTTGAGCCGTCTGTATACCAGACCTCTCCAGATGCGGGAAGTTGAGCCTTTTGAGATGTCCAGTCCTCTTTTGAAGGAAGACTGATCCTGTATTTCTTGTCAAAGAGGTGGACAGTAGTCGCCTTGTCCATGGGCATGTCTTGCAGGCCTCCATAGAAATTGGCTCCCAATGTCTTCCCCCTTTCCTCCGCCCCTCCTACAACTCTGAGGAGTCCTTTGGCTGCCTCTGCTTCAATCGTGAGGGCTAAGGGCTCTATGCCCAGAAGAGCCCCTAGGGCAGCCGTCGGCGAAGCCTTAGCCGTTCCCAGGGCGCATCTCAGCACAAGGCCTCTCAGCCTCTCTAATTGAGAGATTGCAGATCTGAGTGCTATTCTCTCCCCCCATATTGTAGCTGCATACAACAGTCTGGGTTTGAGAACTGCATTGTACAACCATTTAGTTGTGGCTGGTTTTAGTCCCCAATTCCTACCAATGGCCTTTCTGAGCTGCCAGAGTCCATTGATAAATTTTCGGCTTTTATCCTCAAGATGCCTCTTCCATGACAGTTTGCTGTCAAAGATGACTCCGAGGTATTTCATCTCTTTTGATATATTAAGAGACTGACCATTAAGTTTTAGGGCAAAGTTAGTGGCCCATTTGTATTTCTTGGTGAAGACAACTACCTCAGTTTTATCCGGGTTGACATTAAGCCCCTTATCTTTGCACCATTTTGCAACAAGGTTTATGGCCTGTTGCAAAATGCTAGACAAGCTGTAGAGACATTTCAGCTGATAGATTGCAAATACATTTAGCATCATCAGTCTCTCTAAGGATATCAGCATTCAGATCACCCATAATTAATTTACTACTATAATCAAGACTATACATGGATAGATTGTAAATGAAATCAGAATCCCCAATGAATTATATATTACAATCTTTAACATAGCGTATTCTTTATTTGCGAAATTGTATAATCCGGTGTGTCATTGGAATAAGTGATAATCACTTTGGTATCGTACTATTTCATTATTTGAATTATAGTATTTCAAGAAAGTTTTATAATCTACTATAACAAACTTTTGGGTTTGTTGTATTACCAAATTTTTTCCCTGATCTTTTCATTCTGCAACATCATTATTATTATTATTTTGTTTTTTCATGGCAAATTGGAGAAATCTTACATAAGACGACGACGAGGGTCCGCACTCGTCGCCAGTGCCGGATTCTTACCGGCTAAAACTCCAAACCCAACGCTTTCATTTGCCCAGCCCGAAACTGTTATTAACATTACTTCAAGCTGGTAGACGTGTCTGTGACATGCGTCAATCGTTCTTTATTCTATCCTCCCACGTTGAGACTGCCACTTATCGTGAAACGGCCTTCCTTGCGGTTTCGAGCGCGCGCCGAAAGATTGTACAGGCTCCGAATCCCGCCATGTGAGATATTCCCTGAGCATCCTTTGATGGACAAAGGAAACATTGGGGAGCATTCTTGCAATTGTTAAGATTGTGTCCAGGCTTGCCGCACTTCTAGCATGACGAGGACCTGTCCACTTCCTTACACTTCCGTTTCGTGTGGCCGAAGTCTAGGCACCGATAGCACCTATCGACCAAAACTCGATCCCGATCGCGACAGCTTACAAAGTCGACGCAAAGATTTCGCATCGACTTTAGCTTGTCAGCGGTCTCGTGATCTAGCTTCACGATGGCTGTCTTTTGTTGATTGCGGTTGGGACCCAAAAGCTTCACCGCTCGGCTCTCAGGCGGAGACGCGAGAACTTTATTTAGGGCCGCCACCACTTCGTCCCTCGTTGTGAGTGTCCAGGTCTCTGATCTCCAGGGTCACCCTTCGATCTCGAATCCTAACTTCTCCTATACGTTGAGTAGCCATGCGGACTTTCTCCGCGAATGTTGCTGCGTCCGTCTTCATGCCCAGCCGGAGCAGGACATCTCTCCGCCTTGTCGGCCGTACGCTCAGAACCTGGGCACCGCAGTCGTCCGGAGCTTCCCCAAGACTTCAGCAAACGTACTGTCCCTCGCGACAGTGACCACCAGGGTGGATACCAGCGCCATCTGGCGCTTTCTCCTATGAAGAGGCGCCTGTCCCGACTTGACTGACGGCTTTTTTCCCGCCACTGACGCGGACTTGGATTGCTCCTTGTCCATGCCACGTGGTGGTACCTCCTTTCGAGGCCTCTTCTTCTTTCGGCTCTTAGAGACCTCGGGGGGCTTTGGGGGCCCTCTCTACTTCTCTTTTGAGCCTGCATTCTAGCTGTAGCCGTAAAGACGGCTTTAGCTATTATGCCTCTTCTCTTAGGCCGCCGACGTGACCAATTCGATAATCCTCGACTTGGCACTTGTAATCGTCGACTGCCGAAAACATCTTCTTGGTTATCCTGTAGAACTCTTGTACAAGAGTGTCTACGGGCTTCAGCCTTGTCTTCACGACCATGAAGATGTTAGGCTGCTTTGCACAAGCAGCCAACATAGCCTGCAGTTCGCTCTTTAGGTGGTCGTAGGTGGAGTCGATCTCCTCTTGCGCCTTCTCTACATTCTCGTATTCCTTGCGGAATATTTCTATCTCCGTCGGATGTCCGCGATCTCGGCTGTCCACCAGGGTGCCTCTCGTTTGTTGCGTGCGTAACGTTTCCGCGGCATAGAGGCTTCACACAATTGTTGAAGAAACTGGGTTGTTTCCCCGACAAGCGCTTCAGCCCTGTCGCGATTAGTCATTCCGCGAGGTTCCACCTGTGACAGTGGTTCCCCGCGCGTCATTCGTCTGTCGAGTTTGTCTAAGTCTATCCGTTTCACGTCCCAACGAGGGGGACGAGTTATCCGAGTACTGCTCGTACGCGATTCCTCTATAAGGCCGAAGATGATGTACTGGTGACCGCTGGATGTGTAGTCTTCGATCACTCTCCATGCCCTCAGTCTTTGTGTCATCCTGTCCGAAACAAGGGTTATATCGGGCACAGAGTCCCCGAAGCCGGGTCGTCTGCACTTTGGCGTGTTTCCCTCATATGCCACTGTCATTTCAAGCCTTGCGGCCATCTCCAACAGCAGCCGTCCGCGTCTGTTCGTCTCGGGCATCCCCCACTCCACCGCGCGCGCGTTAAAGTCGCCCGCCACAATTTTGTTGCCAGGGACGTCTCTCACGGCGTCTTCGAAAGTATCCAGCTTCTCCGCGTATTCGAGGCGCTATAATTCGGGCTAAGGTAGACGCTGACGTAGGTGACATCGCCCACCGTTGCCCAAACGTAGCTCTCCCCGGATCCGCGCGCGATGATCTGCGTTGCCCATTCCCCGCGCACCTATAATGCCACTGTACTCGTGCTGCTAGCGAGCTAGTTCGGCGGTGTTAAATCCCGGTACTGTACGCTGATGACGAGGATGCTTGCGTCCAGCTCCGCCGCAATCTGAGGGAGCAGCGCGTGTGCTACGTTACTCCGATTCATATTGCATTGAACAGTTACCGGCATTTTATTGTCTTGGTCTTCGTTGTCGTCAGTGCTGCCTTAAATGCTGCACACGCACCCGAACCAGCGACGTGTGCGAGGCATTTGTTGTCCTTCTTAGGACAGAGGAAGCACTCAGGTGTGTTTTTGCACGCCCGTGCATCGTGCCCCTCTCGACCGCATCTCCAGCAGCATCGGTGTTTGTCCGGTCCTTTGCAGTCTTTTTTAATATGCCCATATCCGAGGCATTTGTGACACCTAGGTACACGAAGCCTAGGTCTCACGCGGCAGTTAACCCAACCGATTTTCATTTTTCCTTTTTTAAGGATCTAGGTCGCGTCCCTTGAGTCAAAATCACATACCGCAAGGGCCAGACCTCGAGAGTTAGACCCAAAGACATGGACCCTACGTTCTGCGGTTGTCCCGAGTTCCCGGTTAATCGCGTGTTTTACGTCGTTCTCGCTTGTAATGCAGTCTAGGTCAAGGAACTCTAGCGTTGTCGTAGCTGTCAGATCTTTTACATGGGCACTTTCTCCGAGGGCGACCTGTAAGGTCAGTTGGAAATCCTGCCGCGACTCTTGTTTACCGAGTCGTAGCAGAACTCCACCCTCTTTCGTTTTGCGGATATGTCGCACGTCTATCTTTGTCTACGCGAGATCCACCTTCAGATGTATGGTCTGTAAGACATTTGCGTACGTCTGTCCCTCCGCCGGTTTGATCAGGATCGTTTTTTTTGGACATTCGTTCTCTCGGTCATCCTAGCCAGGCTACTGCGTATGTTGAGCAGCTGCTCGTGCAGCTTACTCTCGGCAGCCTCCCAGCTAGTTGGCGACCCTCCGATGTGTCGTGCGAGATTTCCTGTAGCAGTTTCCGCCACGCCAGCCAGGTTACCTACCGGCGTGATGGGGGAGCTGGGAAGCCCCCGTGACTCTCCTCAGTCGGATGGCGCAGGCAGCACTCTAGTACCTGCAATTTTTATACAACTTTCCATTATTATATTTTTTATTAATCCTCGTCCCCCTTATATGTGTGTGTTTATGTAAAGTGGTCAGATAGTCACCAGGCGGTGGCTTGCACGGTCCAGTGCCGATAACTTAGCTCCCCTACAGTCCGGTGGCATCGACCGTTCCTCCCCCACGACTCGCAGCAAGGTCCCATCCGATTGCCAGTCGGCATTACTACGAGAAGCGAGATTTTGGCCGTTTCCGACGTTTACCACTGTAAAGGGCAGCCTCCCATGCTGGCTAAGGCGGGTTCGGGCCCAAGAACTAGTGGCGGCCCAGGAGCGCCATACTTGTGTTAACGGCAGCACTCTCCAGAGTGAACGAGCCTGCAGTTACGAGAAAGCTCCCTGTTGATCGCTCCGCCACCCAACTGATAACACCTGCTGTGTCTCCGCTGACCCTAGCATAGAACCCAGTGCAGTCATGCCACGCTCGGAGCACACCCGTTTATAGGGGTCTCCCCATTCACACAGGTCGGTCTCGTTTATAGAGACGCCTTTTAGTCATATCCCGCTTGGAAAATACCCGTTTATAGGGCTTCCTACTGCACTTGGACTCAGCTAGATCGAGCGGAAGTGTATGTGTGTTTGGTGTGTGAGTAGGTGTAAAAACAATAAATTACCACTATCAGCTGCATTTGTATCCCTCTGTCCGCGGTCGCGTATTCAGTATATTAGCGACTGACCAGAGAGACTGGTTATAGTCTCCTATGACCACTACTCTCTCTGGCCATTCCACTATCCGCAACCTGTGGACGCGTCCGGTAGCATGGAAAAGTGTTCTACCCTCCAAAAGGGAGATTCCCGGATTATTATTATTATTATTATTATTATTATTTTTTTTTTTTTTTTTTCGTGGGAAACTGGAGAAATCTTACATAAGACGACGAGGGTCCGCACTCGTCGCCAGTGCCGGATTCTTACCGGCTAAAACTCCAAACCCAACGCTTTCACCTGCCCAGCCCGGAACTGTTTTTCACATTACTTCAAGCTGGGAGGCATGTCTTGTGACATGCGTCAATTCGGTCGGTCCTGTTTCTTCTTTCCTCCCTCGATGAGACTGCCACTTATCGTGAAGCGGCCTTTCTGGCGGTATCGAGCGCGCGCCTAAAGGTGGCACAGGCCCCGGACCCCGCCACGTGAGACACTCCCTCAGCATCCTTTGATGGACAAAGAAAGCATTTGGGAGCGCTCTTGCAATTCTTAAGGTTGTGTCCAGGCTCTCCACACTTGTAGCACGACGAGGACCTGTCCACTCCCTCACACTTCCTTTTCGTGTGGCCGAAGTCTAGGCACCGATAGCACCTCTCGACCAAGACTCGATCTCGGACGCGACAGCTTACGAAGCCGACGCAGAGATGCCGCATCGACTTCAGCTTGTCAGCGCTCTGGTGATCCAGCTTCACGATGGCTGTCTTCTATTGACTGCGGTTTAGGCCCAAAAGCGTCACCTCTCGGCCCTCAGGCGACGAAGTAAGCACTTTATTTAGGGCTGCCACCACTTCGTCCCTCGTTGTGAGAGCGTCCAGGTCTCTGATCTCAAGGGTAACCCTTCGATCTCGGACTCGAACTTCTCCCTTTCCTTGGGTAGCAGTATGCACTTTCTCCGCGAATACTGCCGCATCGGTTTTTTTGCCTAGCCGAAGCAGGACGTCCCCCCCGCCTTGTGGGCAGCACACTCAGAACCTGCGCGCCACTGTTGTCCGGATTCACTTCCTTTCGAAGCTTCCCCAGAACTTCAGCAAACGTTCGGTCCCTCGCGATTGTGACCACCAGGGTGGATACCGGCGCCTTCTGGCGCTTTCTCCTGTCAAGAGGCGCCTGTCCCGACTTAACCGTCGGCTTCTTCTTTTCCACCACAGGCTTGGACTTGGATTGCTCCTTGTCCTTACCAGGTGGTGGCATCTCCTTGCGAGGTTTCTTCTTCTTACGGCTTTTAGAGGCCTCGGGTGGGCTTTGAGGGCCCTCCCTACTCCTCTTTTGAGCCTGTATCTTGGCTGTAGCCGCGATGACGGCTTTAGCAATGATGCCTCTTCTCTTAGGCCGCCGACGATTCTCGTGGCCAACTCGATCATCCTCGACTTGGCACTTGTAATCATCGACTGCTAAAGACATCTTCTTCGTTTTCCCGTAGAGCTCTTGTACAAGAGCGTCTACGGTTTTCAGCCCTGTTTTGACGACCATGGAAATGTTAGGCTGCTTTGCACAAGCTGCCAACATTGCCTGAAGTTCTTTTTTCAGACGGTCGTAAGTGGAGTCGATCTCATCCTGCGCCTTCTCCATTATTATTATTATTATTATTATTGTTGTTGTTGTTGTTGTTGTTGTTGTTGTTGTTGTTCTTATTGTTGTTGTTCTTATTGTTGTTATTATTATTATTATTATTATTATTATTATCTTTATTTTTATTTTTATAATTATTTGTAATATTTATTGTAGCCAACTTTTCTAGCTCTGTTAAGTTGTTAAAAAATGAGGGCTTCAGCTCCATTATACACTTTAACATAAAAAACTTCCAAATTTGTGCCAGACATAGTTATATCCAAGCTTCTTAGCAGATAGTTTCAATTTATTTATAGATTGTATTTGTGTGCGAATGTTGGTGACCCTGCTCTCGCTGAACATTTGACAAGCCGCCTTTTCTTCGCAAATCTCACAGCTAACCTCCAAATTAGTGATTGTTGAGAATTGAAAAACTTGGGGACAACTGACTGCAGAAATGAAAACTATTTATAAAAATAGACACTGCAGACAGTAACCGCGATCTAGAGAGAGAGAGACAGAGAGATTGATTGATTGATTGATTGATCTTTATTTGTTGGCTTCTATGGGGTAGAAACCCCGTAAGCACTATTTGCAGTAAATTACAAAAATTACGTTCTTAAGACTATACAATAAAAGCGGTAAACTGTAATGAAAATTATACGTACAATTAAATAAATAAATACATACTTAAAAACTAAATAATAATAATTAAATGCTCGCAAATACAACGTTTGAATAAAATATACAATAATAAAATACATTAAAAGAAGAACAAACAAAGATAAAAAAGAAAGCATGTTAAATAGTCTGACAATAAAAGTTAAGCTAGTTTAAATGAAGCGTCTATGCTGCTTCATCCAGGTGAGGGATGGGCCGCGGTAACAAGCCCTCAGACATGACTCGCGAAGACCAGGCTGTTTGGTCGAGCCAAAACAGGAGGTGATGACAAATGATTTATTTAAAGCTTCTGTGCGTGGTGGAAGGTATATGAGTGACTTGGGTGGATGACAAGAGGAAGAGCGGGGATTTTGGTCAGGGGTATTAAGTATGGTGAAGTGGTTTGTGCTAGATATGAGGGTGAGTTGTGAGCAATGATATTATACGCTAGGGAACCAATGAGATATGAGCATCTGGACTCGACCGACAGCCATTTCAAACCCAGTCTAAACGGGGTGACGTGTTCACATTTCGCTATATTGCCCCATACAAATCTAACGCAAGCATTCAACAACCTCTGAAGTTTTAGATTTTTAGTTTGATCTACATCGTTATATACCGCACACGCATAATCAAAATGGGGAAAAATAAGTGTTTCAACAAGATTTTTGCGGAGCTTTACCGATAATGCTTTATTATAATAGCGTAGAGAATGCAAAACTCCGTGAACACGCCTAGATATTGACATGACTTGCTTAGACCAATCGAGGGTAGGCGTGATCAATAATCCCAGTGATTTTACCGCGTTCTCGTAATCCAACAAGTCATTACAAAGTTTAACCTTCGGAGGAGTGTTCAGGTTGATACGCGAAATAAATTCCTGACTGCCCAGGATCATAACCTTCGTCTTTTTAATATTCAATGAAAGGCCATTTTCGGATGCCCAATTTGCGATTGCGTTCGCATCATGAGATACGCGTTGAACACCAATGTCAAAGTCAGATGGAAATAACGAATGATAGACCTGAGCATCGTCGGCAAATAACATATAGTTGCTATACTTGAGAACCTTGGGTAAGTCGTTGATAAAAATGGAAAATAAAATCGGACCTAAAACATTGCCCTGTGGCACATCCGCATTCACCTTGAGCCAGTCTGACAGCATACCAACCTCGTCCACAACGGTATGCGTGCGACCCACAAGATATCTATAAAACCAGTTAAGTATCGTATCTGTGCAGCCGATATCACCCAATTTGCGGATAAGTTTATCGTGAGGAACTGTATCAAAGGCCTTGGAGAAATCAAATAAAACTAAGATCGTGATCATTCTAGAGTCAAAAGCTCTTCTAACATCATCTAGTACCCCCAGAAGAGCTGATTGCCTGTCAGTTAACAAATGATTAGATTCGAGGTACTCAATCACCTTTGAAATCTCGCAAAGCTTTGCAATTTGTCTCGTATCCGAGCACGACTCTAACCTACTCGACTTCGCCAACGGAAACAGTATGACCCTCTTCCAGCAATCGGGGAACCATCCAGCAGAAAGCATACCGTTAAAAAGTTCTGTTAAGGGCAGGGTAATTTGCGGTTCCAACAATTTCAGCATATTGGCTGATATGCCGTCAATACCCGACGCCTTGGAAGAGGCTTAACTATAGTCCGTTGAACTTTTTTGGCTGACACAGGTAGGAGAGCGAACGAAGGAGATGAGGGAAAATGACAAAGATTAGATATGATAGATGCGAATGAATGAATAGTGACTGGTGGAGTATGATTGGATACAGATGCATAATGAATATTGAGTTGATTAGTTGAAAAATGTTTTAATGGCGAAGGATTAGACTTCAAGCCTAGACCCATACTACTGAGAAGTTTCCAGGAGAAGTTAGCAGGTTCCTTCTCATTATTGAGCTTCACTTGCAAGTAGTGGAATTTGCTAGAACTGATGGTATTTTTAGCCATATTCCTCAATAATTTATAGGCATTGTAGTCTGCAAAAGAGCCAGAGTTACGAAACTGTTTAAGAGCAGCATTCTTAGCCTTAATAATAGCTCTTATCTCCTGAGTAACCCATGGCTTATGTTTGATTTTGACTGTTAATAATTTAGATGGAGCAATGATATTAAATGTGGAAATAATCGAACTACAAAGAGAGGATAATGATGATAAAAGTATGTCGAAATGGTTAGATGAAAGCGAACCTAAACGAGTGGGCTGGTCAGGCCAAGCAGATGAAAGCGAATCAGTGACGGATGAAGAAGGAAGTAATGAATTATGTATTGATTGATCCAGAGAGAGAGAGAGAGAGAGAGAGAGAGAATTGAATTGGATTAAATTGAACTTTATTACGCGACAAAGGACTCTTGCTCCTAGATGGCCGTTACCGATAATTATACATAAAAGTTACATAGTTTTTATACATATAATAACGAAGAATAAATGCAAATATATTATAGTAAATAATTAAAGACCGACACGGTGGCGGAGTGGCGGACACGCACCTCGGCCGGTCACGGAAGTTAAGCAGCACTGAGTGCGGTTGGCACTTGGATGGGTGTCGCTCTCAGTCGCTTGGCTTTCGTGGCGGGTTAGGTGTTTTTCACACTTGACAACGTGAGCGGGAGGTGTGAAACATTCGGTTTCGGTGTCAAGGCCTACGCAATGTGTTGACACCCAAAAAGAATGTTTCGAATACACCGGCCATCTCGGATGAGGTTTTCCCTGCTTCACAGGTTTCCCTCATCCACGGGCATAACCGCGGGCGAATGCGAGATGGTGGGGTTTTTAAGGGAGGGATAAAGCACCCACACATAGGTGGTAGTTGAACACCGTTAAAGTCTCCAGGGATAAACGGTAGGAAGTGCCAGGAAAAAGAGAGCACAAAATCAAGAATAAAAAAAAAAAATAGTAAATGATTAAAAGATTTAATTAATATTTAATAAATAATAAATTAAAATTAAACTAATAAAGTTGACAAGATATAAAATTAAAGAAAATATAAACATAGATATAAATAAATATATATGTTAAAAACGTATGTATAAAATTTTAAACTATGAATAATGTACAAATCGGAGTATAAAAGTACAGAAAATATGACACAAAACAATGGATAACATTAGCGCTAATTACAAATTTAGAAAATGCTTCATCCGTACAATTTTCAATGCTGTGGACTCATATTTACGACGTATATCTAGAGGTAAATCGTTCCATAACCTAGCAATGCAAATCATGAACGATCTCCTACAGCAGTCTGTGGAAGCGTGCAGAATAATGAGATCAAGCTTCGAACTACATTTATCAGCTTGACGAAACTCAAAACACACAGGAAGGTGAGACGGCCAACCTGAATTAAGTACTTTAACAAGCTGACAAAGGCACAAGTAGTCTTTACGACTACAATACGGAAGTATTTTTAAATCATTTGTAAAATTTACAGATATAAATTTTAATAATAATAATAAAATAAGACCAACTTAATAAATGTAGATAAATAATTTATTGCTTTATTGACATTATTTAAAGGATATTTGACAAGTATTATAATTATTCGAAAAGCGTAACAATATTAATACGTACACATCATAACAGATCTTACGACAACCGAATAGATCAGCGTTGTCGCACCATTTGTGTCCGGAGCTCCCTTCTCCAAAGCTCCACCGTTTCTCCACTTCTCGCACAAGCTATGTACGACCTCCGGCCAATAGTTGAAGTGATGTGAATTGATTGGTATTTGTTTATTTAATTTTCTTGTACAAGACTTTTCACTCTATTCTTCAATAATTTGCTAGGCTGATCATATAAAAGAGATCAGGAAGATTAAACGCGTAAGACCTTAGATCGGAAGCACAAACGGTATAATAATCGACAAACACTGACCCTGATTATTGTTACTTCGTCCCTTATCCGTTACACATTATAAACTGGGGAGTTGTGCTCATTTTTTTTATGCCAGTTACAAACCTAAGTGCTGCATTTTTATATCTCGTCAACTAGAGTGTCAGTTCTGCAGACAAATCGAGGACCAGCCTGGGACAATAGTCAACATATGGAAATACCAATGCGCTGACAAGAGTGAGGCGCACACTGTTAGGGATACATTAACCACATTTCCTAAGCCTAAATAGGGTACAATGCATTTTCTTAGCAAAACAGTGCACTGCTCTCTACAAGAGAGCGATCCGTCGATGATAACTCCCAAAATCTTAAGTGAGGAACAAAAATCAATTTTATCACCACCAAAAACAACATCCCGAACTTCAGCCCCAACAAGCCTACTGACATAACCACGTGAGCCTAGCCAAATTACCTTTGTTGAGAAGGAACGAAAGAAACAGCACTGGACCCAGGACTGAACCCTGGGGAATACCCTGCGTTCTAGGTAAAGTTTCCGAAGACTCACCATTAGGCATCGAGATGAATTGAGACCTTCCCGAAAGGTATGACTTATACGACTTGATAGAAGACTCAAAAAAATTATAAAAACGTAATTTATCACAAAGCAAGGCAATATTAATTGATACCAAAATATCAACACCTTCCCTGACATCGTCAACTATTCAACTATTTTTATAAGTGCCGTATGTACACTGTGGTGCTGAGAAAGAGAGAGAGAGATTGATTGATTGAAAAGCATTTATTAATACCTAGGTTTAGTTTAACCTTAAGGCAATGAATATAATAATTACATATTAGATGTAAATACAACTAAAGAGAGAAAAAATAACAATAATAATACGTTGTTAACAAAAATAAAAAGCGATAATTAACTGAATGAATAAGATAATTTGACAAATAAGTGTAATAACTAAATGACAATATACTTAATCTAATTCGGCGCTCTTATCAACTAAATAACTATACAATCTACTTTTAAAAATAATTAAAGTTTTACTCAAACGCAGTTCTGGGGGTAATGAGTCCCAAAAGTCCATAGCTAGAATAGTAAAGGTAAATTTTGATATGTACTAGTAATGGCTTGGGGGCGTTTAAAGCTTGAATGAATTCCACGAGCTGATCGGCGTACCTCAGTACTAGGCCGTGGTAATAAAGCTAAAATATATTCTGGTTTCTTAGTAGTAAGGACCTGGTACGTAAGTAAACCGAGAAAATATAACCGGCACACATTCACAGGTAACCAATGAAGTTTATTATAAAAAGGCTTAAGTCTGGTATCCTTTTTTAATCTAAAAATATATCGTACGCAGATATTAAGTAGTCGCTGAAGTTTTAAATTTAAATAATCAGGCAGGTCATTTTAAACTACACAAACATAATCGAAATGAGGAAGGATAAGTGATGTTACTAGTTTTTTCCTCATTTCATAAGAGAAGAAATTTCCACGATTTCGTAGCTTATGTAAGAAATCATGAACTCGTGAAGTAATACTCGCTACGTGAGAATTCCATTGCAAATTTTTATTCATTATAAGACCTAAATTTCGTGCTGAATTTACTAACGGAATTTCATGGTTATCTATTATGATGGGATGTAGCTGATTTCTATTGACAAACCTTAATTGTTGCACCGATCCTATAAGGAGGGCTTTAGTTTTAGCATAGTTAAGTTTAAGACCGTGGGTTTGAGCCCATTTGGCAACTCGTTCACCATCTTCAATCAACTTGTCGATTGCAGCACCACTATCACCAGGCCTAGCGTGGATATATAATTGAAAATCATCAGCAAACAACATACCATTGGTCTACTGCAAGACATCAATTAGAGAATTAATAAAAATTAAAAATATAATAGAACCAGGAATTGAACCTTGAGGGACTCCAGATAAAGTTTCAACAAACTCTGAAGTAATGTTATCCGATCCTATAACTGCTTGGGAACGGCCAGTGAGATAAGAAAAGAACCATTCAATCACTTCATCGGCAAAATTAAGATGCTTTAACAGTTTGAGAAGTTGAACATGATTGATTGTATCAAATGCTTTACTGAAGTCAAATAAAATTAGAAACGTAACCTGACCCTTCTCAATTGCCAAACGTATATCTTCAGTGATCTTCAGCAATGCAGTTTGAGTACTATAAGAACTGCGAAACCCTGATTGAAAGGCTGATAAAATATTATTATGTTCAAGATGTGACGTTATTTGTTGTGTAATCAATCGATCAAAAACCTTAGCAAAATGTGGGAGATTAGCAATCGGACGAGTATCGGAAGGCGTTAATGGTTTAGATATTTTACTGACCGGAATAATTGCTGCACGTTTCCATAATGCAGGTTATTGTTTGGTCAACAATGATAAATTGAATAAGGTTGTTAAATATGGTACAATTTCAGTATAAACCTCTTTAAAATATACCAAAGATAAGCCATCTAAGCTGTAACTTTTGGCCTTAGGAAGACATGCTAGTATTGCAAACTCGACCTGTTTTGAAGTAATAGTTGAAAATTGAAAACGCGGATAATTATGGGTGGAAGATGAATTAAGAATATCTCTTAGTTGGGTAATAGAGCATCTCGAATGCTGACAACACACTGCAGTGTAGTGATGAATGTGTTCATCGACAGAAAAGAATTTGATAGGGGAGTTATATGAATCCTTCACAATGCCCAACCTTTTCAAAAGTCGCCAACAATGGGACTGATCAGTAGTTCTTAATAAAGCTTTTTCATAATAAGAGTCACGAGTAGCTTTCAAATCACGCTTCAGTTCCGTACGAATGGATTTGTATTGGGATAAAATCACCGGATTACACCTACGCTTATATAATTTATATAAACGATCGCGATCTTTACAACGGTTTTTAAGTTCAGGTGTTAGCCAAGGGGCTGGACGCTGACGTACGTGCTTAGTAATCGTTGGGGCGTATTTATCCAGGTTAGAAATAAAAACATTACGTAAAGACTCGAGATACAAATCTACTGTCGTGTGTTCATTAGGAGTTTCTAATGTAGTTGACAAAGCAGTAGTAATTGATGATGTAAAAAGAGCAACAGGTAAGTTTTTAAAGTCACGGAAAGTAGCTGATTTATATTTAGGTACTTGTATATTTAGCATATAATCTATGTAGATAAAATCATGACCATTGATAAAAGGGCTTAGGGATTGTTTTGTGGAAATGATCTTCTCACCTGAATCAACAAAAATCACATCCAACCAAGTGTTGAAGTCAGCTCTATGGTGAGTTGCTTCAAAAGGTACAAGATAAAATGAATTTTCTATAATTAAATCTTTGAAATGCTTACTATAGTAGTCATCACTTAGTAGGTTAGAGTTAAAATCACCTGCTACAATAACATTGCTGTAAAGGTGAACGCGGTCTTGAAGTGCACCAAAAAATTTACTTAAAACATGACCCTTAGGTCGTCTATAACACGCAGCAAATAAGATTTTAATATTACTTAAAGCAAGTTCCAATAATAAATATTCAGTCTCATTAAGATTGCAGATTTGCGGTGAATCAACTACTTTGAAAGTAATACTATTTCGTATGTAACATGCAACACCACCACCTTGTATGTACACACGCTTACCAGTCGTTGAAAGTAGACCTCTATCGTTTCGTACTAAGGAATAATTAGGTATAATATAGGTAGAATCTGGTCGATTTGGAGTTAACCATGATTCAGAGATCGACAAAACATCTATGTTTTCGGTGACTAAAAAAGATTCAATTTCTACCAAATGATCCATTATTGAGTTGGCGTTTATAAAGTAGATTGGCTATAATTTAAACGTGGAGAGAGTCATAAAAGCTTGTCTAAATCCGAAGCAGTCACAATTTGCACACAATCAGACTTATCATCTTTACGAACAAAAATTTTCCCATCACGCGACCAAATATACTTATAGTTAAGGGGATGTCGGAGCTATAGCCTCCATCAAAAGCCGCTCGATCTCTCGGTTTCGAATGGCGCTGTAGTCAGGTGTCGATTTCTACGATAAACGTACTTAAAACATAAATTATAAATTTTACAGCTACATAGAGCTGTTGCAAGATACTTTCCCCCCTAGATATGACTAAACTTAAGGTAATTATAATATTACTCTTGGAATCATATGTTTATTTTTTTAAAGAAATGTGAAATACGTCTCATATTCAATGAATCTATATCTGCCGTAATGCTACACGCAACGTATTTCACATTTCTTTAAAAAAAGAAACATTTACTGCCAAGAGTAATATTACAATTACCTTAATTTTAGTTATAGCTAGGGGGGAAAGTATCTTTCAACAGCTCTATGTAGCTGTAAAATTTATAATTTATGTTTTAAGTACGTTTATCGTAGAAATCGACACCTGACTACAGCGCCATTCGAAACCGAGAGATCGAGCGGCTTTTGATGGAGGCTATAGTTCCGACATCCCCTTAAGTGGCTCAAGTTTGCTCTTAGTAAGTAAGCGCAATTCATGGATAGGGGCAGGCAACATTTCATACATGTTCAATACTTTATCAGAGAGCTTACCCGAATTTTCAACAAGTTGACAATATTTAATAACGCCAAATTTTCGCTTAGTTTCTAATATAAAATTTCGAACATCTGCTGATTTAAATCTAATTTTAAAAGATTTAGTGGGTAAGATCTGAGCCGATGAACTTGTAGCTGGAGCAAGATTTCCAACAACTGGTGAAAAAGGGCGCACATCAGGAATATCAGAACATAAATGTTCAAATTTAAGCAAAGATAAAATTCGCTTTGCAAAATCATTGATTGAAATTTGGCAAGCCAATGGGACACCCGTGACTCTAAGTTGGGTATTAGATGACGTATTAGCATATAATTCCTTAAGTTGCTGGACGTCAGTACGTAACGCCAAATTCTCATTCTCCAAACCAAATATACGATTATTAAATGTTTCAAAATTACTATCAAGTTTTTCAAGCTTTTCTTTAATAAGATTTGAATCGGCTTTAGAACTATTAAACAAAAAAGCTGTCTGCTGAGATTGAGATAAGAATTCCCAATTGCTTGGCAAATCCATATTATCCAAGTAATTAATGGCAGAGGGACCAATAATTGAGCTATCAAGAGCGGAATTAGATGTATTATTTTGGTCACGCCCAGCGTCAAAAGTGAAATGGCGAGCAATTATTGATAACGAAGATGTGACATAACCATTAATATTACTTAAATACTGTGACCTTAATATAAGCTCACTTAAATTCCCGTTACAACATATGTTCGTAGACTTACTTTTTAAAAATTGTTTAACGCAACCTGGATGAAAAAGTTTATCGCACAAATTACACACTCTAACAAAAGTTGAAATGTTTTTCGAACATCTAAAACATTTAACAACGCTCGTTTTAGAACGATCGCACATTAAAGGTCACTCGCTGTGACGAAACGACAATTATAAAATACAATAAAATTAAATAGTAGAGTGTGCAAAAATAATAATGTATATATGTGTATACATAAATATACATAAACATACACATACGTTCATATATACACAAAAATATATCGGTGTGCTAGCAGTAACTAAATATATAATAATATAAGTAAAAATCCTAATCAATAATATACTAACAATTTATAAAATAAATTAAAATTAAAATGTAGCGAGGTTCATGTGGTAGGGTCACGTTAAACAGTATAGTCAGTATAATACAATATTATACTCGCAAATCGTACAAGTGGCGCCATCTAACGGACAATCTAAAATCTACGTTGTCTAGCCGCCCGAAATGCCACGTGTTAAGATAACCTATCTATCGTTCGAAATAATTTGAATATAATTTGCGCTAAAACACTTTAATATAATACTTAATAATACTCCTAGAATAACTGAACGCTTTAAAGTACGTTTTACTGTCTCTATGTACGCATTTATTGCAACATCAACGCTTGGATTTATAAACACAAATGTATAGATAAGTCAGTAATAAATATTGCTCAAATTAAAACCGTCATTAATAAGTCACGCACATAGTCACTGCACTGACACTAAGACTATTAGACGTAGGAAAGGACAGCAACCAGCAGCAAATATGACAGCATAATAACGGTCACTCAGACGTCAGGCAGGAGCACAAAATCTCGGCCAAAATGAACGACGTCTAGACGAAGTAAATTGGAGCTTTGCAAAATTTAATTTCAATAGCACTAAAAGCTCAAGGCACAGAAACACAAAAAGTATTACGCCAGGTTGAGCCCTCAGGTACCAGCGTGCTGCAAAGTAACAAAACTCCCAAACAAATTTCAATAATTTGTTTAATAGGCGATATATATATATAGGAGCAATAAAATGAACGTTATTCGCTTACCGAGAGAGAGAGAGAGAGAGAGAGAGAGAGAGAGAGAGAGAGAGAGAGAGAGAGAGAGAGAGAGAGAGAGATAAAACTTTATTGGGCTTATAGGGGTAGAAACCCCGTTAACACATTATTACAAGATATCGCTAAAAATTAAATGCAATAATATAAAATAAAAGTAACAAAATTAGCGCAATAACAAGAAGTAAAAACGTTCATTGCTTAGAACAAAACGCAAAGATATAAAAACAACAATAAAGATAGAATATAAAAAAATATAATAAAACAATAACTACAAGTATTACGCAGCATAAAAACGGCCTACAATTAAACAATCTGAGGACGGATGAGCTTTCCACGCATAACTCTGTGTGATAAAATGAAATACAAACGTCTAGACTCGACTGACAGCCATCGCAAATGTAATCTATACGGTGTTATATGATCACGTCTACGCAGAGTTCCCCATACAAATAGCACACACGCATTGAGAAGTCGTTGAAGTCTTAGGTTCCGCACCTGATCAAGATCATTATAAACAGCACATGCATAGTCGAAGTGAAGCATGATAAGCGTCTCCATGAGATATTTTCTATTGCTCTGAGAGAATGCTCTCCTATGGAACCGTAATGAACGCAAGACCCCGTGGACCCTCTGCGATATTAACAACACCTGCCTTGACCAGCCTAGGGTGGGCGACAAGCACACACCCAACGATTTAACCTCGTTCTCGTAATACAAATGGGCATTCAACAACTTAATCCGGGAAGAGCGGCGGCCAGATCCACTCGCGAAACATATGCCTGACTACCCAGGATCATTACCTTTGTTTTATTTATATTCAGTGCAAGACCATTTGATACAGCCCAGGATGCTACCGCGTTCGCATCCAGTGTGATTCGATGTACACCCATCTCAAAATCCGCTGGTAAAAAAGAATCATAAACCTGGGCGTCATCGGCATAGAGCATGCATTTGCTAAATTAAAGCACATCCGGCAAATCATTTATGAAAATAGAGAATAATAATGGACCCAGTACACTGCCTTGTGGCACTCTCGAATTCACCCCAAGTCAGTCCGAACAACCGTCCAAATCATCCACCACCGCCTGCGTACGACCTACTAAGTAATGATAAAACCATCTCAATACAATGTCAGTGCAACCTAACCTACGCAGTTTAAGCAGAAGCGGCCCATGCGGCACAGAATCAAACGCTTTAGAGAAGTCGAACAGAACGAAGACTGTTATCATGCGGGAATCTATAGCCCTTCTAATATCATCCAGGACCCCTAAAAGTGCCGTCTGCGTGTTATGACCTCTGCGAAAACCCGCTTGTCTTGGATTTAACAATTGATAGTTCTCCAAGTAAGACGACAACTGAAAATGAACTAATCGTTCCAAAAGTTTCGAGATTTCGCATAGTTTGGCTATTGGTCTAGTATCAGAGCAAGTCCGAATCATGTTCGACTTCGCCAGCGGAAACGGTAAGGTTCGCTTCCAACATTCCGGGAAAAAACCAATCATTAGTAACTCATTGAAGACCTCAACTAAGTGCGGAATTATTTGCGGTTCTAAAAGTTTTAGCATTTTTATTGATAACCCATCTGTCCCCACAGTCCTCGACTTAGCTCTACCGAGAACACGCTGAACTCCTCTAGGATAGATAGTGTCAAAGTCAAATCTGGCAGGAGTAATACTATCATTATCATTCGTCAGAAACAGTGAGTCAAGAAAAGATGGAGGAAGTGGTGCAAGACGATTTGAAACAGATGCATAATGGACATTCAATTGCTGAGAGGTTAAAAATTCTAATGATGATGAACCCAAATTAGAGCCCAATCCCAACCCTTTCAGCTCTCTCCATTTAGCCCTAGGATCTGTAGCATTCAACAGTTTATCAGAAAGATACTTGTAGTTGTTGCTGTCAAGCATGTTAGAGACTCTATTTCTTAACATCTTGTACCTCTCATAATCATCAATTTGTCGTGAGAGTTGAAAAATCTTAAATGCCGAGTTTCTAGATTTAATCAGATTCCTGATCTTAGTTGTAACCCATGGCTTATTCTTATTCCCAATGATTACTAGCTTACAAGGTGATAGTTCATCGAATGTGGAGAGGGCTGATGCCGAAAAATGAGAAATCAGCAACGAGGTAGACTGAGATCTATCATCATAAGCCGAAACACATGAATGCGAAAATGGAAATGAGGAAATGTTAGCTGGATGAAAATTATGAGAAGTATGTGAATTAGTTGAAATGGAAAATAAATTAGGTGATGACATGTTATATGAATTTGTTGAGTGGCGAATAAATTAGATGATGTCATGGTATGTGAAATTAATAAATTTTCATTGTGAGAGATGACATTATAAGAAGTAGAACTGTGATCAGATAAATGCATGCTTGTAACTAGATTTGAACTTATATCTAAAAACAACGACGGACTAAACATATCTGATTGCTGGTCGGGCGAAACACTTTGACTAGAGGTTGAAAATCTACTACGCGGACAACGAGAAGACCAACCAGTATTAAAAATATTGCTAAAAAGTGAATCCAGATCACCACGGCAGCCCCCCCCCCCCGAGTTTCGTGTCCAATACCTCCTCACCGCCGTTATCTGTCTAACAATTTAAATATAAATTGTGATAGAGTAATGGCCCGCCGTGGAAGGGACCGATGACTTCACAAATTTAAAATGAGGTATGATGTGTCGGTTCAGAGTCAATAAGGGTAAGGTTCAGAGCTGATATGTTTGCCCTCATCATGTCCGCTCCACCGCCCACTGATTTCATGTCAATATTAAAATCATCTGTAATGACAGCATGGCCATGCGACGGAAGTAAATCCGACAATACATCAAACAATTTTGAAGGATAAGCTGCCTTTGGCTTTTTGTAGACAACTCCTAAAACCAACGACGAAAATTTACCTGAAATATTTAACAAAAGATACTCCGGTGAGTTGGAGAACTGTCCATCAGAATGTGCCAACGTAACTACTTTATATTCGCTTCTAACATACGCAGCTACACCACTACCTTCTTTACCCAATCGATCAAGTCTATGTAACGTATAACACGGTAACTTAACAACATCCGAGGTATCCGATTCCTTCAAAAATGTTTCAGTAAGTGCAATTACATCATGTGTCTGCGGAAAAACCAATGCTTCTAAAGAACTAAAATGAGTTTTAAGTCTATTTATATTAATGTGAATAGAAAACGAATTTTTTGCCTGATCAACGTCCCCTCATTACGAAGGACGCTCAGGATTAGAAGGAAGGGAGAGGAGATCGGATTCAGCATTTATGCGAATCAAAGATCACCTCTTCTCTTTTCTTAAATAAACAATGAATTTAGAACTATCGGTCGTAGGTACCCGAATTCTTTCGCTTTACGCAGAGCTACTGACCAAAGGGCATGTACTGCCTTTGGCCAAAGCGGTCTGATAAATAACGATGATTCGTTTCCCTCTCTAAGAACATCTAAAGTTGTTTTCCCCTTCAATAAAAATGACTTCTCAACTATAGTATCGCGCACCGAAGGCGAAGTAACCCTAAAAACTATTCCTCTCGAGAACGTAGGGCCAGCAGACACTGCTGAGGCATCACCGGATTCCACGGACGAATTTCAACAATATGCGAATTCATAAGCGGCAAATTCATGTCGTTAAGAATTTTTTCAAGTAGAGTGAGATCACTTATCTTATTTAACGGTAAGCCCAAAAGTTGTAGCTTACATTCATCCTTAATTAAATTTAAATTCAAGGAAGCATCAGATACATGTGACGCAGGGCCACACGCATTCTCACGCAAAGCTCCAACACCATCTTCAAGTCGTATAATACGGCCATTCAGCTCATTCAAACGCTCATTCGTTGTAGATTCAATATTATTGACACGTTCGCGCAACGAGAAAAATTCAGCACTTATAAGATTTAATTTCGAGTCAACAACATCAACTTTATTTTCGACTCTCTCCATGAATGCCGAAAGAGAGCGCTCAAAACGAGTTAACCATTATTAACTTTTTTAAATTTTATTGTCTAATTCTTAAATTTTATTTATTGGTTATAAATAAAATACGTAGATTAATATTCAAATTTCCTTGATGTCATCTGGCTTCTTCATATAGCTTTCAAAACCGTCTGTGATATGACTAGCAGATTTTGTTTTTATTAAAGATTTTTATCGTTGACTGATGTTTGCTTCATTAGTGTTATATGTGATGTATTAAATTATTTATTTATTTATATATTTATTAAGTTAAAAAATATAATGTTATATCTGGAGGATTTAGAGAAGAATGGTATAGTAATTAACGTAACCTCAATCTTTGTGCAAATTTAATATAAAAATATTTGTTTTGCTACTGTTTTTGTTTTCAATTATAGAGCGACACATTAAAGATACTATGAAAATTATAGCTAATGCCAAATATGTGTAATAATTGACCAAATAGTAAGTAATTCTACATGTATTTAAATACAAAAGTATAGAATGTTGTAAATAAATGATTGATTTAATGAAGGTATAGCATGATGAGGATGGAGGACTTCAATCCAAACGTCGCCAATTAAATAATTACTTGGTTTATTCACTAAAAATTGATATAAACAAACAATCCTTTATTTTTATTGCAATTGATTTTCTGTTCATATAAAGTGTCTTTAATTAATTTGGTCAAGAATTAAAAGCATTGATTACAATTATACAATTGTTTTTCGTACTGAGAGTTTTTTGATATTTTGGAGGTACTATAAGCTTATTTCTCGTTAAACTTGAAGAGTTTATGAATTGATGCTTTAAATTATTGTAATAATACTGGAGATATTCAAAATTAGATAATTTTTGAAGATTAAAAGGAAATTCTTTTTGGAACGTGTTCTTGTTTGTACGGATTCTAATAATTGTTTGTTTTAATATGCTCCCCCAGCAGTTATCCCGTTACTAATCGTACTATGAAAAAATGCACAGTATATAATTTTTAGCGTATTTGTATTCATAAATTTTACAATTTTAATAAAAATAAAAGTGTCAAAAATAATGCCTAAATATTTGGCCTTAGTTACTCTTTTGATCTTGCTTTTCATATATCATTTAAAATAAAAGACTTTGTGCATCTTCGGTTTCATTTCTCTTTTGATGAATCCAAATTGATTTTCGCTTATTATTTCACTCTTAATTATGAAGTCATGATTCTAGCATCTACTATTTTTTCAAAAATTTTGGCAATTTTAGATATTATTAAGATATTTTTATTGTCCATATTGTTTATTTAGGAAGTTTTAAGTTTTATCGATATTGATGATCTAAATAATTTATTTACTTAGCAACATTTCGATGGATAACCTATATCCTGATCAGGCTGTACCTGTTATTAGTATTTAATATTAACTATTATAACAATCATCTTTACATACATTAAATCGCCTATATAAATATATTATTACAATTAATTCTAAAATAATTACTTTCTATCTTATTATTTCAATTTGTATTATAATCAATAGCCTCTGATGCGTCGCTCTGTAATTGAAATTCATACAGAGATTGAGGTTACGCATAAAGGATTCAATAAATTAAAGTAATAAAATCAATTCATATCACAAATGTTTAATACTGGTATACAATTCAAAATATCATGCAATGCGATTCTAAAAACACCCGTGCGATCTATATGAATTAAATCAATGCATAGGCATCCATACAAACAGTGCAAAACTTTAAATTACGGGTATTTTAAATTATTATTAATTATTAAAAATTTTTTTAGTTAACAATAAAATTAATATTGAATTATTATTGAACTAAATTAGGAACAAGGAATATTATTTGTATTTAAACTATAAAGGTGTATTTTAAATTTTACCGCGACGCGCTGCCTCAAATAGTACCTCACGCATCTCTAATTCATGCATTTCGTAAGGATCAACCTTAGTTAGATCAATAGTGCTGGCAAGCATCCGCCAGATAAAATTTTGAGGGTAGATACAAGGGAAAGATATCTATCACACTTTGGACTGTAACTTTATACAATTCATGATGTCACTGTAATATTGGCTAAGATTTTCCGTATAGTGTTTAATATTAATTGCATCATTTTGCAAGTTTATGTGGGTCATTTCAGATAACAAGTTTTTTCTCCAATTCTTTTCAGCGTCAAGTATTTAGACATTTACAAACTCGAATAAGTGATCATTTGCTAAAATATGTAGATTTATCATATTATGCATAATCGCATAAGAGCACAAGGCCAATATAAGAAAACAAATTCGCACTTTATGAAAAATCAACAGATTTTAGTAAATGAGCACTCATTCGAATTTGAAAACGTCAAAATATTTGACACTGAAAAGAAATAGAGAAGATTTTTATCTGAAATGATTCACACAAGGTTGCACAATACGAAAAATCTTTGCTATAATTACAGTGACATTATTAATAATATAAAGTTAAAGTCTAAATTTTGATAGATATACACTCCGCATCAAAATTATCGCAACAAGATTTTTTACAGAAAAATTGCCATTTTTTAAATGCTTGTAGCTCGGTCAATTTTCAGCGTATTGAGATAATTTTTTTTGTTTCGTAGGGAATTATGTGCACTTTGAGGAAAAAATAATGCCTAATAGCTGCGAGATAATGGCACATTGCTATGTCTTAATCAGACCTACAAACTTCTTTTTCTTAAACAACGCAATAGTTTGCACGTTTACCTGGATTACCAAAAATTTTTTTTTAAAAAACAACAAATACCACCTTAAAGTAGACTTTTTAAGGGGATGTCGGAGCTATAGCCTCCATCAAAAACCGCTCGATCTCTCGGTTTCGAATGGCGCTGTAGTCAGGTGTCGATTTCTACGATAAACGTACTTAAAACATAAATTATAAATTTTACAGCTACATAGAGCTGTTGAAAGATACTTTCCCCCCTAGCTATAACTAAAATTAAGGTAATTGTAATATTACTGTTGGCAGTAAATGTTTACTTTTTTAAAGAAATGTGAAATACGTTGCGTGTAGCATTACGGCAGATATAGATTCATTGAATATGAGACGTATTTCACATTTCTTTAAAAAAATAAACATTTGATTCCAAGAGTAATATTATAATTACCTTAAGTTTAGTCATAGCTAGGGGGGAAAGTATCTTTCAACAGCTCTATGTAGCTGTAAAATTTATAATTTATGTTTTAAGTACGTTTATCGTAGAAATCGACACCTGACTACAGCGCCATTCGAAACCGAGAGATCGAGCGGCTTTTGATGGAGGCTATAGCTCCGACATCCCCTTAACGAGTATTTTAAAAAAAAGTCGACCCTCTACGACTTTTTTTGATCGAGTTATGCCATTTTAAAGATCTTCCTATGTTTTAGTCAAATACCGCCAACATCAGCATTACCCGATGCGTACCGCGAGGAGGTTGTTGGTCGGACTTACGCATCATTGTAGCCCTGAAAAGGGCCGATTGTATGAACCGTTTCTTATATTAGGGACCCCGCGGCTCGTCATTTCTGCAGTATTTTTTGACTCCAAACCCTATACGCCTGAGGCCTTTAATACCGTGTATTGCCACCTCGGTGACAAATTACCTCTGTTAAACCTACTTGCATATTAATGCATGCCCTTATTGAATTTTGAGGTATCTCGTGCCAAATTTGATTAAGAATTTTTTCAAGTTCTTGGAGGTTAGCAGGAGGTCTCTCTAGGTTACGTAATCGCCTACCCATCATGTCCCATACATGCTCTATAGGATTGAAATCGGGGCTATTAGCAGGATGAGGCAATACCTCTACGTTGTTTTCTTCCAAGTACGTACGAGTTATCCTTGCAGTATGAGAGCGTGCATTATCCTGCATCAAGATGAAATTACGGCCTCTTTGCCGACGCATTGAAACTACGTGAGGGCGTAAAATTTCTTTTATGTAACGTCCCGCTGTTAGTCCGGGAGGTGGGATAATCACTAAGTTTGATCGATGGTTCATTGATATTCCAACCCATACCATAACGGATCCTCCACCAAACGCTCGAGTTGGATCAACATGATTTGATGCAAAATGTTCTCGTCTACGACGCCAAATCCGGATCCTAGCATCGTTTCCGTAAAGACAAAATCGAGATTCATTTGTAAAAAACACATGTCTCCACTCTATAGGTGTCCAATGTCGATAATTACGGGCGTAATTTAGACGAGCTTGTCGGTGAACTGCTTCTAAATTAGGCACTCTAGCACGAATTCGTGATCTCAAACCCCTTTCGTGAAGGCGTCTCCTTATTGTGCGATCGCTAATTCGTCTGCCTGGTAAAGCACTATTCCCAATTTGTCACGCAACTTGCCTTGGATTGCGTAGGGCCTCATTAACAATGTTGCGATCTTCTCGAATCGTAGTAATCCTATGTCGACCTTGGCCAGGCCTCCGGCGATAAGAACCTGTTTCCTCATACCGACTAAAAACACGTGACACCGTTGAGTGATGAATCCCCATTCTTCTGGATATATCGCTTTGACTCAGTCCCGCTTCTAGCAGGGCAACAATTTGAGCAGATTGGATTTCAGTAAGCCGAGGCATTTTGATTAAGAATATGTTATTGTAATTTTTAGTTGCTGTGTACTCTGTATAGCAAAATTAATGCTGAATGAGCTTTCGCCTTAATTTTTGACCAGTATACCGGCGTAAATTGTTGCTTTATTTTTTAATTGATTTGTTGGTAGAGTTGATAATTTTACCGAAAATATGGAGATGCATTGTTAAATGTACCGAAAATGTAGAGGTGTAATTTTAAATAAAGTTACACTTTTCATGGGTTAATTTAAAAAAAAATAACGAATAGCAATGTGGTTTCTTTGTTTATGAGATTTTAAGATAGCTCTCGGGGCACGAATTTGTTTTAAATGTAAACTGATAATTTAGTAGTAGTTGCTATAGGACAAAATCCCTACAAAACAAAAAAGATTATCTCAATACAATGAAAATTGATTGAATTACAAGCATTTGAAACATGGCCATTTTTCAAATGCTTGTAATTCGATCAATTTTCATCGCATTGAGATAATTTTTTTTTGTTTTGTAGGGGATTCAGACCGCGGGCTCCCTAATGTAAGAAACGGTTCAGACAATCGGCCCTTTTCAGGGCCACAATGATGCGTAAGTCCGACCAACAACCTCCTCGCGGTACGCATCGGGTAATGCTGATGTTGGCGGTATTTGACTAAAACATAGGAAGATCTTTAAAATGGCATAACTCGGTCAAAAAAAGTTGTAGAGGGTCGACTTTTTTTTTAAAATACTCGTTAAAACATCTACTTTAAGGTGGTATTTGTTATTTTTTGAAAAAATATTTTTGGTAATCCAGGTAAACGTGCAAACTATTGCGTTGTTTAGGAAAAAGCAGTTGGTAGGCCTGATTAAGACATAGCAATGTGGCATTATCTCGCAGCTATCAGACATTATTTTTTACTCGAAGTGTACATAATTCCCTACAAAACAAAAAAAATTATCTTAATACGATGAAAATTGACCGAGCTACAAGCATGTAAAAAATGGCAATTTTTCTGTGAAAAATCTTGTTGCGATAATTTTGATGCGGAGTGTATTTCCCTTGTAACATAACCTCAAAGCATATTTTATCTGACAGATATTTCACTGATCTAGCTAGTGTTGATTACTAAGGAATGCGCTAATCAGGGATGCGTGAGGTATTATATGTGGCTGCGCGACGCGGTAAAATTTAAAATACACCTTTATCATTTTAACTAATTGTTCGCTTTTTAAATACAAATAAAATTCCTTGTTTCTAATTTAGTTGAATAATAATTCAATATTAATTTTATTATTGATTTAAACATTTTTTATAATGTTTTATAACAATAATTTGAATTCCCGTAATTTAAAGTTTTGCGCTGTTTGTGGGGATGCCTTTGTGTTTGATCTAATTCATATAGATTGCACGGGAGTCTCCGGAATCCCATTGCGTAATATTTTCAATTGTTTATCAGTAATTACCGTTTGTGATATGAATTGCTTTTAATTAATAATTTTATTGACCGCATTTGCAATATCTGTGTAATTTATTTTGAAATTTTAGATATTAATGAGATGAGTCTGTAATTACTCAGCTGCATCAAGTTGATCAGGCCTTAGTGATGTTTCTATACAAAGATTAAACACATACGCCAAGATATTAACTATAATTATGGCTATTGTTTTCAATGTTTTAGCATGTATCTTATTTGCTCTGCTATTTTTTGGTTTTAGCTTATTTATTGTTTTTAAGATTTCTGATTTACTTGTAGATTTTAAGACAATTGTTTTCGAGTTGCTTCTTGGTAATTCCAGTTTAGTCATATTTGGCTTAGTGATTTATTAGATAATGTTTCTTCTAATTTGCAAAAGTATTCATTCAGTTTGTAACGAAGTGAATCTTTGCCGGACCTTGCTCAGATTCCAGGATCCAGGTTTTAAGGAATTTGAAATAAAGTACCACTATTTATAATAAAGGTTAATTATATTAAGACTATGTACAAATATACAAAAGAACTAAAGATATAATGCAAATGTTGCCAGCCCGCCTGGTCTTGGTCGGGTGAAGTAGTTAACTAGTCTGTAATCAAATCAAGACAAAATACTTAATTTTTACGCGGCCTACGAACTTTACAATGCTATCTTATAACTAGTTTCCTAAACGGACGCAACTAACGGTTATCGTGCATGCTCGCACGGAAATACGGTTCGGGATAATCTACGTGTGCTCACGAGGATACGGTCGGGATAATCTACGTGTGCTCACGAGGATACGGTAGGGATAATCTACGTGTGCTCACGAAGATACGGTCGGGAAATAATCCACGTGTGCTCACGAGGATACGGTCGGGATAACCCACGTGTGCTTACGAGGGTACGGTCCGGATAATCTACGTGTGCTCACGAAGATACGGTCGGGAAATAATCCACGTGTGCTCACGAGGATACGGTCGGGATAACCCACGTGTGCTCACGAGGATACGGTCGGGATAATCCACGTGTGCTCACGAGGATACGGACAGGATTAGACATCACGTGCGCGCACGAGGTGACTAGGGTAGGATGCGGTTACGGTAACGGTCGGTACGGTATACGGTAACTCGTGTTTACGAACGTGTGCTCACGAACGTATCCACGGTTGCTGCACTAGGTCGGAGAAAGGGGCTGGTCGTGTGCTTACGGTCCGATCTGACGTCCAGTTGCAGACTCCCTACTGGTGGTTTCGGTGCGCCTTATATACCCGATTCTACGAGAGCGCGCATGCGTATAACGCCTGTCCCCCAACTCCGGACGAGGTCAATGAACTGGCGAGTAGGCACAGTAGTGGGGAGGCGGTTAATGACTCTAATCTATTTATAGCGCGGTCGTTGAACTCGCGTTTAACGGCACGTGTCTACCGCGAAGCTATCTTAATATACTATGTATTTATTATTATTATATAAACAAAGTTTATTAATTAATTGTAAATATTATTATACATTCTTATTGGTTACAGATGATTTGGTCTCGGATACTTATAGTACATTAATAATTTTACGCAATACTAGTGCGTGTGTTTATCACACGTCACAAGTTTTATATTAGTAGAATTTTTGCTTTTATTTCTAACAATTTTGTTATTTATACAATCCCATAGTTTCTTGGGTTCTATTTTGTTCTATAGTTTTTTTGTTGTAATTGAGTTTTGCGTCTTTAATAATTTTATCAAGTGTTTTGACGAACAATTTTTACTGTATCTCAAGATTTTTATTATCCGGGTGCTCTTTCAGCTTTTTGTACAATTTTTCTTTGTTATTATATGAATTTAAGATTGCTTTGGTTATCCAATCTTACCTCGGTTTTTTTTATTTGCTGAATTCCGGCTTTTTATATTTTGCTTTCTCACAACGTAATTATTTGTCGGACATTGTAAACGTGCGTTATATTAAAAAATTTGGAGAACAGAATTTGAGCGCACTCCCTTCCTTACCGCGGGCCAGCTTGGAGACACGCGCGTCCTGCCTTACGTACCTCGACCTACAAGTTGAAATAATTCATAATTAGACGCGAAGCCAATATACGCGTATATTTTAAATTTTTAAAAAATGGATATTACTTTTTTTCAATATACGCTTATTAGATATATGTTATTTTATTAAAAAACATGTAATTAAGTTCTTTTGAAATTAAATTAATGCGCGAGAGACGATTCATCGTGATTCTTTGGGTATTGACGCGTATCGAGATTATTTGTTTGTTACGTATTTAAATAAATAATAAATGAAATATAATAATAATAATAATAATAATTTAGGCATTTACGGTCGTTTTTCCGAATCAAACAATTTTATATTAAACGAGGTACTATATGCTCTTTGTCCACTATATTTAGTGGAATTTCCCAGAATAGGTCCCCGTTAAAGAAAAATTATAAGCGTTTCGTCCTCGATCTCCAGTTTGGACTCATCAGTAAGGAACTGGAGATCTTACCTTAGACACCTGTCGCAAGATGATCTGCGACGCCAGCAAGATGTTCTGCGGCTCTATGTATAAATGAAGATGACGATCTCTCTAGCAAGTGTAGAGAAATAGTCGGAAAAATTCGGAAATCGGAAAAACGACCGTAAATGCCTTTAAGAATAGACTTATTACCGAATGCTAAATACATTATTTATAACTAGCATCCCCCGTCGCGGCTTCGCCCGCTCTCTCTATATATATATAATAGATATTCGAACGACCGAGCCCGGCTGATACATATGTACTGTGACTACCTAATATATATATAAGATGTAGAAGAAGCAAATAAGTGTCAGCGTAACGGTTAATGTATAGGCTTGTCATACTGAACAACCGAGTTCAAATCTTGGCAAAGGGAAAATTTTTTTATTTGAATAAAATTAAATTGTTTACTTACAAAATTATTAAAATTAATAAAAATTATAAATAATTTAATTTAATTTTTATTTTTTGTACAAAAATAAAATTTAAACAAATTATTAATGGATTTAAAGCATTTCTGTAAAAGTTGCGAAATTTGTAAATAATAAATAATAATTATTTAAACATTATTATTTATTATTGTAATAAAAGAATTTTTGTTTATAGGTACAACCGATAGATGGATTTTACTATAAAATAACGACTAGCAATTAAGAATAGTATGTAAGGTAATATAAGGATAATAGATTGGAAGGAGAGTTAGACTCTTATTAAACTCGATACGACTCTCGTAGTGATACCAGCATTGCGCGTGGTCCACTTCCTTGATAGTATAGAGTTTCATTTTTGTAAATGTTGAAAAACATTCTTATATTAAGCCTCGTGGTGATACCAGCATTGAGTGTGGTCCACCTCCTTGGTATAATACACTATACATTAGAATAAATTCTATCTTCTAAAACTTAATTTCTTTTCTTTCTTTGTTAGGATAAGAGTCGAAACCCTACACTTACTTACACACAAATATATTACGAACTGCTACTAAGATGGCAAGGCGCGCATCTTAGTCTTTTGTTTCGTATTACACACACACACACAACCAACATTAATAATAAAAAAAACTAACATATTAAGGTGCTCTAAAGAGAGCAAGGTGCGTCTCTTTAGATTCTTCAACACTTCTAAATTTCAGGTCCGTGATGTAAGAAATGTGTACGTCACAGCACTAAGTAGCGATAAATTTGTAGCGTGCACTGCCAGACCGTCAGCCATCTATCGGCCAGCGCCTGAACTACCGTGCATCCTGTAAGTGTAAAAACTATTATTTTTTTAACAATGAAGCAAAACGATTTTTTACATAAAATATAGCCTATGACACTTCATAGTACATAAAGAAACTACAGTTAAAATTTCGTTACAATCGATTGTGTACTTTTTGAGATTTTTGCGCACATATAAACAAACGCTTCCTCTTTATATAAAAGTAAGATAAGTTAAGATAAGATAAGATAAAATCCGCGACTTGTGTCGATTACGTCGCACTCTGGCTGGTGATTTTTCCCACCACTAGAGGGAGATGACTATTTCTCTACACTCGCTAGAGAGACCGTCATCTTCATTTATATATAGAGCCGTAGAACATCTTGCTGGCGTCGCAGATCATCTTGCGACAGGCGTCTAAGGTAAGATCTCCAATTCCTTACTGAAGAGTCCAAACTGGAGATCGAGGACGAAACGCCTATAATTTTTGTTTAACGGGGACCTGTTCTGGGAAATTCCACTAAATATAGTGGACGAAGAGCATATCGTTAGCTGAGTCGAAGAACAGTCTATCTCGGAACTTGCTTGGAAAACGCTTGGAATTTTAAACACTTTACTAATTAATTTATTTTAATTAGAAAGACCGTATTTTTAATTTGCGCAGTGCAGGTGCCACTACAAAATTTGAAAGCGAAAAATTTCATTTGAGATAGGGCATTCTTCAACCGAGGCGCGAGATAGGGCGTTTTCCCAGCAAGTTCCGAGATAGACTGTTCTTCCACTCAGCCGACGATATAGTACCTCGTTTAATATAAAATTGTTTGATTCGGAAAAACGACCGTAAATGCCTTTAAGAATAGACTCATTACCGAATGCTAAATACATTATTTAAAATAATAAGTTAGTTTAATTTTAAAAGTTTCATTGTTTGGATAAAAAGAATAAAGATGTAATATTAATTAATATTTTTATTATAAAATTGAAATAAGTGAATCATCTTATCCTGCGCGCACCTACACGTGTACATATTAAAATCTGTTCCCGCGCAACAGATTATTTTTGGAAAAAGATAAGATGATCTTTAGTACATGTATTCCTTATAAGGGCGTACGGAGGGCTTTTGGGATTATTAGATTCTGCAGCTTCAGGAAGAAAAGAGCAAGCGAACGTTCCTGAGATATTTTAGATATTTTGGTTTTTGACGACTCAAGGAAGAGTAAATGACCGGTTATTCTTTTTTTAGGGTCCGGGTAGCCATTACGCGACAAACTCCAAGTGATTCCTGGGTTCGCCTGGGAATTGCGAACATTTTCTTTTTCTTTAACGTAAAGGAGTTTTACTCCTCCCGTTCGTGAGACCCTTGGCTTGCAAAGGCAATGACAGGTCTATGCCTGAGGCTAGATCTGGGCGATCCGGACGGTCGTTCGATATACTTTTAGGGTTAGCGTAACGAGCTAACCGCGATATCCGCGTTATCCGCGTCGGTCCGCGATATAACATGTGACAAGGTGGATTTAATCCACTTGTCATATAGATGCCAGCATTACCGACACCGCGAGGCGGCGCGGTATCGGTAGCATATAAGAGCAATAAGCAGGCGCTACGACCAGTGCGGGCGTAGCGCAGTGGTTAGCGTGAACGCCTTCGGATCCGAAGGGGCTCGGGTTCAAGACCCGACGCCCGCTTCATTTTTTATTCAGCACTTAAAAGTCTCATGCCACAAACATTCGCGTTTTCTTTCTTTTTTTCTCTTTTTTTTATATATATCGCGTTTGAGTCTATTCACCTTTTCTACATCTATGCTTGATAATTCTTTATTCGTTTCATAGTGATTCAGGGGCCGGCTAGCCACCGGGTGACAAGCCCCGAGTAATCACGAGACGAGTATGTGTCAAAGTTTTTTTCGCCTTACCTTTTCTTATTAGACTCGGGAAAATCAATAAAAATCACAGTAATCAACAGTAACAGTAAAGAGTTTTGTATGTTTCAGTTTATCTTGACTTAAAGCTTAATTTAATTTAATTTTTATTTTTTGTACAAAAATAAAATTTAAACAAATTATTAATGGATTTAAAGCATTTCTGTAAAAGTTGCGAAATTTGTAAATAATAATAATAATAATAATAATAATAATAATAATAATAATAATAATAATAATAATAATAATAATAATAATTATTTAAACATTATTATTTATTATTGTAATAAAAGAATTTTTGTTTATAGGTACAACCGATAGATGGATTTTACTATAAAATAACGACTAGCAATTAAGAATAGTATGTAAGGTAATATAAGGATAATAGATTGGAAGGAGAGTTAGACTCTTATTAAACTCGATACGACTCTCGTAGTGATACCAGCATTGCGCGTGGTCCACTTCCTTGATAGTATAGAGTTTCATTTTTGTAAATGTTGAAAAACATTCTTATATTAAGCCTCGTGGTGATACCAGCATTGCGCGTGGTCCACTTCCTTGATAGTATAGAGTTTCATTTTTGTAAATGTTGAAAAACATTCTTATATTAAGCCTCGTGGTGATACCAGCATTGCGCGTGGTCCACTTCCTTGATAGTATAGAGTTTCATTTTTGTAAATGTTGAAAAACATTCTTATATTAAGCCTCGTGGTGATACCAGCATTGCGCGTGGTCCACTTCCTTGATAGTATAGAGTTTCATTTTTGTAAATGTTGAAAAACATTCTTATATTAAGCCTCGTGGTGATACCAGCATTGCGCGTGGTCCACTTCCTTGATAGTATAGAGTTTCATTTTTGTAAATGTTGAAAAACATTCTTATATTAAGCCTCGTGGTGATACCCGCATGGTCCACCTCCTTGGTATAATACACTATACATTAGAATAAATTCTATCTTCTAAAACTTAATTCTTTTCTTTCTTTGTTAGGATAAGAGTCGAAACCCTACACTTACTTACACACAAATATATTACGAACTGCTACTAAGATGGCAAGGCGCGCATCTTAGTCTTTTGTTTCGTATTACACACACACACACAACCAACATTAATAATAAAAAAACTAACATATTAAGGTGCTCTAAAGAGAGCAAGGTGCGTCTCTTTAGATTCTTCAACACTTCTAAATTTCAGGTCCGTGATGTAAGAAATGTGTACGTCACAGCACTAAGTAGCGATAAATTTGTAGCGTGCACTGCCAGACCGTCAGCCATCTATCGGCCAGCGCCTGAACTACCGTGCATCCTGTAAGTGTAAAAACTATTATTTTTTTAACAATGAAGCAAAACGATTTTTTACATAAAATATAGCCTATGACACTTCATAGTACATAAAGAAACTACAGTTAAAATTTCGTTACAATCGATTGTGTACTTTTTGAGATTTTTGCGCACATATAAACAAACGCTTCCTCTTTATATAAAAGTAAGATAAGTTAAGATAAGATAAGATAAAATCCGCGACTTGTGTCGATTACGTCGCACTCTGGCTGGTGATTTTTCCCACCACTAGAGGGAGATGACTATTTCTCTACACTCGCTAGAGAGACCGTCATCTTCATTTATATATAGAGCCGTAGAACATCTTGCTGGCGTCGCAGATCATCTTGCGACAGGCGTCTAAGGTAAGATCTCCAATTCCTTACTGAAGAGTCCAAACTGGAGATCGAGGACGAAACGCCTATAATTTTTGTTTAACGGGGACCTGTTCTGGGAAATTCCACTAAATATAGTGGACGAAGAGCATATCGTTAGCTGAGTCGAAGAACAGTCTATCTCGGAACTTGCTTGGAAAACGCTTGGAATTTTAAACACTTTACTAATTAATTTATTTTAATTAGAAAGACCGTATTTTTAATTTGCGCAGTGCAGGTGCCACTACAAAATTTGAAAGCGAAAAATTTCATTTGAGATAGGGCATTCTTCAACCGAGGCGCGAGATAGGGCGTTTTCCCAGCAAGTTCCGAGATAGACTGTTCTTCCACTCAGCCGACGATATAGTACCTCGTTTAATATAAAATTGTTTGATTCGGAAAAACGACCGTAAATGCCTTTAAGAATAGACTCATTACCGAATGCTAAATACATTATTTAAATAATAAGTTAGTTTAATTTTAAAAGTTTCATTGTTTGGATAAAAAGAATAAAGATGTAATATTAATTAATATTTTTATTATAAAATTGAAATAAGTGAATCATCTTATCCTGCGCGCACCTACACGTGTACATATTAAAATCTGTTCCCGCGCAACAGATTATTTTTGGAAAAAGATAAGATGATCTTTAGTACATGTATTCCTTATAAGGGCGTACGGAGGGCTTTTGGGATTATTAGATTCTGCAGCTTCAGGAAGAAAAGAGCAAGCGAACGTTCCTGAGATATTTTAGATATTTTGGTTTTGACGACTCAAGGAAGAGTAAATGACCGGTTATTCTTTTTTTAGGGTCCGGGTAGCCATTACGCGACAAACTCCAAGTGATTCCTGGGTTCGCCTGGGAATTGCGAACATTTTCTTTTTCTTTAACGTAAAGGAGTTTTACTCCTCCCGTTCGTGAGACCCTTGGCTTGCAAAGGCAATGACAGGTCTATGCCTGAGGCTAGATCTGGGCGATCCGGACGGTCGTTCGATATACTTTTAGGGTTAGCGTAACGAGCTAACCGCGATATCCGCGTTATCCGCGTCGTCCGCGATATAACATGTGACAAGGTGGATTTAATCCACTTGTCATATAGATGCCAGCATTACCGACACCGCGAGGCGGCGCGGTATCGGTAGCATATAAGAGCAATAAGCAGGCGCTACGACCAGTGCGGGCGTAGCGCAGTGGTTAGCGTGAACGCCTTCGGATCCGAAGGGGCTCGGGTTCAAGACCCGACGCCCGCTTCATTTTTTATTCAGCACTTAAAAGTCTCATGCCACAAACATTCGCGTTTTCTTTCTTTTTTTCTCTTTTTTTTATATATATCGCGTTTGAGTCTATTCACCTTTTCTACATCTATGCTTGATAATTCTTTATTCGTTTCATAGTGATTCAGGGGCCGGCTAGCCACCGGGTGACAAGCCCCGAGTAATCACGAGACGAGTATGTGTCAAAGTTTTTTTCGCCTTACCTTTTCTTATTAGACTCGGGAAAATCAATAAAAATCACAGTAATCAACAGTAACAGTAAAGAGTTTTGTATGTTTCAGTTTATCTTGACTTAAAGCTTAATTTAATTTAATTTAAGGATAAGGATTAATGAATAATAGTCTGTTATTGGTATTTTTATAGTTAACGCTTTAATAGTGAGATAATCTGTATCTATCCATGCAAGATTTAATTTAATAAATAATTTAATTAATAATAATTTAATAATTTAATTTAATTTTAAGATTTAATTTTTTTTAGTGCCACTTTCCGTTGTTAAGTTATTTAATCTTACACGGAAAGAAATTTGATAATGGTATAATACCAAGTTAAATGTAAAAGTCACATGCCAAACCGTACTTAATAGTACGTGTCAACGATGGGCATAAAGCGTACGAATTCTGGTATTCTTACGAGCAATATTAATATGGTATTTGAGAGTTCCGAAGTTTTGCACGTGAAGCGCCTAAGCAGTGAAATGTGGTATTTCCAACTACATTCTGCTTGCTCTATGTAATACATTCGAAACCCTTCGATCCGCGCGAGAAAAATTTGGAAATCGCATAATACCAATTTTAATGTACATGTGACTTTCCACGTATACTTAATAGTAGGTTTAAAAGTTGGATATACAACATAAGAATTTTGGTATCCTCGAATGCATATTAAGAGAGTTATCGAGAATTCCCATATTTTGCACGTGAGGTTACATGCTTGACTTTTGCCTATTCCAACCTTGGGCGCCTCACGCGCTCAAGATTGAAATCATACATGCCAATGATCAAGTCAAGAGGTTATACAGTTTCTTTTACATGTGGCAATCCAAGTTTGGGCGCTTCACATGCCCAACGGTGAAATCGCATTTGTCACACGTTTTTTAATATGTGTTATGTCACTTGTCGGCATTTATCACGACCATTAATGTATTACTATTTTTGCATAAATTATTCTAAAGTACTGGAACACCGGAAGCAACATTATATTGGAATTAAGGGATAACCATCTTGGTCAATACAGATTTATTTTTTGGTTTTATATGATTCCAATTATATGTTGTGATATAATATGTCAAATTTTTGGACATGTGTCATGCAAAAATTTCTTTCCGTGTATGATGTTAATGAAATTCGGAAGGAAAGCTTTTTAAGGAGATTATTTAGAAAATAAGTACTTATAGCATTATTTTCCAGTATGTTAACCTTAAAATCAGCATATATCAACATGTATGTTATATTTAAAATCATGTAACCTATATAATGAGGATATTTCAAGCAGTTTATTATTATTTAATGTAATTTTGGTATTCAGTATTTTAAGCTTACCCATAACTATCGTTTATGTGTGTTAGATCATTTTTATACATATTACTATTACCTCATAATTTTCGTTAATGTCTCCATTATTATAATATATACTATGATTTTTTATATTATAATACTGATGATTTTCTAAATTCCATACCTCAGTATATCAATGATTAAAATTAAGATAATCGTATTATTACTCTTAGCAGCGAATGCTTATTTTTTAAAAGAAATGTGTAATACGTTGCGTATAGCATTACGGCAGATATAGACTTAATAAATACCAGACGTATTACATTTCTTGAAAAAAATTGACATTTGCTGCCAAAAGTAATATTACAATTAGTTGAATTTTAGTTATAGTTAAGGGGGAAATTATCTTTCAATAGTTCTATGTAGCTGTAAAATTTATAATTTATGTTTGAAGTATGTTTATCGTAGAAATCGACACCGGACTATATTCGAAGCCTCGAGATTGAGCGGCTATCGCCGGAGGCTATAGCTCCGACATCCCCTTAACTTTTCTCTGGTGAAACATGTTGCTCTTTGTACATTGCATATCGCTCTTTATGTTCTTTATGAGCATATTTCGTCGGTATAGAGGAAGAAGGTGCGATTTCAAAGATGCGTTGGAAAAGGTGCGATTTCAAATTAGCGTTGGAGAATGTGGGATTTCAAAATGAAATTTAAAAATTCACAAAATAGCACCTTCTTCCTTCTCAAATTTTTTTTTTGGTTCATTTTTTTAATTCTTTTACATAATATCAGTATAGGCAATGTCAATTTATGTATTTTTTTAACAAAAATGCTTTAGAATATGTTTATTTATATTCATATTACTTATATTGAATATTTTTCTTATATGTTTTAAAAATGTTTTAAAAAAACTGTTTTGATATGTCTCTCTATTGACAAATGACAAATTTAAACAAATTGTTGCAAAATCTTCTTTTTTGAACTCATTGAATCGGAAATAAGATTTTTACTTTATAATAGAATTTGAAATAAATTTGCAAAAATAATGGAAAATAATGGAATAATGAATTAGTTGAAAAAGAAATTTGTAAGACGTAAAGCAATAAACGTTCAAAACTCGTTCACTTTGGCCTATATTACTACATTACAATTTTGACAGTCTATTTTATAAACAATCCCAGACATATTGCATTTATCTACTTTATCTTTGTCTAAAGCTACAAATTTACAATTATGATCACAATTATATCTTATCCAAACTTTACCTTATGAATCTTGAAAAACGATTCACATTTAATAAGTCATATTTTATTTTTTCATGTAGTAAATATTGAGCAAACTGAATTTGAGTTCTTTCTTATATTTTAAAATAAGTAATTTAGAAGGGTAATTTAGAAAGGTATACGTGACCGGCTCTAGAAGACTTATTGAAAAACATTGAATTAAACTGAACTTAAAATAAATAGTTTCTGTATTATTAACGCAATAAAATTAATAATTATTAATATGGAGTTATACTTACATAATCACATGTGAAAAAACTATGCACTGCATAAAAGTATAGTTCAAATAAATGAATAATATATTGAATTACTGTATTTGTAACATTTTTAAAAAACCGTATAACTTGTAAATACTTTCCACAAATCCTTAAGACTGTAATAGTGGTATTAGTTACTATTGGCCCAGTATGAAGTTTTTTTTTGTTATAGTTAGAAACTTTTTTTAAATCATCTACATAATCAAACTTTAATTCTGCTGCAATCTCTTCATCATCAGATTCTTCAAATAATCCTTTCGAGTAATTATCCTATAATATAGAAACTATAAATATTATCTGTTTTAAAAAAAGGAAGTTAAATTTGATATGCGTTGAATAATATCATGATTATCACAGCTTAAAAAATATAGAATTATATTTGATATATTTAGTTGGTAGCGGCGACATATACTTGCAATTGAAAAAAAGGGAGTTTAGCATATTAATGGGATTTAAAATCTAAATAAATTTTATATTCTTTATATACTAATAACGCACAAATGATAAATTAACGTAGGAATGTGGAGTTTTCATTCAGATTTCAGACTCTTGTAGTCGGTATCAGCGTGTGTATTTGCTAAAACAATATATATTAATTTTCGCGGAAGACCCGTATACGGCTCCTGAGGCTTTATGTTACCTTTCACTCACCTTACGTTACTCCTAACGTTATAGTCGTTACTTTATATATAGATTTGTTAATGTTGCGAGTTACGGGTTAGAATAGATTTTAGTATAAGTTTATTTTCTTTTTTAGAGGCACGACAATCATACAGGAGTTTCTTCTTCTACTTATAATTTCGTCATTGAAAAAAGCATTGTTCTACGAATATCTCAAAAAGTTACTACCCGATCTAGCAGAAACTTTGAGGGAAGTTTGCTCTACCCTTAAGAAGTTGCTTGTTCTATTTCCATCATCACGGGTGAATTATTTAAGTTATAACAAAGTTTACATTTCTCTAGAAACGGCTGTTTTTATTTTCTTAACAATATCTCGAAATGTACAACTTTTATCAAAAAAATTTCTATTGACGAAATGTTTGAATTACAAAGACGCAACTTCTTCTTATGTAAAATAGTATATGTTTTTCCACTGTTTTTGGCGCTAGATACTTGCAAATACGATAATGTTACATATTTAAAAATTTAAAACGTCGTTGTTCGACAAATAGCCCGAAAAGTTTTCAACTGATTTGTCTGAAATTTTGAGAGCAATTTTCTTAGCTCTTGGAAAGGTGCTGGTTTTATATCCAGTTTCTTTGGTGTAACTGAATTGAAACTATTAGTATTGAAAGCTGCAAATGATGAAACTATTATTATTCGGTATTCTGTAAAAGTACAAGTATCCACTACCTTATCCAACTGCACCTAGATTGCATAAATAAGTCATTTTATTAAATTAAATAG
Source organism: Theocolax elegans (assembly GCA_026168455.1). NCBI lineage: Eukaryota > Metazoa > Arthropoda > Insecta > Hymenoptera > Cerocephalidae > Theocolax > Theocolax elegans. Next base: position 34,627,834 of record CM047427.1, on the reverse strand, counting down.
GTCTGTATTAAAATTTTTATATTAAGAAATTACTCTGCGTTAAATTGGTAGCGTTGTTATGACCGACTCTTAAGGGGAGGCTAAAGCAAAAGTTTCCCCAATTGGCCGCAGAGCAAGGGGGCACTGCGGTCAGGTGGTACATACGTAGTAATACAATAAAAAATAATTTATTTGTTTTTGTAGGATACATTATCACAAAAATATTTAGCAGAGCGGCGTAGCCAATGCTAAAATTATTAATTTTAAGACCCGAAACATTGAAAAAAATTCGTATTTTCAACGCGAAATGGGAAATACGGAGACAGTGTTGCGGACGTTTTACGTTTCCTACACTTTCTCGACAGGGTTTCAAACGCTTTGACGTTTTCATGAAAAAGTAAGTATTTATTAATGTAGGTAGAATAAAATAGCAAATAACTTTTTTGTCCGATATGCGGTTAAAATTTTACAGAATCCTCACATAAGTTGAAAGTCGATGAGACAATCAGTGTAGCAGACGACATGCATTCTTCTTCTCCGCCATGGAAAATCGGTAGGTCCTAAATGTCATTATCAAAAGTATTTGGTTCTCAATTCGTTATTGAATTTTTCAGATTTTAAATTAAATTGTTTCTGAAAATTACCTACTGGGTATTGTTTACTCAATTTCCATATAAAATATTTTTGTATGTTAAAAATCTCTCCTTTACATTTTCGTGTAAAATTACACAATTGCAATTCCAACTTTTATACGTGCCTAATTTTGTGCGTTGAAAAGCAAAAAGACGTACAAAACTTTAGTGCTATGTAAAGTAGATAAAAGTTACATGTATAGGTACGAAATTCATTCTAGGAATAAATAATATAAATATCATTATATTCAAACGAAACATTTAGTTATAATTAACAGTATTGCAGCAAATCATTTATAATATTTGAATATACATATATATGACTTGCTGTCTTTGTAACATTTTTAAAAAACCGTATAACTTGTAAATACTTTCCACAAATCCTTAAGACTGTAATAGTGGTATTAGTTACTATTGGCCCAGTATGAAGTTTTTTTTTGTTATAGTTAGAAACTTTTTTAAATCATCTACATAATCAAACTTTAATTCTGCTGCAATCTCTTCATCATCAGATTCTTCAAATAATCCTTTCGAGTAATTATCCTATAATATAGAAACTATAAATATTATCTGTTTTAAAAAAAGGAAGTTAAATTTGATATGCGTTGAATAATATCATGATTATCACAGCTTAAAAAATATAGAATTATATTTGATATATTTAGTTGGTAGCGGCGACATATACTTGCAATTGAAAAAAAGGGAGTTTAGCATATTAATGGGATTTAAAATCTAAATAAATTTTATATTCTTTATATACTAATAACGCACAAATGATAAATTAACGTAGGAATGTGGAGTTTTCATTCAGATTTCAGACTCTTGTAGTCGGTATCAGCGTGTGTATTTGCTAAAACAATATATATTAATTTTCGCGGAAGACCCGTATACGGCTCCTGAGGCTTTATGTTACCTTTCACTCACCTTACGTTACTCCTAACGTTATAGTCGTTACTTTATATATAGATTTGTTAATGTTGCGAGTTACGGGTTAGAATAGATTTTAGTATAAGTTTATTTTCTTTTTTAGAGGCACGACAATCATACAGGAGTTTCTTCTTCTACTTATAATTTCGTCATTGAAAAAAGCATTGTTCTACGAATATCTCAAAAAGTTACTACCCGATCTAGCAGAAACTTTGAGGGAAGTTTGCTCTACCCTTAAGAAGTTGCTTGTTCTATTTCCATCATCACGGGTGAATTATTTAAGTTATAACAAAGTTTACATTTCTCTAGAAACGGCTGTTTTTATTTTCTTAACAATATCTCGAAATGTACAACTTTTATCAAAAAAATTTCTATTGACGAAATGTTTGAATTACAAAGACGCAACTTCTTCTTATGTAAAATAGTATATGTTTTTCCACTGTTTTTGGCGCTAGATACTTGCAAATACGATAATGTTACATATTTAAAAATTTAAAACGTCGTTGTTCGACAAATAGCCCGAAAAGTTTTCAACTGATTTGTCTGAAATTTTGAGAGCAATTTTCTTAGCTCTTGGAAAGGTGCTGGTTTTATATCCAGTTTCTTTGGTGTAACTGAATTGAAACTATTAGTATTGAAAGCTGCAAATGATGAAACTATTATTATTCGGTATTCTGTAAAAGTACAAGTATCCACTACCTTATCCAACTGCACCTAGATTGCATAAATAAGTCATTTTATTAAATTAAATAGGTCTGTATTAAAATTTTTATATTAAGAAATTACTCTGCGTTAAATTGGTAGCGTTGTTATGACCGACTCTTAAGGGGAGGCTAAAGCAAAAGTTTCCCCAATTGGCCGCAGAGCAAGGGGGCACTGCGGTCAGGTGGTACATACGTAGTAATACAATAAAAAATAATTTATTTGTTTTTGTAGGATACATTATCACAAAAATATTTAGCAGAGCGGCGTAGCCAATGCTAAAATTATTAATTTTAAGACCCGAAACATTGAAAAAAATTCGTATTTTCAACGCGAAATGGGAAATACGGAGACAGTGTTGCGGACGTTTTACGTTTCCTACACTTTCTCGACAGGGTTTCAAACGCTTTGACGTTTTCATGAAAAAGTAAGTATTTATTAATGTAGGTAGAATAAAATAGCAAATAACTTTTTTGTCCGATATGCGGTTAAAATTTTACAGAATCCTCACATAAGTTGAAAGTCGATGAGACAATCAGTGTAGCAGACGACATGCATTCTTCTTCTCCGCCATGGAAAATCGGTAGGTCCTAAATGTCATTATCAAAAGTATTTGGTTCTCAATTCGTTATTGAATTTTTCAGATTTTAAATTAAATTGTTTCTGAAAATTACCTACTGGGTATTGTTTACTCAATTTCCATATAAAATATTTTTGTATGTTAAAAATCTCTCCTTTACATTTTCGTGTAAAATTACACAATTGCAATTCCAACTTTTATACGTGCCTAATTTTGTGCGTTGAAAAGCAAAAAGACGTACAAAACTTTAGTGCTATGTAAAGTAGATAAAAGTTACATGTATAGGTACGAAATTCATTCTAGGAATAAATAATATAAATATCATTATATTCAAACGAAACATTTAGTTATAATTAACAGTATTGCAGCAAATCATTTATAATATTTGAATATACATATATATGACTTGCTGTCTTTTATTTATTTAATTGATATAAAATATTGACCACAATATTGATGTTGTAAGCGTAATATAATAATTTTTGTCTTATATCACAAACATTATAAGATAAAAACATAAACAAGTGAAAAGCGGTAAATTTTCGGAAAACGTGCAAATATAGAATACTAGCATCCCCCGTCGCGGTTTCGCCCGCTCTGTAATTGCATAGAACTCGAAATATTAGAAAATAGCATAAAGATAGGTTTACCATATTTCAGTTATCACTGGTTTTTAATAATGTTTTTAAAGAATTTCACGGCAGACAACATTTTTTGTTTGTGAACTGTTTGGTAATAAAAGAAATTGATTTTCTGATGTACCTGTTCTTGACAAACCAACATACAATTGACCGTGTGAAAAACAATCAGATCGCAAATCAATCCCAACGTATTGAAATGTCTGACCTTGAGCTTTATTAATTGTAATAGCAAACGATACTATAATTGGGAATTGAAGTCGCTTAAATTGAAAAGGTAAATCAATAGGGATCATTGGTATGCGGGGTACAAAAGAGCAATTTCTCCTGCCGCTGGGCCTGTAAGAATAGTCGCTTTAATAATATTATTTCGCATGGCTTTAATTTGTAGCCGCGTACCATTACACAATTTTGGAGGATTTATATTGCGCAATAGACAACTGGAGCATTATAGCGACCTCGATGTTGATTTGTAGGCACACGATCAGAATGAATTATTAATTTGAAATCGTCATTTGAACTTAATGTTTTTTCCAAATTATACTTAAAACTTCTAATTAAATTATTATTAAGATGAAAAACATTCTGTAAGGTTTCAATTAATTCACTTCTTAAATTTGGAACAATATTCGATCGAAGTAATAACTGATCAGCATCGGAAAGAAAGTATATTTGTGAAAATTGGTGATTATTATTAGCCGCCGGCAGTAAACTTCCTATGCTATGGTAAACTTGGCATTGGATTTTAAAAGTTGGCATAAAATTCTCTTCCACAACTTGTTTCGCTCCAAAAGAAGTCATTTGAAACAAAGTATTATATTTTCTAGCATTACCAAGAAAATGTTTTGATTGTGGATGCAATCCTAAAATTAAATCTTCTAGAGGTTGCAGTGGTTCATCAAATTGTAATAACAAAATTTTACCTCCAGCGCAACACATGCCAGGCGCTTCATCTTTCTATTTCTTAGCAAAACAATGAGTACATATTTTATCCATTGCACCAATTTTTACATTTTCTAAATCAATATAATTAATATGAGCATCATATTCAAATGCAGCCCTAGGCGTAGAAACACGTCTATTGTACATAGAACGAATACGCTGATCATCGAGTCGTTGTAATCGCCTGACTGATGATTCGCGATGTCTTTGAGAAGAAGTTTGTAAACGTTGTTGTAATAAACGCATTTCTCTGATTGGGCTTATTTTGCGTTCTCGATTATTAGCAGATAGTGTTCTTAATTGTGACAGTCGAGCTTCACGCATAACGAAGGTTTCATTCGTTCGAACATAAGCCATACGCCTGGCATTGGATATTTTCTGAGATAAATTAGATTTCGGCATTGTACACAAAATATATTTATCTTCTATACAAATAAATTAGGAATCAATAGTAAGTAAATAATAAGAATAATTAAGAATTACAAATAAGAAGCAATATTATAATTTACGAATAAAACCCTAAAGACAATGTGTGGTGATCTCAATGGTAGACACAATTGTCTAACATAGACTCAAAGGCACCAAGTTTTAAAAAACTTGACATTTTAGTAGCTGTAAATTATTCACCAGTAGCATGAACGGCGCAACGGCCGATCGCCACTTTGTAAAGTTTTAAGTGACACAACAATTAATAGGCAAATGTTTTCGATAAATCAAACAAATAACGAAAAATGGAACTCGTTAATTCAATACTTAGAATCCAACGAAAGCTTAACGTTTACGAAAAATAAATTTTTATCGTAAAACTCAGATGACTCGAACGACCGAGCCCCGCTGATACATATGTACTAACAAGGGAAGTACATGACCTCCGGGAAACGGATCTCATCCTAACTTTGGTATGTTTTTTATAATATAAAAATATGAAGAAAGCCAAGTTATCTCTTGCCAATGGCCACTTTTACGGAAGTTATTCGACATTCAATAATAATAGCAGTAAAAATTACTTCCAATTCGGTCGCTTATAACTCGGAAACAAATAAAGATAAACAATCAAATCGAAAACCAGAAAAAAGTTGAGTTCAAGTAGATATGGTTTAAAAAAAAGAAGCTCAAATTGCATAATTTGAAGCAAAGTTATGAAGAAAATAAAAAATTGAAGAAATTTTAACCAAAATTTAATATGAAAAATTTATTGTTTCTTTTGGCCTAATAATCTTCAATTTCTTATTTTCTTCATAACTTTGCTTTAAATTAAGCAATTTAAGCTTCTTTTCTTTCAAACCATATCTACTTGAACTCAACTTTCTTCTGGTTTTTGGTTCGATTGTTTATCTTTATTTGTTTCCGAGTTATAAGCGATCGAATTGGAAGTAATTTTTACTGCTATTATTATTGGATGTCGAATAACTTCCGTAAAAGTGGCCATTGGCAAGAGATAACTTGGCTTTCTTCATATTTTTATATTATAAAAGACATACCAAAGTTAGAATGAGATCCGTTTCCCGGAGGTCGTGTACTTCCCTTGTAAGTAGCGATAAATTTGTCGCGTGCAGCGCCAGACCGTCAGCCACCTATCAGCCATCGCCTGAACTACCGTGCATCCTGTAAGTGTAAAAACTTTAATTTTTTTAACAATGAAGCAATACGATGTTTTATATAAAATATAGCCTATGACACTTCATAGTACATAAAGATACTACAGTTAAAATTTCGTTATCATCGATTGTGTACTTTTTGAGATTTTTGCGCATATACCAACAAACGCTTCCTCTTTATATAATAGTATAGTAAGAAAGATAAGATAAGATAGTAAGATAAGATAAGATAAGATAAGATAAGATAAGATAAGATAAGATAAGCGTAACAAACATGCAGCTATTTCAAAAAGGTTTTGAAGTACATTATCATCGTAAAACATTATAAACACATGAAAGGGTTCTTTACGTTTGCCACAGGAGTTCAAACGCTTTGATGTTTTGATGACTAAGTAAGTATATGGAGATGTAGGTGGAATAGAATAACAAAAAAATTTCTTGTCCGAATGCTGCTATAAATTTATACAGTCCTCGCATAAGTTGAAAAGCTACCAGACAATTAGTCTAGCGAACGACACGCATTCTTCTTCTCCGACATGGAAAACCGTTAGTTCCTAAATGTACCGATAGATGGCGCCAACCACACATTTCATTAATGTATTTGGTTCTCAATTCGTTATTCAATATGTTAGATATTTAAATTAAATTGCTTGTCAACATTCGTTAATGTCAAGTTGTAAAAAAAATTATCTAAACATTAGACAAAATGTATTTGTTTATCATTTGCTCAAAATCTTTGATTTGTTTTGGTTAAAAATGGTCCCAATCAAAATAAAGTGAATTTTAATTTTTTCCAAAAATCAATCTGTTTATACAGTACAATACTTATGTCACTAAATAGTTGGATTTCACAGGATGGATTTTTTAGCCTGATTCTTATCTCCATGCTCACGGTCAAAATGTCGTTTCGGAGTCTACGGGAGAGCCTCTCGCCGCGACGCTCGAGAAGCGAGGTTCTCCCGTAGACTCACTGACCCTTATTCCTGCGGATAAGAGTGAATAAATGTTTATTTTTAACGTGTAGTACCCCGTATGGATTGAAAATAATAGGCTGATCATTACAACAAATGTATTTATTTACCGTTTGCTCAAAATATTTCATTTTGTTCAATTAGTATATATTCTATCCTATAATGTATCCTACAAAAACAAATAAATTATTTTTTATTGTATTACTACGTATGTACTATCTGACCGCAGTGTCCCCTTGCTCTGCGGCCAATTGGGGAAACTTTTGCTTTAGCCTCCCCTTAAAGTCGGTGTCAGCCGGTATGTTTGCAAAACAATATATTTTTGTTTTTGCAGAAAACCCGTATAAGGCTCCTGAGCCTTTTTGTACACTTTTACCTACCTTACGTTACTTTGGTTATTACTTTTTTTTGTTAAAGGTTAAAAATAAATTTGATATAAATTTATTTTTTCTTTTTTTTAATTTTGGATCTAAATCGCTCGTGCATGTGTTTATTAGAAAGTATATATATGAATCGGTAATTACGAGTTAATTTGTATTGCTCAATATTTTTTGAAAATATTGCACAAAACCCTCTTCTATTAGCAACTTAATTGCAATTGGTTAGTTTTAAATGTTGCCAGAGGTATTAGAAAATTAATTAAGGAAAGATCGAGAAAGAAAAAAATCAACGTCCCCAGGTCGGGATCGAACCGACGGTCTCCTGCTTACCGGGCAGTTGCCTTACCACTTGGCTACCGGGAACCCGACGACTCCACGCACCTTGTACCTTGCAGTCTTTATTTCTCGATATTTCTTTTAGACATCCCGCCTCCCCGCTTATCATATTTCAACCTTAGCATTCTATTTTAAATTTTGACTCTAAATCGCTCGTGCATGTGTTTATTAGAAAGTATATGGGCTACTTGACGTCAATTGGTACGATGAAAATTTTCAATCGCTCCAAAATTTGACAACAGGCTGGAAATATCTTCCAGAAGATAGAAAAAAAAATTTTAGGTGTTAAAAATAATTTGCCTAAGAGTTATTTGATCATGAAAAATGGAAATTTTTTAATTGTTTAGAAAAATTGCTATTTTTAAAGCCACTTATCTCAACATCTATTGATTTTTTTTAAAAAACCTTACAAACAACTGTTGTTCAAAATAATCTTTAGAAATAGAGTTCTTAAAAAAAACCGGTTAACAGTTTGACCGGATATCGGTTAACCGGTTTTAACCGGTTAGTGTATCAGTTAATCGGTTTTTCCGGTTTTCCAATTTCGGTTAACTGGTTAATCGATAACCGACAAAAACCGCACAACCGAAAACCGCATAAACCGCGGTTTGACGGTTTTCGTTGCTAATTAGATGGTTATAAAGAAAATATTATAATTATTTAAATATGGGAAAACTTTATATTTTCACTATTATTATACAAAACTGGTACAAAGCTTAAACTTCGATATATGGATTTAAACATTAAATAATATTTACACTGTATGTAATAATAATTTAATTATTTGATAAATTTCTATTTTGATACAAAAATGTTAACATATTAACATTCTCTGGAAGTAAACGACTTCTTTTTGGTATTATAATATTACCAGCCGATGAGAATGTCCGTTCGGATGATGCGGATGTCGCAGGTATTGATAAATATTTTATAGCTACTTTGTATAAATTACAATATTTGTCTTTATTATTTTTCCACCATTCTAATGAACTAAATGTTAAATTAATCTGTGCTTCATCTTTATAAGCATTTTACTCAGATTTCCATCCTTTAATTGTTTTTTCTACCATACATAAGAATTCCAAACTAGTTAACTGATTTGACTGTTCATTTTCACATATATACATTGCTTCATCCTCTGTTAAAAAGTTTTGGTTCTCCAGAATCGTGTAAATAGTTTCGAAAATTTTATTTTTCATGTACTCGCTTTCAAATTTTAGATCTTTATAGCGAGGATCAAAAAATTGTGCAATATGCAACGCCGTAACACGGTAAGAATGTTCTTTCCCTTCATCAAACAAAAACCTTGAATAATAAAAAAGAAATAATTTTTTTATAGTAGTTTTCAGTCGTTTTCATTTGCAGTACAATTTACAAGTAAAATTAGAAATAACATTATTTTATTTTTTTGGTTGGTACAATAGTTAATATTTAAAAATTGTAAATTTTAATAATTTAAAAAATTACAGACACCATTCTTTTTGTAAGTAACATGATGTCTAATTTTAGTCAAGGAAATAGTATGATCTTATAAATCGGAATATTTGTGATTCTTAGGAGTAATATTCGATTTCGAATAACAAGCGTTGTAAATACTTAAAAAAAACAATATCGAGATATACTGTTTTATGAATAAAACTTAAATTATTAAGCTAGGAATTAAAAAAATTTAAATTACTTGTTTAAATTAAATACAAGAGTCTTATTCCTAAATTAAAAATTGCACAAATCTACCTCTATAAACTCGCAAATTTGTAACAATTGTACTACTATAAATCTAAAAAAATCATACAACGATGTTTCAATGATATAGAAATTTTTTTTATAGAGTGATTTTTTTCGAAATAATTAATGTTAAACAAATTAACATATCGTTATAAAACGATAACTTTCTAAAATTTATTCGGCTTACCTTTTTTTTAATGAAGCGATCGCTGCAGTTTTAAAACTGATTACTTCTTCGGTAACGCTGAGTAGAATAGGTAAATGTTTATGTATCAAATTATAAATAATAGGCCAAACCAGAGACAGAGTCACTTCTTTCTCGCTGCATAAAACTGTTGTAGCAATTTGAAATGGTTTAAGGAGAGCGAATAGCTTTTCTATGGTGGTCCAGTTTGCTTCTGTTAGCTCCAGCTTTTGAGCAACATTCGTCTTGGTGATGTTCCTGTCTGTTAAGACTAATGTTATCGCTACTCTGTACATTCATACATCCCCTCGCTTTATTTTTTGCTCTACTTGCCGATTTGTTAAAGCCTTACTAGCGATATTAGATTTTCGAAAATGCGATATGACTGGTCCAGCTTGTACACATAAATCACCATACGTGGGTACTGCTTGCAGTGCGTCTTTAACGGTTAATTGAATCAGAAGAGCATTACATTTCATGCTGCAAGGCACATCCTCTAGCATAGTACAAGCGGATACCATGGCTGCTGCACTGTCGTGAGTTACTGCTTGAAACTTACCTGTAATTAAAGTGTAAATACAAAATCTAAACAAATAGCGTTACATTTGTTATTTAAGGGGACTTCAAAGTCAGAAAATGGCAAGTTTTTTTATAAATGAAAGAACGAATTTTTAAACAAATATACCAATATCCAAATTTTCCAGATTTTTAAATTACTAATTTATTATGAAGTTTGCATTGAAAATTTATGTCTTTTCTGACTAATATTACCGTCCAAAAAATGTTTATTCAATTACTATTAAAAAAAAATTATTTTTTCTTTAAAAATCAGTACTTCATGCCTTTGCTTTTGTTTCAAGCTACCCGTATGAATTTTTCGAGATTTTTAATTCAATATTTCAAATATAATGTTGAACTTCAAAGTGCAGATCCCTGTAATTTGGGTCTGGCATTCCACTAATTATAAAATGAAAATTAATTTTATTAAAACTTATAATATACAAAGAGCAAGAAACACTTTAACTACATTCTTAAGAATATAGGCGATCTCATTCTATAGTAAATCAGCGGTCGGAGGCACTTGACCGTTCCTTTTTAAAAATTTTGTATATCGATACTTTAATAATATAATAATATTCATTTCCCTTCGAATCCCAGCTATCAATTACGCTTGCTATTGCAGCAGAAAGATTGATTGAAGTTGGTCTGTCTTCAAGGTTATCATTGCAAAGCGTAAGGTGGCATTAATTTGATTCTGGATCGACGTAATAAGCTTCTATAGAAATGAAAGAATCTTGAGCTTGAGGAAGCCATTCATCCACGGAAAGAGCTACAGATTCTACTAATAACAATTTGCTTGCGATTTTTGTTCTTAAATTATCAGCTATGATTGTTAGTCTTGTAAGCATAGTCTTATTACTAGGCACATTAAAAGATGGTTCTAAAACTGTCATAACCTCTCTAAACCCAGAAGAAGATACTAACGAAATTGGAAGCATATTTTTGCTTAGAAGCTAGCAATAGCTTCGATAATTTCTTTTTCCCTTTGCACACTGCAAGTCTCTTTCCCAACATTTGTACTTCTGTTTGAGAACTCGATGCTTCAGTATCCATTACCGTTGCTATACTGTCGCTTCTGTAATATTTATAGATTTATATGAAAGACAAACATTTAATTTGATAAAATTTTAATTCAGATACAATTTTTTTCACTGCACGAATTACATATATATATATATATATATATATATATATATATATATATATATATATGGAGTATTCCACGTGAAGTGGTCCGATCAAAATTTTAAAATGCACCAAATTTTGGGTACACTTTGCAAATGTTTTTCAGAATACAGAAAAAAATTTTTAGGTACTGGAATCTATTTGCTCAAAAGTTATTCTAACCTCAAAAAGTGAATTTTTCCATATTTTTTTCAACACCAGCTGGGTTTACCGCTATATAACTCAAAATCTATCAACTTTTACTATAGAACATTATATGTAACATTCGTTGCTAATTATATCTAGAATTTATTCTTCTGGGTTAGAATTTCTAATCTCAAGGTCAATGTTACATAAACTACATGTCAATATTCAACTTGAAAAAAGTGCAAGTGCGCCACCTTTGATTTTTTCATCCAAAAGTCTAAAAGAAAGCTTGGAGCAATACCTTTCAAATGGTCTGTAGCATTTTTATGGCCTCCAATTCTGTAAAAAGTTATGACAATTTAAAGAAAGACAAAAAATTCACAAAAAGTAACATGGTAATTCCCATTTAAATTTTTTAAAAAATTTCGTGTTTCTTTAATTGTCATAACTTTTTACAGAATTGGAGGCCATAAAAATGCTACAGACCATTTGAAAGGTATTGCTCCAAGCTTTCTTTTAGACTTTTGGATGAAAAAATCAAAGGTGGCGCACTTGCACTTTTTTCAAGTTGAATATTGACATGTAGTTTATGTAACATTGACCTTGAGATTAGAAATTCTAACCCAGAAGAATAAATTCTAGATATAATTAGCAACGAATGTTACATATAATGTTCTATAGTAAAAGTTGATAGATTTTGAGTTATATAGCGGTAAACCCAGCTGGTGTTGAAAAAAATATGGAAAAATTCACTTTTTGAGGTTAGAATAACTTTTGAGCAAATAGATTCCAGTACCTAAAAAATTTTTTCTGTATTCTGAAAAACATTTGCAAAGTGTACCCAAAATTTGGTGCATTTTAAAATTTTGATCGGACCACTTCACGTGGAATACCCCATATATATAACAAATCGCCAAATTTTATTCGAAAACGTTTTTGAAGGTGCAATTTTTCGTTCAATGCCAATTATTTAAATTAATTATGATTTCTAATTATAACTGATCGAATAAAAAAACCGCTGCAAATTCATTGACACGTAGCTACCTCAAAATTAATGTATCTCTCCTGCATGAAATAAATTATTCTGATGTAAAATTTAATTAAATATAATAAATTTATTCAACTTTTTTAAAAATGTTTTTGACAAAATCATTTAAAGATATAAAAACCGTTAAATATTTGAATAACATATAATTTTAATATTATATTGGTACCATATTTTAGAGTCAAACAATCTTGCTATTTTTTTTTATCACAAATCAACAAATAGAAAAACTTGAAAATGTTACAGCGTATAGCCTGTATTATGCTCTACTATCATAATTTTTCAGCCCATACGATTTGTTAGATTCCGAGTTATAGCAAAAAGAAAAAAATCAGTTTTTTATTAACAACTTTGAACTAATAGAGATATTACAAAAAACCCGAATGAAGAGCAAAGATTTTTTTAGTCTCTACAAATTACACCTGGTTTGACTCAAAAATATCATCTTCAACATTCAAATTTTTCAAAAACAATTTTTTCAAGAATTAAAATTTGGATGTAAAACAAAAGCGAATCTACGAATTCAAAAATTTTTTTTCCCGAATTGGGAAGTTGAAAATAAAATTACGTGCCCAAGCCAAGCGATATCGATGAAGTAGTTTCATAAATATGGCGGTATACATACAAACACAAACAAAACGCACGCACACATCCATACAGACATCTTAAAACATATTTTGAACAGTTTTGTAGCAAAACTAAAAATTTTACTATTACAATTCTTCCTCTACGAGGAAGCAATTATATGAAATTTATTTTATTTTAAAGACATTAAGATGCAATGTAAAGAAATACTACTTACTTTTGAAGTTGCTGTTCGGATGTATCAGAAGGCTGCTTATTGTGCATATATTTTAAATGATTTATAATGGCTGATGGAGAACTGTTATATTTAATTTTCTTATCACACAGATTACAATTGGCAAAACACCTATTGTTAGACAATTCAGCAAATTTCCATACCTAACTTCTTAAACGCGAATCCATGGTTTACTAATGTATTCTTATCAAAGACAAGTTATTAGATCGTCGATCTTATCAACGCAATGCACAGTACGGAACTAATTGAAATGTCTTAGATTTACCTAATTTTGGAAAATTTAACTCGTCAACATTTCGCTCCAAATTGGATTAACCCAGCTGAAGTTAATTGTAAACACATAATTAATATTACATTAATAGACACATTTTCCTTTAATCTTATTTTCGAATTATTGATATTATCAAAATTATATTATAGTTTCAAATTTTACGCTTGTATACTTAAAAACTAATTTTACGATGCCTGATAAATCGCCATTAAATTTTTACTAGTCAAGTTTAGTTTTTAAATCGCGTATACTTGATCTCCACTTTTTTATGGTTGTTCGACATTGAGTGTTTATCTTTATTTGTTTTCAAGTTACAAGCGATTAAAGTGAAAGCAAAATTAACAAAACTAAAATTAATAACTTTATAACAGATGACACTCAAGATTTTTTATAACAATTTTCAATATAAAATTTATAACTATAATCACGAAGAAGGGATGTCTTGAAGGGATGTCAGACAAAAGGAAATGGTCATGTTTTATATTTTTTTATAAACTGTAATGGTAAGTGATATTCATTCACCATTATACGAATTAGGTAGGTAAACACGAGCGCTATATATAGATATAGATATAGATATAGCCAACGACTCGAACGGCCGATGCCCGCGCAACGAAAATCGGCAATGTAGGAGAGAGCGTTTGCGTGCGCAGGACTACTGTTACACGAGAGAGATCGCGACGACACGTGTGACGGTTGATATCCCAGTTGAGATAGTTTTTTTCTCCGAGAGTTCTCGGTGTGATATTTTAGTGTTGTTATCTTAACATACGCATGACACAATTTACTCGGCAGTTGAGAGTTGTTCCTGCCTTGCAGAGTGTTCAAGCGATAAAGAGAGAGCGAGAGAGAAGAAGCTAGCTGTTTTTTCGTGATTCGAACAAAATTAAAAAAGTAAGTGGTACCACTTCTCGCGCGAGCGATAATTATCGCGTATTAATTAGTTTTTTTAACGTGATCGTTCGTCTATTTTTAAGAGAGTTAGTTGGCGTACCCCTTTCCCCTCTCGCGTTGAGCCGACGTTTACGACTCAACCTCGTGCGTGTATTGACCTCAAACAATAATTACTTTTGTGTTTAGTTGTTATTTCATTTCATTTAATAAATCTGTTAATATTTAATCCATATCAAATCGTGTTGATTTATAGATTTCGAACTGACGCATATATTTGTTCCTCCGTTATCCTACGAGTCATATATAAATATACGAGTCATATATAATATATTTTTTGAAAATATTGCACAAAACCCTCTTCTATTAGCGACTTACTTGCAATCGCTATGTTTTAAATGTTGCCAGAGGTATTAGAAAATTAATTAGCAAGAGACCATCGGTTCGATCTTGACCTGGGGACGTTGATTTTTTTCTTTCTCGATCTTTCCTTAATTAATATTTATTTATTTGAATATTTCTTTTAGACCAATAAAAATTCTATCAGAGAAATAAATGAATCTATCGTTCGTAAATGTCTATATGTATGTATTATCGGTCACATCGCGAACTACATAATTTACTTTTAGAATAAAGTAGGCCCATTGTACTCTTTGTCCACTATGGTTGGTGGAATTTCCCAGAGCACGGCCTTTATTAAAAGCAATTAAAGGCGTTTCGTCCTCGATCTCCAGCTTGGACTTCTCAGTAAGGAACTGGAGATTTTACCTTAGACGCCTGTCGCAAGATGAACCGCGACGCCAGCAAGATGTTCTGCGGCTATATATATAGAAAAGAGACGACGATCTCTACAACGAGTGTAGAGATATAGTCGTCTCCATCTGGTGGTGGGAAAAACCACCAGCCAGAGTGCGACGTATGCGACCTAGTCGCCGGTTATTTGAGAAATAAATGAATCTATCGTTCGTAAATGTCTATATGCATGTATTATCGGTCACACCGCGAACTACATAATTTACTTTTAGAATAAAGTAGGCCCATTGTCTGGGAAATTCCACCAACCATAGTGGACAAAGAGTACAATGGGCCTACTTTATTCTAAAAGTAAATTATGTAGTTCGCGGTGTGACCGATAATACATACAAAAATTCTATCAGTTACTTTCTTTTGGAGTTCAGATTTTTTTAATATGCCTTGTAAAGTGAATTATAATTTACCAGACAGTCCTGAGAATTCTGATTCGTCTTTTAACGAATCAGATGTTGAAGAAGATTCCGATGCATATTCTACTGACGAGGATTCCCAAGAAAATAAAGATGATTCTGAATGGAGTAAAGACACATCTTCGTTTAGAAATGAATTCGATTTTTTGAGCAGTCACCAGCGATAAATATTTTTTCATAAAAAAGGTGTCCTTTATTGATCGTCACGAACCAATGGTGTAAACAGATGTCAAGTTAAGTTACAAAATATGCCGACGTTTCGGACGTTTTTTCGCCGTCCCTTTTCAAGGCTAAAAAATTAGTAATTTACAAAATATATAGATTAATAACAAGTAGTGAAACATTTAAATCGATGTCACAAAACAATTTTGAGACTTAAGGTTGTCTTACCTTTTATTAAGGATTTAACTCCGTGCCTCAATGTACTCATAAAAAAGTGTGATTTTCTACCAATAAACCGCATGATCAATAAATTTAGCAATATTATAAAATTAGGAAAGGATAAAAATGAAAAACATGAGATGTGCAATATTGTTTATAAAATACCTTGTAAAGACTGCACAGCGCAATACATTGGCACGAGTAAACGTAAATTAAAATCACGAATTCGAGAGCATAAGAATGATGTACGCAATGAAAGTGAAAGATCTGCATTAGCGGTCCATAAGAGAAATACTAGCCACAGCATTGATTTTAATAAGGTTTCTATCATTGATATCGAAAGTAATACGAAAAAACGAATGTTTTCGGAGATGCTGAATATTTATACACACGATAATACACTTAACCGTATAGAAGATGTGAATTTTTTGAAGAATATGTATAAAAAAGCGTTAAATACTGTGAAACTATATTGTAATTAATATTGTTTATTTGTTAGAAATGTTTTTATACTCTCCATTGCGTTGTTGGCTTGAGAACAACTGGCTCTCGGTATTAGCGTACTATGTGTGGTGAGGAGGTTGGGCGACTCGCGTTAAGTATCGGAGCGCTCCGGGGGAATCCCGGCTGTATTAAGATTGACGCGGCGTGCCACTTCTCCGCGGCGCATGTTCGCCTGATGCGCGGGAGCTCTCGACTCGACTTAGCCTCGCAATACAAAATGTTCCCCTCCTTCTTTGGATGGATTTTTTGATGTATGGGGCGAATATATGTATGTATGTATATGTATGTATATGTATATATATATATGTATGTGTATATGTATGTGTATACTGTAAAATGTATTGATAGGAGGTTGGGCACGGGTCTGTGGACTTTATGAAGTTTAATTGTGACTTAGGACTCCCTTCGGGGAGGTCCTATGTATATAGAGATATATATATAATTTTTCTAAACAATTTGTTCTGGAGACGACGGCGTGGGTGGTGAAAAATTAG
This sequence comes from Theocolax elegans, assembly GCA_026168455.1. NCBI lineage: Eukaryota > Metazoa > Arthropoda > Insecta > Hymenoptera > Cerocephalidae > Theocolax > Theocolax elegans. The sequence continues at coordinate 34,610,739 of CM047427.1, read as the reverse complement.
TTAAAAGGTTTTTAAATTGTATTCTTTTTAATTGTATTACTAAAAATTATTGTTTTTAATTTGAGAATTAAACGTGATGTGTTGAATTTTTTATAGAATGGATATGTAATAATGGGAGAGTGGCTTTTGCGAGATTTACACGAGTGATATGTTGTTTTTTTGAGTTTTGTTTGAATTTGGTGAGTTATGAATTGTTTTGTGACATCGATTTAAATGTTTCACTACTTGGTATTAATCTATATATTTTGTAAATTACTAATTTCTTAGCCTTGAAAAGGGACGGCGAAAAAACGTCCGAAACGTCGGCATATTTTGTAACTTAACTTAACATCTGTTTACACCATTGGTTCGTGACGATCAATAAAGGACACCTTTTTTATTAAAGATTACTTGGACGAACGATAGATTCATTTAAACAAAATATTTTTTCAATTCCAAATAAAAAAGTTAAAAAATATTTTTTTATGCAATTTTTTACTGAGGACTTGATCAATCTCATAGTTCGAGAGACAAATAATTATTCTTATGAAAAAGATCCGGAGCTCAAGCACTAGACTGATACTAATTTTGAAGAAATTCAAGCCCTTATAGGTATGTTTATAATGATGGGTATCCATAAGTTACCTCGAATAAGAAAGTATTAGAGTAACGATGCATTTTTGAGAGTCGAGGGAGTATCAAACGTGATGACTGTTAATCGTTTTGAAAAATTACTAGACATGATTCATCTCAATGATAATAGCAAAATGCTTCCAAGAAACAACCCTAACTTTGATAAATTATTCAAAGTACGACCTCTCATTGAGCATATGAATAGAGTAAATTCTTTGCTTTATAATCCTTCAAAAACTCTAACCGTAGACGAGTCAATGATTCATATCATATCAAGCGTGGTTACAAAGTGTGGTGTTTAGCAGACGCTAAAACAGGTTACATTTGTAAATTCAATGTATATTGTGGCAAAAGTGATAATACCAAAATCTCTCTCGGTGAAAAAGTTGTTTTGAATATGGTTTCGGAGCTTCGAGGAGATGATTATTTAGTAGCATTTGATAATTTCTTTACATCGGTAAATTTAGTGGAAAAATTTTTGAAGAAGCAAATTTACTCAGTTGGTACGGTTAGAAGTCATAGAAAGGGTCTTCCTGGTATGATGAAAAATAAAGATAAAATAAAAATAGGTGAATATGACTATATGACAAAAGGACACGTCGCAGCTATCAAATGGATTGATAAAAAACCAGTAACACTACTTGAAACTACTTACGATCCAAAACAAACTGTGGAAATAAAAAGAAAAATGAAAGATGGTACAAAAGTTGAATTTCCTTGTCCAGTCGGCATGAAATTTATAACGAAATTATGATTGGTAGAAGATCAAAAAAATGGTGGCACCCCGTAATGTATTACCTTATTGACATGGCTATTATCAACTCATAGTTATCATTTCAAATTTATAAAGGCTACAATTGTGAAGGTCAACTGAGTTTTCGAATTCAATTAGCAAAACAGTTGATAGATAAATTCAATGGGAGAAAGAGAATGCGACAAACTACATAGATACATATAACCAATATTGCGCGAAAAAAGAAATAAAAAAGTTGTCACAATCGTTGGTCGTACTTTCGTCACACAGTACTTTTGCTAGATTTCTGCCATACAAGAATCGTATATTGCTTATAAACCTGTAATATTCTGATATCTTATCAATATATTTGTTGTGCCTAGCCAATACATTCGCAATATAATAGTCTTGTAATAATAGTATATTCATAATATAATGATAATCTTTTGGCAATATATTGTTAATACATTGATCATACAGTGAAAATATAATTGGAATACATTGTCAATATATTGGTAATATATTGGCAATGTATTGGCAATATATTGGCGATATATTGTAAATATGTTGGCAATGTATTAGCAATATATACACAAAATTGCCAAAGAGACGCTACACCCATACAAGCTCCAAATGTTCCAGGCCTTGAGAAATCCCGATAGGCCTAAAAGGATTGAATTTGCATCAACCATGTTATGAAGATACCGTAGAGATCCTGAACCAATGCGGCGGATCTGCTTCACCGATGAATCAACCTTTACACAGTGTGGCATCCTCAACAGACAAAACCAGCGTAACTGGTCACCGGAAAACCCGAGGTGGGTTTGTGAAGTCGAAAACCAGCGTCGCTGGAAAATTAACGTGTAGGCAGGCATAGTTGGGGATCGGCTTGTGAACCCGCATTTCTCGAGGGAAATATAAGTGGAAAAAATTATTTATATTTACTGGAAAGAGGACTGCCCCGTCTCCTAGAAGGTAACCCAGTAAATATAAATACAATGTGGCGGTTACAAGATGGCGCACTAGCCCACAACACAATGGATGTCCAATTATGCCTGACACGCTACTTTGGCGGCGTTGGATTGGCAAAAATGAACCCTCCGTTAAGTAGCCGCCGCGATCGCCGGACCTCAACCTGTTGGACTTTTACCTTTGAGCTACAATCAACATTACCGTGCTACAGAAGGCAAGGGAACATTTCATCAAACGCTTGCAATGTGTTCTAGAGCATGCTGGGGGAAATATTAAACAATATATGTAAATAAATGTAAATAATCATACAAAAATAAAGTTAAAATGATGAATTATATTGAACGCTATTTATATCGGAAAGTACTTTTCAATATGAAGGTTAAATTGCTGAATATTAAACAGCAGTTACCTCTTACATTAAAAGTAAAAGCATTAGAACAAAAAGACGATATTTTCAGATTTCAATAATATGAACCTCTATCCCCCCAATGAAAAAGCACCTTTTTTCAACGAAAGTTTTTTTCAGACGCATGCTCTGTCCACGTAGACTTAATGTCTACATTATATGTATACAACCCACTCCTGCGTCTAGAGCGATGTCCTCTGTTGATCTTGTGGGGCGGGTGAATAAGTCGTGAAGCGGGCTTTTGTACCCTTAACAGCTTATTCTTACAAGTAGATAGGGCCAAATAAAGGCGCATACACCCGTCAGAGAATAGTCAGTATACATTGTAATTCATAAACAATACCAGAAATATATTTTTTTGGATTCCTCCCGAAAAAGTAAGTATTTAGAAAAAATTTTGCATGCAAGAAGTATGATATTTATAGAGTGTATCCAGGGCTACATTCATTTATCCTTTGGCTTATTGTGATACTCGAAATGAAGGATCTTTAAGAGGTTTAAAAACTTTGATATAGGATATCATCTTGAATATGACGAATTTGGCATTGCCAATCTAATCATTCGAAAGTTTTAATTCCACTCGACAATTTTGCAGCTTTAGGATATTTCGTGTAACTCGTATTTTAAGGGTCTAGGTCCCACAATAAGCCAAAGGATTAAAAAATGTAGCCCTAGATACACTCTAGGATATCTACTTAGATATCACACCTCACGTATGCAAAGATATTAAAGAATAGTTGTCAATTCTGGAAAAATGAAAAAAACTTTCAAGCTCGAAAAAAACCCTTAATATACGAGTTACACGAAAAAGCCTAAAGCTGCAAAAATGTCGCCGGGGATTAAAACTTTCGATTGTTTCAATTAGTAATGCCCAATTCGTCAAATTCAGGATGATATCCTGTGTCAAAATTTATAGACCCCAAAAAGACCCTTAAATTCGTGTCTCACAATAAGCCAAAGGATAAATGAATGTAGCTCTGGATACACCCTATAAATATCATACTTCTTGTATTCAAAATTTTTTCTAATTACTTACTTTTTTGGGAGTAATCCAAAAATATATATTTCTGGTATTGTTTATGAATCACGATGTATACTGACTATTCTCAGACGCAGGGGTAGGTCGTATATTCTGACTATTCTCTCGCGGGAGCGTAAGCCTCCAGTTGGGCGTATCTACCTGTGAAATTGTGCCGTTAAGGGAGGAAAAGAGCGATGTACGACTTATTCACCCGCCCCACAAGATCAACAGAGGACATCGCTCTAGACGCAGGAGTGGGTTGTATACATATAATGTAGACATTAAGTCTACGTGGACAGAGCATGCGTCTGAAAAAAACTTTCGTTGATAAAAAGGTGCTTTTTCATTGGGGGATAGAGGTTCATATTATTGAAATCTGAAAGTATCGTATTTTTGTCCTAATGCTTTTACTTTTAATGTAAGAGGTAACAGCTGTGTAAAATTCAACAATTTAACCTTCATATTGAAAAGTACTTTCCGATATAAATAGCGTACAATATGATTCATCACTTTACTTTATTTTTGTACGATTATTTACATTTATTTTCATATATTGTTTAATATTTGCCCCAGAATGCTCTAGAACTCATTGCAAGCGTTTGATGAAATGTTCCCTTGGCTTCTGCAAGATGGTAATGTTGATTGTAGCATACGCTGCGCGAATCCTATCAATCATATTTTCCAGAGTTGTGGGCTATTCCTGGTAGCAGATGTCCTTAACCCCCAAAGGTAAAAGTTCAACAGGTTGAGGTCCGGCGATCGCGGCGGCTACTTAACGGAGGGTTCATTTTTCCGATCCAACGCTGCCGGAAGTAATTTGTCAGGCATAGTTGGACATCGTTTGTGTTGTGGGCTAATGCGCCATCTTGTAACCAGCACATTGTATTTATATTTACAGAGTTCCCTTCTAGAAGACGGAGTAGTTCGTTTTCCAGGAAATGTAAATAATTTTTTCCACTTATATTTCTCTCAAGAAATGCGGGCTCATAAGCCAATCCCCAACTATGCCTGCCCACACGTTAATTTTCCAGCGACGCTGGTTTTCGACTTCACGAACCCACCTCGGGTTTCCCGGTGACCAGTTACGCTGGTTTTGTCTGTCGAGGATGCCACACTGTGTAATGGTTGATTCATCGGTGAAGCAGATACGCCGCGTTGGTTCAGGATCTCTGCGGTGCCTTCATAACATGGTTGCTGCAAATTCCATCCTTTTAGGCCTATCGGGATCCCTCAAGGCCTGGAACATTTGGAGCTTGTATGGGTGTAGCGTCTCTTTGGCAATTTTCCGCATATATTGCTAATACATTACCAACATATTTCCAATATATCGCCAATATATTGCCAATACATTGCCAATATATTACCAATATATTGACAATGTATTCCAATTATATTTTCACTATATGATCAATGTATTAACAATATTAATAAAATATTACTTATGTCGACTGTAGTATAACTAAATTAATTAATATTTTTATCGGTCTTACAGTCAATTGTATGGGCAATCAGATTGCCCCTACTTATAATCACCCCCGAAGAATCTATAAAAATAAAAATAAAAAATATAAAATATAAAAAATAAAAACACTAACTAAACATAAAAACAAATTATTAATAAAGCAATCTGACTGCCCCCCTGCACCAAAAATCTACTAACCCCAAATATGATGTCCGACGTTTCGAGCTCGCTGCTGCTCCTCATCAGGGACTGAAATGAAAATCTATTCCACACGATATTTAAACCCTCAAAAAAGCCTCCCCACTCCAAGGACCCACCCTAAATAAATTCACACCAATAAACTAAGCTAAGTTAAGATAGGATGATAAATCTTATTTAATTTACTTGACTCTAACATTAAATTAACATTCTTATCATTCTTAAATATATGAATATTCTCAAGACTTTCTCTTTTAAATTTATTCATAATATTTTGTTCTAAAATTTCTACATTTTTAAAATCAAATGAATGAACAAAATCTAAACAATGCTCTTTCAAACCTGATGTGACAGATACACTCCTCAAACTATATTTATGTTCATAAATTCTCTTTTTCAAATATCTACTAGTTTGACCAATGTAACATTTATCACAATCAATACAATTTATTTTATAAACAACTCCAGATTTATCATCCTTTCTATCTATATCCTTACAATTATTAAACAAAAAACTTAAATTATTAATATTTCTAAAGAAAACTTGAATATCTAGTTTTTTAAATTCTTTTCTTATTCTTTCAGATAAACCTCTAACATACGGTATAACAACAAATGCATCAATTTTAATATCTACTCTAACTTTTAATTTATTATTATAAATTTGATTCACTCTCTCTTCAATCACTCTATTAATCAAATTTATCGGATAATTATTATTAACAAAAGTTTTTTTAACTAAATCCAAATTTACTTTTCTAAAATCACCGTGTGACAGTCCAACGGCACGGTCAATAACACCTTTCAACGCACCAATCTTGTCACTGAACTGGTGATGAGAATGGAAATTTAAAAATCTACCCGAACAAGTAGGCTTTCTATACCAATTTAATTTAACTTTATTTTTATCATCTCTAATAACTTTAATATCTAAAAAAATTTTATGTTTAGTTAGTGTTTTTATTTTTTATATTTTATATTTTTTATTTTTATTTTTATAGATTCTTCGGGGGTGATTATAAGTAGGGGCAATCTGATTGCCCATATAATTGACTGTAAGACCGATAAAAATATTAATTAATTTAGTATTAACAATATATTGCCAAAAGATTATCATTATATTATGAATATACTATTATTACATGACTAATACATTGCGAATGTATTGGCTATGCACAGCAAATATATTGATAAGATATCAGAATATTACAGGTTTATAAGCAATATACGATTCTTGTATGGCACAAATCTAGCAAAAGTACTGTGTGATGAAAGTACGACCAAAGATTGTGAGATGTATTGCTAAGATATAGTGGAAGTTTGGTGGATGTTTGGTGCATATTGCTATTCGTGTTCTTACCGCTAACAAGTCCTAGAAATACTGCTACGAAACTACTATTGTTTTTTGCCGGGTCTCAGTATTATATCTAATAAACATGAGCAGAAGGAGTTCTATTTGATTCAGGGTATTTTATAATAGTATTTTCTAACTTTCTATCCATATTTTATATGAAACAATAAAAATATAAGTAAATAATTTTATACACAAAAGTTCGATTCTGTATTAAGTTTATAGCATAGTTAAGACACCTAAAAAATATCCTTTAAAAAGTATCTCGCTCTAGAATGTATGTGAAAATTATTTAAATAGGATCATAAAGAATATAGTAAAATATTTCGAAAAAAGTATCTCAGAAACTATTTCAGCAGGTATTTTAGATGTCCCCCTAAATTAAGCAGATAAGTATGTATAATAATTTCATAAAATGTCAACCAATAAGTATGTTGAGAAGTCTTCATAAAACAATAAGAAAGAGAAATTTCTGTTTTATTACATTTGAAGAAATTAATTACGTACAAATAAATATTATTATAAATACTATTGTGCATTTATTAATATAAAATATAGCAGCGCTAAAAATTTTAAAATAATTTATGTGTAGTATATACCTTATTGAAAAAATGTGTCATTTATCAACAGATACTTGTCGACTCTATTTTGATTTCAGTACTTTCTATTGCGAAAACTTTGTAAGAATCAAAAAAGTTAAAATGTTATTGTTTTAAGCATTCAATATCAATTTGTTTACACATTCGCAGAAGGTGTTTTTCGATATTTAACGTTTGGATTATGTATTAGATAAGTTTTGTTCGAATAAAAAAAACAAATATAGTAAGCCAAATAATTGCAAGACATATACTTTTCTGAAATAAATGTGTCATTTTTCTAAAGAAACACTTATCGATTCCATTTTGATATTATATACTTACCAAAGAATCGAACTCATATATATTGGCTTTATAGAACAAAATAGGTTTAGCAGCTATAAGAATGGAAAACGATAGAGATCCACTTACATATAATATTGTGTTTCATTTTAAATTATTTTGAACATGGTGACGATCAAACATTTATCTTACTCAGCGTTGAAATAAAAATACTTTTATACATATCAAATTTACAAAATTTCTAAATAACCGAGACATTTGCCAAAGAGCTGACACATTGGTTTTATTGAAATATGAAAGGAGGTATTCAATAAGTATAAGTATAGAAAACAATAACTTACCAACATAACAAACATGGTTTTTATAAATTATGTAAGTAAATGTATAAATATAAAACATTCATTTCACCTAACCTTGAAATAAAAAAATCCTATACCCATTACAGTTGATGTAATTATTAAATATTATACAGTTGCCAAAGAATCAAACACATATACTGCCTTTATAGAAAATAAATATGGTTATTTAGTAGCTTTAATACTGATGGAGAATTATAGAGTTACCACTATAAAAGTTACAAAATTTCTAACTGATTTTTCCACTTTTTTATATAGTTTATAGGTTTATATAGAAATAAAAAATTGCTTTAAAGTAGCTATAATCATTGTATCATACGCTGAATTTATCTATAAAATATGGTAGATTTGGTTAATTAAATGTAATATAAACAACCTATTTTGCAGTGGTCGGTAACAGTCGAGTACATTAGTAGGAATCAGTATATAATATGCTATATCACATAAAATGGTCGGATCAAAATTTAGGTACTGATATAATAATTAGTTCAAAAGTTATTTTAACCTCAAAAAGTGAATTTCTTCAAATGGAATTTACTATGAAAATTTTTTTGAGATGCTATAAGGATAGAGTCAGGCCAAAAAAATATATTTTGTATTTCATTTTTATGGTGTAAAACTTTTGTGGAACATTTGTATTACATAGTATAATTATGACACTGTTGTGGGAGATGGTTTTCTACCTCTCTCGAGGTTATTCGCACGAGCGAAGCGAGTGAAAACATCGAGAAAGTTAAAAAAACATGTTCCACAATAGTTTTATACGATATTTCATAACATTAGAACCTCAAAATCTGAAATGAAAGTGGGATTTTGAGGTTAAACTGTTATAAAATATAAATTATTTTGGAAAATTTCAACAAGACACAATCATTCCTATGAAATTAAATGTTTGCGAGTCGGAGCATGACGCATATGTACGTCATGACGGTACTCCAAGGGTTAATTTTATTTTAAAATTTTTGTAGTTGCACGTTCTCTATATTACCTTCAATTTGGTATTAACACAAATATTATAGTATATTATGACACTGTTGTAGGAGATGGTTTTCTATTTTTCTAGAGGATGTTCGCTCGAGTAAAGCGATTTTTCACCATACTGAGCGTAAATTTCGTTTAATCACCGTTGCCTAAGACTAAAGCAAGAATTACTAGATAAGCAAAAGGACTAAAGAGAATAGGGATCTCAGTTAACCAAATTGGGTGAGTGATGCCACAGGCAAAGCGGCCATCTGGGTATATGCAGATCTCCAGAACAGTTAAGAATAATTATTAATCGCAACTTGTGTGTTATAATATTCATTTTACATGATAAGTTTCGTGTCTTCAATAACTTCGTAACATAACGTAAAATCTATATATATATATATATATATATATATGGGGTATTCCACGTGAAGTGGTCCGATCAAAATTTTAAAATGCATCAAATTTTGAGTACACATTGCAAATGTTTTTCAGATTACAGAAAAAAATTTTTAGGTACTGGTATTTATTAGCTCAAAAGTTATTCTAACCTCAAAAAGTGAACTTTCTCCAGTTTTTTTCAACACCAGCTGGGTTCATCACTATTTAACCCAAAATCTATCAACTTTTACTATATAACATTATATGTAACATTCGTTGCTAATTATGTGTAGAATTTATTCTTCTGGGTTAGAATTTCTAATCTCAAGGTCAATGTTACTTAAACTACATGTCAATATTCAACTTAAAAAAAGTGTAAGTTTGCCACAATTGATTTTTTTATCCAATAGTCTAAAAGAAAGCTTGGAGCAATTCCTTTCGAATGGTCGGTAGCATATTTATGGCCTTTAATTCTGTAAAAAGTTATGATAATTTAAAAAAGCACCAAATTTTTAAAAAAATTTAAATGGGAAACACCATGTTAATTTTTGTGAATTTTTTGTCTTTCTTCAAATTATCGTAACTTCTTACAGAATTGGAGGCCACAAAAATGCTACAAACCATTTGAAAGGTATTGCTCCAAGCTTTCTTTTAGACTTTTGGATAAAAAAATCAATGGTGGCACACTTGCACTTTTTTTAAGTTGAATATTGACATGTAGTTTATATAACATTCACCTTGAAATTAGAAATTCTAACCTAGAAGAATAAATTCTAGACATAATTAGCAACGAATGTTACATATAATGTTATATAGTAAAAGTTGATAGATTTTGGGTTAAATAGTGATGAACCCAGCTGGTGTTGAAAAAAACTGGAGAAAGTTCACTTTTTGAGGTTAGAATAACTTTTGAGCTAATAAATACCAGTACCTAAAAATTTTTTTCTGTAATCTGAAAAACATTTGCAATGTGTACTCAAAATTTGATGCATTTTAAAATTTTGATCGGACCACTTCACGTGGAATACCCCATATATATATATATATATACATATATATATATATATATATATATATATATATATAAATATTTTAATATCTGGATACCTGGATACTGAAGTTATATAGGTAACGAAGAGACGAATAAACTTGCTATTTAGTAAATATGGTTTTATGGGTTCGCTGGGTAAACAATATCAGAATATAAATAGATCTGTTTGGAAAAATAGAATAAAAATTTATTTTCTATAAAAAGATAGTAAATAAAATTGTAATTTTTTGTACAAAATGTATTTTAAATATTTAATGTACGAAAACCGTAATCTGGTTTCAATGTCGATATTAAAATCGTAAATATAATATCATATATCTATATATTAAATCGAGTAATATAAAACAAATCATCATGTTTTTCGAAAATGTTTACTAGCTTTTTAAGCCCGTAATTTAAAATGTGCAATGATGCAACTACAAAATTTGAAAACAAATATCTGACTCGAGATAGGTCTTTTTTCAAGCTACCGACGAGATATACTCTTCTCGAAGCGGCAACATAGATATGTCTTTTTTCAAGCCGCCGCCGAGATAAGCTCTTCTTGAACCGGAAACCGAAATAGGTCTTTCTTTAAGCCGCCGCCACTCAGACGTCGACATGCTCGGGTCACCGCCGCGAATGTGTTACTTAAGAGGCAAAGGTGAGCGGTGATATTTATTTCTGAGTTAGCAAATAATAATAAAATTAGTTTCCTGGATACGTTATTAATTAAACATGATAATTAAATTATATTTGATTGCGTTATACGCAAGTATAATACTGCAGCAGTCCATTTTCTAAAAATAAAAAAAAGTAAATTAGTAATTATTTAAATTTAAATTGTATTTAATTATGAAGAATACTTATCTATATTTGAATTTCCCGCGTGTCATAGGGATGTACTGCTGCCAACTGTATCACCATGTCGCCAACCTTCGATGTTGATATCTCTAAGTCCACGTGTTGAGATAACCTATAAATAAATAAATAATAAATATACAATTTAAATAACATTTACAACTATGTATTGTTAAAATAGTTTATGTAATATCATTTTTTATATTTTTTATGTATAATATATTGTTGAAGTTTATTGCAAAGTGAACAATAAACAAATAACTGTATATTACTAGAATTTAAATGGTTTAATTATATAATAATTATATTATTATTTATACTAAGATTATTGTAAAAATTTATATTTTTGAATTTTATTTTATTATATCGAGTCAAATTATTTATAAATTGTTTATATTTTTAATTTAATACATACGTACCTTCTTCGTATTGGTGTGTCAAATTGGCGGGCTACTTACATGTATATAAAGGGCCCAAGTCCCATGTTTGGTATTCAGTTCCTTTCCTGGAAGCGTTATCATTTAAGAGAACTTGTCAAAATATTCTATCCTTTTTCACTAACACGCGCGCCATCGTCACGATATTTTTTTAACTATGTTATAAAGTGCATTGTAATACGAGCCGTGAACCGCACTGCTCAATCAAGTACACATCGTATATAGTACCGAAACCGACGGCCAGGTGGTGACCTACCAATAATGGTCTACCCATAAGCGAAACAGCGTATTGAATAGATATAAGAAGGACTACGGGAGAGTAACATTCCCAACTTCAACTGTCACCCTTGATTTAAATTTTTTTTCCAACAGTTATTAGCCTAACCGGCGCATTGGCGTCGAAAGCAGAAAGAGCCGACACCATGAGGTGAGATACAGTAGCTGAAAAGTGAAAGGATAATTTTTCGTGAGTATAATTGTGAGGTAATGAATTATAATTATGTGATGTGAGTAATTAAGTGGGCGATGTCGAGCTGGTTAAATGGTTGTTATGAGCTGTGAATAATAAATTAAATGAAGACATGCTAGATAGATTATTGCGATGAAGTATGCTAAGTGAATTGGCATAGTGATCAATGATAAATTGATGAGGTGATGGAATACTAGATAGATGGTGGTTAGGAGAACGAGACAACAGATTGATAGAATAAGAACATGCAGCAAGGTAAGTGTTAATGTCAGAACATGGAGAAGAACAACACAGATTCCGGTATAGATACAAATTCAATTTCTGGTCAGGCGACTCAGTGTGATTTGCGATATGACGCTCGATTGTATTGCTTGTTGGGTGAATTATGTTAGAATTGAAAATGCTGTTAAATACGGAAGCTAATTCATGGAGATTAATCCCCTCCAAACTACGTGACCAATACCTTTTTACTTTGGGCGTTTTTCTATCAAATTGTAATCGAATTGTTATGAAAGCATGGCCCGCAGCGAAAGAGTCTGTTGATTTAAAATAACTGTAATCGGGTATAGGGTCACTAATCAGGAAGAAATCAAGCCGCATGATGAGTCAGTTCAAGGTCAATGAGTGATAAATTTAGGGCTACTATACTTGTCCTCATCATGTCTGCCGCGGCACTGGAGGATTTCATATGGATTTTGAAGTCCCCAGTGATGACAGCAAGACCATGGGAAGGAAGGATATCAGATAATAGATCAAATAATGGACAGGGATATGCTGCTGTTGGCCGTCTATAGACAATGCTCAGATAAAGTGAGATAATAAACTCGGGCGAATTAGAGAACAGTTTGTCAGAATGAGTGAGCATATTGATTTTGTATTCATCTCTAATGTAAGCAGCACCCCCCTCCCCTCCTTACCCACACGATCAAGTCTGTAAAGAGTGTGCCCTAGCAGTTTTACGACATCAGAGGAGTCCGTTTCAGTTAGAAAGGTCTCTGTAAGTGCGATTACATCATAGGCTTATGGGAAAATTAAAGATTCTAGTGACGAGAAGTGTGTTTTAAGTATATTTATGTTTAGTTGAATGATTGAAAATGAATGCGAGTGTGAGTGTGTTGGAGACGCCTGATTAGCTACCCCTCATAAGGAAGGAAGTACAGAACTAAGCGGTAAGGAGAGGAGTTCAGCATCGGAGTTAATACGTATCAATGCTCCATTTCTTTTCTTTACGTATATAAACAACTGAGTTTCTAACAGTCGGTCGCAAATAGCCTAACTCCTTTGCCTTGCGAAGAGTCTTTCAAACTAATCTTTCAAACTAATCCCTTGGTCGAGGAGGGAACGGATATCTCATTCACTGTTGTGATCGAATTACTTGGGCGCGGCGACTATGGACGGATCTCGACAACGTAAGGCGCGACTAACGGAAGTTTGATGTGTTTAAGAACAGATTTGATTAAATTTAGATCAGTTGTAGTAGAGTTAATTGGTAGACCTGTGAGAAAAATAACGCAAGAGTCTTTATCCAAGCCCCTAATACCGTCCACAGCCTTCAGCGTCGAGGTATTTCCATTATCAAGGAGTTTATTTACATTTTCCTCAAGTCGCTCAACCCGAGCCCCCACCTCACCAAAACGATCGTTCGTGTTAATTTCAAGATTGTCGACACGTTCGCGCAATACGTGGAGTTCGGCATTAATCGAATCAAGATTGGAAGCCACTCCGTCAACCTTATTTTCCTTTCTACTAGTTACACAATAGCGTGCTCAAAGCTAACAAACCAGGCTGAAGGAGCGTCCGCCATTACAACGGCTTCCCGAGAGCTGCCCGGCCGATTCGCATTGGAAGAAGGTGTGGTCGCGAGAGGTTGCTTAGCAACCTTAACTGATGATGGCGACGGAGGCGAGGCTAAGCGCTTCGCGCATGACGCGGTGGGGGGGGGAGGAAGTTTTGAGAGACTCCGCGGCTGTCCCGCTCGCTGCCGCGCTCACAATTAGCAACCCGGTAGGTGCTGCTCCCGCCCGACTTAAATCGTTACCAACGCAAGAGGCTATAGATGTACGCGCCAAATGACAGCAACGTCGTATATTGGGGTCTGGCATACTCAAAACATAATGAGAGTGCATTATGTTGTTACACGTCGGGTATACCTCCGAATAATCCTTCCTAGTGATACGCACTTTACAGACAAAGCAGCTTCTCACAGTAGCCATTATACGCCTGTACCGTTGTAACGAGGTGGCACAGATGATATGTGTAACGTCACGTCGAGACGATAATCGGAGAGAGTTGGCGGCGAGATGAGGGAAGAAGAGCGAAGACGGCTGCGGTTCAGTTCAGTCCTAGTAGAAGCGCTTCAGTAGTCGAGCCGTGCAGAAAAATTTTGCCGCCTAATAGCCCCTTTTGTATGTATTGACGATGATTGATTGGAAGTTAGGGTGGAAGATCCAACCGCTACAATGAACTTTATTGAAAAGTGCAAGAAGCAGTAAGTCTACCCTTTTATGATTCGCGCGGTAAAACTCAGGAACAGGTGTGAGAGACAAATCAGAGTCGTAAAGTAGGAGCGATAAAAATATCAGTAAATCGACTCACCTTGCGCGCGCACAGAGCCGCGAAAGTTACACACACACACATTGAGAGAGAGAGAGAGAGAGAGAGAGAGAGAGAGAGAGAGAGAGAGAGAGAGAGAGAGAGATAGATAACTTTATTGGGTTTTTTAGGGGTAGAAACCCCGTAAACACAAAAATACATACATCACTGACAGTGAAAAATAAAATAACAAATTAAAAATTATAACAAGTAAAATAACAAGTGATGTGACTACAATAAAAGCAAAAAGCGCATAAGAATATAAATAAAATTAAAAATAAGAATAAAAACGCAGGTAAAACAAGATAAAGAAATACAAAAATGAGAAAAAGTTATAATAAAATTGAAAGTAAAACAAAAATAAATAAATAAATAAACAACAATGACAATAAAACGCAAAAGAGATAAATAATACAGTGCTAAATACAATGAGAGAGAGAGAGAGAGAGAGAGAGAGAGATTGATCTTTATTTTGGCTTTTATGGGATAAAAACTCCGTAAGCACTATTAGCAGAAAATTACAAAAGTAAATTCTTATATCTACAAACATAACAATAAAATTAAAATTGCGGCTGCAAAATAGTACAGTTACAAGCAGTGAACTGAGATAAAAATAATATGTACAAATAAATAAATACTTAAAACTAAACAACAATAATTAAATTAAATGCTCTCAAAATACAATGTTCGAATGAGATAAAATACATGACAATAAAATACATTAAAATTAAATAAACAAAGTTATAAAAGTAAGCGTGTTAATCATTGTAACCATTAAAATTATAGACAATTAAAACGCATCTAAGCTGCATCGTCCAGGTGAGGGATGGGCCTCGGCAACAAGCCATCAGACACGACCCGCGAGGATCAGGCTGTTTGGTCGAGCCCAAACAGATGATTGAATAATGTGTTTTTGAAGCCGTCGACACATGATGGATTGAAATTGATGGAAGGGAGCTGATTCAAAATGCGGGTGGAGGTGATGACAAATGATTTATTTAAAGCTTCTGTGCGTGGTGGGAGGTACATGAGTGACTTGGGTGGTTGACGAGAGGAAGAGCGGGGATTTTGGCCAGGGGTATTGAGTATGGTAAAGTGGTTTGCTAGATATGAGGGTGAGTTGTGAGCAATGATATTAAACGCTAGGGAACCAACGAGATATGAGCGTCTGGACTCGACCGACAGCCATTTTAGACCCAGTCTAAACGGGGTGACGTGTTCGCGTTTCGCTATGTTGCCCCATACAAATCTAACGCAAGCGTTCAACAGCCTCTGAAGTTTTAGATTTTTAGTTTCATCTACATCATTATATACCGCACACGCATAATCGAAATGGGGAAAAATAAGTGTTTCAACAAGACTTTTGCGGAGCTTAACCGATAGTGCTTTATTGTAATAGCGTAGAGAATGTAGAACTCCGTGGACACGCCTAGAGATTGACATGACTTGCTTAGACCAATCGAGGGTAGGGGTGATCAATAACCCCAGTGATTTTATCGCGTTCTCATAATCTAACAATTCATTACAAAGTTTAACTTTCGGGGCAGTGTTCAGGTTAATACGCGAAACAGGCACATGTCTCGGACCCAGAACACTGCCCTGAGGTACACCAGCATTCACCTCGAGCCAGTCAGACAGCATACCAACCTCGTCCACGACGGTCTGCGTGCGACCCACAAGGTATCTGTAAAACCAGTTAAGTACCGCATCTGTGCAGCCGATATCACCCAACTTGCGGATAAGTTTATCGTGAGGAACTGTATCAAAGGCCTTGGAGAAATCAAATAAAACTAAGATCGTGATCATTCTGGAGTCAATAGCTCTTCTAACATCATCTAATACCCCCAGAAGGGCTGATTGAGTATTGTGGCCCTTTCTGAAGCCCGCTTGCCTGTCGATTAACAAATGATTAGATTCGAAGTACTCAACCAGCTGATCATGTACTAATCTCTCCAACACCTTTGAAATCTCGCAAAGCTTAGCAATTGGTCTCGTGTCCGAGCACGACTTCAACCTACTCGACTTCGCCAACGGAAACAGCACGACCCTCTTCCAGCAATCGGAGAACCATCCAGCAGAGAGCATACCGTTAAAAAGTTCTGTTAAGGGCAGGGTAATTTGCGGTTCCAACAATTTCAACATATTGACTGATATGCCGTCGATGCCCTAAGCCTTGGAAGAGGCTCTGACTATAGTCCGTTGAACTTTTCTGGCTGACACAGGTAGGAAAGCGAACGAAGGAGATGAGGAAAAATGACAAAGATTAGATAAGATAGATGCGAATGAATGAATAGTGAGTGGTGGAGTATGATTTGATACAGATGCATAGGAACTATTGAGTTGACTAGTTGAAAAATGTTTTAGTGGCGAAGGATTAGACTTCAAGTCTAGACCCATATTTCTGAGAAGTTTCCAGGACTTAGTAGGATCCTTTTCATTATTGAGCTTCACTTGCAAGTAGTGGAATTTGCTAGAATTGATGGTATTTTTAGCCCTATTCCTTAACAACTTATAGACATTGTAGTCTGCAAACAAGCCAGTGTTACGAAACTGTTTAAAAGCATCATTCTTGTCCTTAATAATAGTTCTTATCTCTTGAGTAACCCATGGCTTATGCTTGATTTTGACTGTTACTAGTTTAGATGAAGCTATGACATTAAACGTTGAAGTAATCGAGCTACAAAGGGAGGATAATGATGATGAAAGTAGGTCGAAATGATTAGATGAAAGTAAACTTAAAGGAGTGGGCTGGTCAGGCCAGGTAGATGAAAGTGAATCGGTGATTGTTGAAGAAGGAAGTACTGAGTTATGTAACGATTGATCTATGAATGAAGTGAAGGTGGTAGCAAGATGATGAAAGTTGATCCTCTCCAAGTCCCTAACCCAGAACCTCTTGACACGATCCTATGATTTATTAATCATAAGGGAGATGCTAATAACATCATGCCCCGCCGCAAAGGGAGAAGTAGATTTATTGTAAACAAAATCAGGTACTGGTTCGCGAACCAGGAAAAGATCCAACCAGGTATGAGATGTTCCCGCCGGTGTCACCGCGTGGTGCGTAGGTTCGGACGGAACGAGGAAAAGGCCCAGAGCTGTCATACTCCCTCTCAACATATTCGCTGCAGCGCTAGATTATGTCATGTCAATGTTGAGATCACCAGTAATAATGACATGTTTATAGTAGGAGAGAATGTCAGCAAGAGCATCGAAGAACTCCGTAGGGTAAGCAGCATACAAGGATGCAAACCAGCAAACAAATACAAAGATAGTCCCGCCTTGCCGAGAAGGAAAGCACCTCGAGTGATTTATATGCCGGGGTAATGTGATCGGACTTTTTCAGGCCCGTCACAAACCTAAGTGCAGCGTTTTTACATCGGGATAACCTAAGCACAAGTTCGGCAGACAAGTCCAAAAATAGCCCCGGACAAAAATCCAAATATGGCAAGACAAGAGTCCTAACCAATGTAAGCCGGATACTAGCAGGAATACAATCTCCACACCTCCTAAGTCTTGATAAAGCTCCATGACATCTCCTTGCCGTTTCAGTACAGTGCTCTCTCCAAGACAGCGTGATATTAAGCGTTACTCCTAAAATCTTAAGGGAAGAGCAAGTATCAATCACATTTTTATCAAGAATAACATCCGGAACCCGTTCACCAGGAATCCTGCTAACAAAACCTCTGGAGCCAAGCCACATAGCCTTTGTTTTTTTAGTGTTAATTACAATATCATTACACTGTGTCCATTGTAAGACCCGTTCCAAATTCAAATTCATTTTATCAACCAACGCATATAAGTGATAACTGCAATCAATCAGACAGTCCGGAAGGTCATTGATAAATATCTGGAATAGGAGCGGTCCCAAGACTGAGCCCTGAGGAACTCCCCTCTCTCTAGTTTTAACGCTGGAAAACTCACCCGAACTCGATTTAACAAATTGAGACCTACCAGAAAGGTATGATTTACACCACTCAATCACCGAATCAGAAATGCCATAGTAACTAAGTTTTTTACAGAGCAGAGCAATATTGACTGAGTCAAAAGCCTGCTTAAAATCTATAGAAACTAATAGAGTAATAAAACTACCATCTATACTCTCTCTGACGTCATCAACTAACCTTATAAGTGCAGTGTGTACACTGTGAGATTTTCGAAAGCCAGACTGCAGCCGATTTAAAAGTCCTCTTTCAGAGATATACTCATTCAACAAATCATATGCCACACTCTCAAGTAACTTTGCAGTCGCACAGATAATACTTATCTGCCTATAGTCCTCGACTGCATTCGGTCGCGACCCTTTCGGAAGCGGTCTAACCAGGGCCGTCTTCCATTAGGTAGGAAATGTACCCG
The DNA here is from genome assembly GCA_026168455.1 of Theocolax elegans. Taxonomy (NCBI): domain Eukaryota; kingdom Metazoa; phylum Arthropoda; class Insecta; order Hymenoptera; family Cerocephalidae; genus Theocolax; species Theocolax elegans. The sequence continues at coordinate 34,591,661 of CM047427.1, read as the reverse complement.
ACTGCAAAGAGGTATCAAAAATATGTAATAGAATAGGGAATATAGATGTTATCGATTCCTTAATAAAGCTGATCGGGATACCATCCACTCCAGAGGCGTTAGATCTCGAAGCCAAGATAACCCTAGCCAGATCCTCCTCCTTGACATGTTTGAAGAAAAACCTGTCATCCGGGGGTCCTGCTGCATAATAATACGGAAAGTTAAGGACCTTAAAAGAACCAACTCCAACAAAATGTTCATTTAAAGCCTCCACGGAGGCAGCCAGCTGCATATTTTCAGGACGAGGTAAACTTAAGGCCAACAGCATCAACAATTCTCCAAAAATCTGCCCCTCTGGAACACTGAAGAAACCTTGCTTTAAAGTACCTATGCCTAGCATTCCTTATAGCAGTCTGGACTCGATTTCTAAGAGACTTATACAAACTATGTTTATCTGTTCCACCTACACGCCTATAAGTCTTCCAGGCTTTATTTCTACATGAGATCAGTTTTCTTATTTCCAATGTCAACCATGGACAGGGCCTTTTTTTAACCTTAATTGTTTGGAAAGGAGCATGGACATCATATAAGGCTGTCAGATTACTTGAAAATAACTCAACCTTAACATCAACATCAGTTGCCTCAAACAAACCATTCCAATTGACAGCTGCCAAATCACGCTGAAAGGCACCCATATCCCGATTGCCAAAGGCACGTCTAGTGACATAAAGATTTGGTCTATTATGCAACTCATGAGTCAAAGACACTACTAGCACGTCATGATCCGATATGACTGGACAACTATACTGCCCAAAACTCCGTATAACAGACGTGTCGCTCACGCAAATGTAGTCAATTGAAGTGTGGGAGTTATCTCTTTCACGATGGTGTGTAGCCTCAAATGCTATGCGCGTAAGTCCGCACGTAACAAACGACTCATGCAAAATAGTTCGAGGAGTCGAGGGTCGTGACCAATCAATGTTAAAGTCACCCATTAAAATCAAATGATCAAAACCTTTGATATGGTTCAAGATGGCTTCCTCGACATCACTCCACAAAGAATTGTTGAACTCGGAACTGCAATTTCAACAATTATAAATTCAGGACGCCTGACATACATACTCGGATGGGCAGAAGAACCGCAAAAGCGAGCATTGAGAGTATCCTTCACATAGATAGCCACTCCACCACCTGTTTTACCAACTCGATCATTTCTGAACAAGGAGAATCCCGGGATCCTAAAGCTCATCGTAGGAGAGGCGGGAGTCAGCCATGATTCACTGATACCTAACACATGAAGGTCATATTTTAAAATAATACTCTCGATTTCAACAAGATGAGCCGAGATTGACTGCGCATTACAATGAGCTATATTTAAACAATTATTAAGTACGCTGACTGAATTACAAATAGATAGATTATCCATAATTGATAAAAGAGATCTTAAACTGAATTTTCTTACGTAAGATAGGGCAGTTAACCCTATCATTTGCTGCATGAGCGCAGTTTGTAGACTCTGCAAGGAAACAGTTGGTGCATTTGAGGACGGACTTCTTGCTGCAGTTATTTGCGCTGTGTTCATCCGCACAGAGATGACATCGTAATTATTCCTTACAATCTTTCGCCATATGATTGAAACCACAGCATTTGAAGCATTGTAGAATTGAGACGTGGTCCTCTATGCAACAAGAATTCCATCCAACATTAACTGTTGACCTAGCGAGTAAGACTTCTCTATGCTTTGGCTTTATTTCAATAATACATAAGCGATAATTACTCCCTTCCCGAACAGGGTACAAGTAAACCACCTTAAATTCGTCACCTGAGGCCTCGTCAAAATTCTGGTTGGCGATACAATTAGCAATGTCCTCTTTTTGAAAGTCGATAGGAATTCCTCGGATAATCAGCCTCGGATTCATTCTCGAGTCGGGTTTGACCTCAAGGCCTGCATCACGTAGAGCAGGAATATCTGTCAATGCTGCCGAGTCCAAGTTATCCCCCTCCAAAACAACTGAGTTATTTGCTCCGTTCAAAACTCTACTAACTCCCAATTTGTGTTGGGATGGATTAAGACATTTTTTCAAAGCCTCCCTTGTAAGTTTAGAAGTACTGTATTTTTCCTTTGAGTGCTCGCAAGGTCCAATTACCACTCTACTTGCTGGCTTAAGTGTGCGTGTCATACCAGGACCCAAAACTGAGGCATTCCTCATCTTGTTTACTTCGGTGGTCGAAACACCAGGCGTTGAAACTATTTCCGCAAAAGTAGCCCTTGGAGCCGAAGTAATGCCACTAGCAACTCCCCCACCTGAAATGCGCTCCAACCGACTGCAAGAATTAAAAATCAATTCGTTAGCTTACGCCACATTATTAGCAATCTCATTAATTGCATTAGCATAAACGACATGAGTTTCATTGACTGTCAATTGAGCAGAATATGCAGACGAAAGCAAGGTAATAGCGTCGCAGAATCCATTAACTGCAGAGCGTATAGAATCGCGCTTGTCTTTATTTCTTTCTTCAGCCAACCAGTCAATTAATAATTCTCTATCCTTGCTCATATTAAGTAACATGGACTGAATGTCGGTTGGAGATAAGAGCGAAACATGAGACGATAATGAGCCGTTAATGTCCATCCCTGAATTATCGGCAAGTCTCCTCCTCTTACAAGGGAAGTACATGACCTCCGGAAAACGGATCTCATCCTAACTTTGGTATGTCTTTTATAATATAAAAATATGAAGAAAGTCAAGTTTTCTCTTGCCAATGGCCACTTTTACGGAAGTTATTCGACTTCCAATAATAATAGCAGTAAAAATTACTTCCAATTCGGTCGCTTATAACTCGAAAACAAATAAAGATAAACAATCGAACCAAAAACCAGAAGAAAGTTGAGTTCAAGTAGATATTGTTTGAAAAAAAAGAAGCTCAAATTGCTTAATTTGAAGCAAAGTTATGAAGAAAATAAGAAATTGAAGATTATTAGGCCAAAATTTAATATGAAAAATTTATTGTTTCTTTTGGCCTAATAATCTTCAATTTCTTATTTTCTTCATAACTTTGCTTCAAATTAAGCAATTTGAGCTTCTTTTTTTTAAACCATATCTACTTGAACTCAACTTTCTTCTGGTTTTTGGTTTGATTGTTTATCTTTATTTATTTCGGAGTTATAAGCGACCGAATTGGAAGTAATTTTTACTGCTATTATTATTGGATGTCGAATAACTTCCGTAAAAGTGGCCATTGGCAAGAGATAACTTGGCTTTCTTCATATTTTTATATTATAAAAGACATACCAAAGTTAGGATGAGATCCGTTTCCCGGAGGTCATGTACTTCCCTTGTTAGTAGATATGGGTTTCCGTGTGACTCCAGAGATGTCGCCACCAGTGGGATTCAACATGATGGGTCCCTCGCATTTCTCGAAACACGTGGAATTTTTGTAAATCTAACCTCCAAACAAGACTTACATGAATCCGTCGTCCAGGAAGCAAGACGCCAGGAAAGGCAGAGATAACACTCCCCAAGCAATCTTGCAAAGAGAGAGAGATAGAGAGAGAGAGAGAGAGAGAGAGAGCGAATGACGACGCTGAAACAAAACAATCATTACACTTCTACAACAACAGATGCGGCGCGCGCGCTCTCATTCGTTCTTTGTTGTTTACTCACACATCGTTCCTCTGAAAGGTCGGATGTATCGTGTCGCTATTAGTATAACTAAATTTAGATTTTTTTAATTTTTAATAAATAAGTAATGAAAATCATTTAAACATTATTTAATAAGAAGTGTTCCTTTTGTTTTTACATTTATTTTTTCAAATCATCAATAACTTTTATACAGGCAGAGGTATCCGCCACCCAAACCCCCGGGCGGGGGCTATGTCCCCTGCAATCCCCGCACCCCACTTCATTATCCTTCTACTCTCCCCCAACCTGCGCGATTTATTCCTATTTACACATTATTAACTTCCTTTTTGTTGTCCGACAGCATACTATACTAAAAGTCGAAAATTTTAATGCAACTTACATTTTAACCGGCTTTGGACAATAAAAAATAATCTATTGCGGACGCGAAAGTATCATTTTCCCTCGTGTAACTTTTGTGGACTCGAAGTTTGCATTCGCCGTGAATGATCCATTTCGCGTCCTTGGTGCATAATGTACTATTTCCATATGGTCCCATAAGTTTCCATTGATGTAGAAAGGAAACATTGGGGAGCACTCTTGCAATTCTTAAGGTTGTGTCCAGGCTCGCCGCACTTGTAGCATGACGAGGACCTGTCCACTCCCTTACACTTCCGTTTCGTGTGGCCGAAGTCTAGGCACTGATAGCACCTCTCGACCAAAACTCGATCCCGAACGCGACAGCTTACAAAGCCAACGCAAAGATGTCGCATCGACTTTAGCTTGTCAGCGGTCTCGTGATCTAGCTTCACGATGGCTGTCTTTTGTTGATTGCGGTTGGGACCCACAAGCTTCACCTCTCGGCGCTCAGGCGGAGACGCGAGAACTTTATTTAGGGCCGCCACCACTTCGTCCCTCCTTGGGAGAGTGTCCAGGTCTCTGATCTCCAGGGTCACCCTTCGATCTCAAATCCTAACTTCTCCCATACCTTGAGTAGCCATGCGGACTTTCTCCGCGAATGCTGCTGCGTTCGTCTTCCACCGGATACCGGCGCCATCTGGCGCTTTCTCCTATCAAGAGGCGCCTGTCCCGACTTGACTGACGGCTTTCTTCCCGCCACTGACGCGGACTTGGATTGCTCCTTGTCCATGCCACGTGGTGGTACCTTCTTTCGAGGCTTCTTCTTCTTTCGGCTCTTAGAGACCTCGGGGGGGCTTTGGGATCCCTCTCTACTTCTCTTTTGATCCTGCATTCTAGCTGTAGCCTTAAAGACGGCTTTAGCTATTATGCCTCTTCTCATAGGCTGCCGACGATTCTCGTGACCAACTCGATAATCCTCGACTTGACACTTGTAATCGTTGACTGCCGAAAACATCTTCTTGGTTTTCCCGTAGAACTCTTGCACAAGAGTGTCTACGGTCTTCAGCCCTGTCTTCACGACCATGGAGATGTTAGGCTGCTTTGCCGACATAGCCTGCAGTTCGCTCTTTAGGTGGTCGTAGGTGGAGTCGATCTCCTCTTGCGCCTTCTCTACCTTCTCGTATTCCTTGCGGAATATTTCTATCTCCTCTTGAGATTCCTTACTATAGGCAGAGATGCCACTGATGGCACTGCCAAGGCTGGTAACGCTGCCGCTTCGTAATCTGCTTGCGGATGCAATATTCAACATCTATAACGACGGCTGCTGTTGAGGGTTTTCTTTCGAGAGTCCCACCTCTGACGTGTTCGTAGAACGAAGCGCTTGGTGGCCTCCCCCAAAATACATGAGGCCAGCGCCGGCCACCGGGGCTTTCACCCGATCGGAACCGACGGCGTGATTGACTCCTAGTTTGGAACTGCCCGCTTGGATTAGTAGGTATTCCAATCGCTTGCTCATCATCCTTCTTCAACTGTTTGGTCCACGGAGGCTATTTTGTTTCACCTCTTCCCTTCACGCAAGCGTGATGAGCTTTCCCCCATCCGCCACTCGGGGGACGCGCCGCATACGGGAACAGGAAACCCCGTGCAGTTTCACGCACTATTTATGAAATATGCTATTTACATATGGCCGCATAAGCGAGAAATGCAATAAATCTATGTCTATATTACCCCGCAAGAAACAAATGCTAAAAATAAAAATTTTCAAGTGCTCCTGTAAGCGAGAAATGCAATATAATCAATTACTCTTCTTACACGAAATGCGATAAAACTATGTTTCCATATGACCACATAAGCGAGAAATGCAGTAAACCAAAAACTCTTATTACTCCGCAAGTGAGAAATGGAATAAAATTAAATCTCCATATGGTTCTGTAAGTGAAAAATACGATAAAATGAATGACTCACTTTACCCCGTAAGCGGAAAATGCAATAAAACTATTTTTCCACATGGTCCCGTAAGCGAGAACTGCAATAGAATCGATGACTCATCTTACCACGCAAACGAGATATGCAATAATTCCCGAAATTTTCAAGAAACTCATCCCGGATACCTTCAATTAGTGAAAATATCCCAAAATATCTTAAAAATTCCCAAGTAGTCCTGTAGTTAGTGTAAATATCCTAGAATACCTCAGCATTCCCAAATATCCCGAAAACCTTAAAAAGTTCCGAAAATCCCAAAAACTTCCGTAATATATGCAGATATCCTGGAATATGTTTAATTACCCCAAATTCCCAATTAAACCCGTAATTAGTACGCATTTCCCGGAAATACCCTAAAAATTCTGATTTTCCAAGAAGCCCCGTAAATAGTGTACACTTCTCGTAATACCTTAGAATCTCCGAAAATTCTCGAGTAATCCCGAAAACCTTAATAAATCCCGAAAAACTCAAAATTCCCGTATTTAGTGCAACAATTCTGGAATATCTTACAAATAACCGAAATACAAAACGAAATCCCGTAGGTTCTGCAGATATCCCGAAATACCTTGAACATTCCCAAATTTCCCAAAGAATCCCGATAATAAGTACAGGTATCCTAATATACCTTAAGGGGATGTCGGAGCTATAGCCTCCCTCGTTAGCCGCTCGATCTCGAGGCTTCAAATGGCGTTGTAGTCAGCTGTCGATTTCTGCGATAAACGAACATCATATATAAATTATAAATGTTGCTGCTGCATAGAGCTGTTGAAAGATACTTTCCCCCCTAGCTATGACTAAAATTAAGGTAATTGTAATATTACTCTTGGCATCAAATCTTTATTTTTTTAAAGAAATGTGTAATACGTCTAGTATCCGTTGAGCCTATATTTGCCGTAATGCTATACGTAACGTATTACACATTTCTTTAAAAAAATACATATTTGTTGCCAAAAGTAATATAACAATTACCCTAATTTCAGTCATAGCTAAGGGCAAAGTATCTATCAACAGTTCTATGTAGCTGTAAAATTTATAATTTATTTTTGAAGTACTTTTATCGTAGAAATCGACACCTGATTACAGCGCCATTCGAAGCTTCGAGATCGAGCGGCAATCGACAGAGGCTATAGCTCCGACATCCCCTTAAAAATCCACAAAATAATACCCAAGCAATCACTCAATTAGTGGAAATATCCCGGAATAACTTAAAACTTTTTAAATACAAAAAGAGATACTTTAATTTGTGCACACATCCCGGAATAACTTACAAAATTTCCGAAATTCAAAATGAAATCCTGTAATTTGTGCCGATATCCATTACTAGTGGTAATATCCCGGAATACGTTACAATTTCCCGAAAACCCCAGGATATACTGGGATACCTTAAACATTCCCGACATTCCCGACATTCTTAAGTAATCCCGTTAATATTGCACATATCCCGCGATACCTTAAACTTAAAAGAAGTCCCACAATTAGTGTAGATATCCCCGAAATAGCTTAAAAATTCCCGCATTTCTCTAAAAATTTCGTAATAAGTATTGATAATCCGAAAACCTTAAAATTTCCATAAAATTTCCAAAAAATCCTGTACTGATAAAAATATTCCGAAAAACTTATTAATTCCCAAGAAATCCCGTCCTTAAAAGGAGAGGTCACACCCTCTGGAAAACGGATCCTTACCAAACTCTAGGATATAATTTCTACTATAAAATCATGCAGAAAGCCGGAGTTTCAGTGTGGAATTTTTAAGCTATTTCGGGGATATCTTATCGAAAATTTAAATTTACAATTCAATGATTTTTTTAGCCCAAAATTTTGACTAATTCTTATTTCTCCCATAACTTTTGACCATATTTAAATATTTGAGCTTCCTTTTTTTCAAATCGTATCTACTCGACCTCAGCTTTATTTTAAAATTTAGTTTACACGTATATCTTTAATTGTTTCTGAGTTATAAGCGTTCAAACTCAACGGTTTTTTCGGCGAGATTTTTCATTATTTGCTTATATCTATCGTAAAAATGGGCATTGGACACTGAAACTCCGGCTTTCTGCATGATTTTATAGTAGAAATTATATCCTAGAGTTTGGTAAGTTATTTAATTCCCGAAATTCACAAAGAAACCTCTTAATTAGTGGCGATATTCCAAAATATCATAAAATTCCCAAGAAATACCGTAATTTGTGCTAATATCACGGAATATCTTAATTTTCTCGAAATTCCCAAAAAATCCCGTAATTAGTGCAGATATCCTGAAATACCATATGTATTCCCCAAATTCTCAATAAATACCGTAATGCTTATCGCGTCGTATGGGAGACACAATAAACTCCCACTCATGGGTCCTGTTTATCTCTCCATAGCGAGGGGTGGGGGTAATGGTGTTGGCAGTAATTAAGGGGGTAGTAAAAGAAATGGTGGGAGATAGAGAGGACGCGGTGGGAGAAATTTCAACTGAACTTATGTATGGATGTATCAACACTAGAGCTCGGTTGATATCTAATTATTATTGTTATTATGATATTTAAATATTGCTGTGACTACATCCGTGTAGTTGCGAATATGCGTCAACGTATATCAAACGAAGAGAAGTGTGATAATAGCTACGATAGCTATTTCTCGTGGATGTACAGGCCTTCTCTATTGTCAAATATGAAGATGGCTTATTCAGAATTCCTCGTTGACTTTACAAATTCCGGACACATGGGCGTCTCGGGTGTCAGCTACGAGGAATTTGTAAGCTCAGCGCAATGAACCATCCGCTCACGTTACGTTAGCTTCAATCTTTACGTTCTCTTAATTAAATTTACACAACGTATTTAATTCTTAGCTATTGTTACATTTTATTTTGATTTTTGTGTGCAAATAATGTTTTTGCTATAAGAAAGGAATAGGTGGATAACTAGTTTATTTAAATAAGTACATTATTTTTGTGAATAAATTATTGTTTATTAAAAATGAAGAAACGTGTATAAATTTAAATACAAATGTTGCAGCGGTATTAATAACTTTTTGTGTATCCTGGTATCGCTTTTACAATCGTTCAAACGTATGTAACATAAATTCATTTTTAACAATTGTCACACATCACTCTTACAGAAACTTAAAACACCATAATTATAATGGCATCTTTGTACGACAATTTTGCAAATACCTAACGACATAACCACCATTCTCAATGGTATTTTTATCTGTGTTTATCTTGTGCTGATACACCGTCTCACAAGAGCGTCTTTTTTCCAACATATTGAAAAAGTTTTCGAGAAATTTGACGAAACCTAATCCTTGTGTCATGTAATACAGAAATACAGTTCTCTTTTTTGCTTCAAGTGTTGATACAGCGATTTCCATAAAAAACAAACACTTGTCTTTCAATTAGAAAAATCAGAAATTTAAGTTAGATTATACATTATACATATAAATCTGATCTCCCAGCTAATTACTTTACTTTAATTTGTTGGTAGGGGTATCGCGAGGAGTCTATATATCAAAAATCACCGCGATCGGATAATATTTCTATTTATCGATATCTATAGATCTATCCCAATAATCCGTCGATTTCCACGATTTTTTTAAAGTATCCATTTGCAAATAGCGCGTAGAGTAAAAAATATAAATAACTTTTCTTTACAACGATTTAGAACTTTCCATGAAAAATTGTTTAAATCATTCGGTAATTTTGTCAATAACTCCGTAAATATTACGAGAAGCGAATGTGTGCATGATATTCAATATACCGTCGCGAAAACCAATAAATTCGAATTATTTAAACATTTTTTGATAATAAACTCGATCGGACACGTGTGCCGCTCAATGTGAACCTGATCACCCTGCTTTATTTTATCGTTTTATCAGTACATATATACTTAAAAATTTAGTTCTTAGAAAATACGAGTGTTTTAATCAATAATTAAAAAATTATATTTTTTTAATTATCACTTTTCATTCTTACATCTCCTCGATGTCGTCATTGTTCATAGATGTGGTGAACTGTTCGGACGACGATTCCCATGCACAAATTAAATCGGTATTCACCGCACCATCTGCATAATAGCCCAGAAATTTAGTAATTCGTGCAAATATCTCGGAATAACCTAAAAATTCCCGATATTCTCAAGATATCCCGTAATTAGTGCAGATATTCCTTAATACCATAAAAATTCCCTTGATTCCCAAGAAATCCCGTAGTTTGTGCAGATATCCCCAAATACCTTCGAAATTCTAGAAATTTTTAAGGAGATCAGCCAGTGATAAAATTGAAAAAAAATTTGAATATTAACAATTAATAATTTTTTTCATAACAATCGAAAACATTTCTTTTTTTTAATTCCGGGGTCCGATAAATCGCCTCTAACTGCACTCGCGAAATAGACACTAAGTAACTTTAGTTTAACCCTTTCGTGCATATAAGGAACTGACAATCATAACGTCTCTGAAACTAGAAAATTTCGATGTCCGGCATCGAGCTGAATCCAAATCTGGAGTCAGATTTTGGAAATTATAATAATTGGGCCCAATACCGAAGGAGCCCACTCTTAGAATGCAAAGTTTAGAAAAATAAAAAACACTATCGTATTCTACATAAAATTTTAAGAAGAAATCATTTCCCAGTACCCAAATCCAGAATTTTCGAAAACAATAATAATTGGGCCCCCTCGGTATTGGGCCCAATTATTGTAATTTCGGAAATATGACCTCAGATTCATCATCAGCTACTCCAAAACTCCATAGAAAGACTTTATTTCGCTTGTTTTGATGTTTGAATCTCTTGCATGCACGGGATGATAATACATACATCTGCTTTTACTCAGGGGTCCGACATCCTAGAAATTCAATAATTTTTTGCTCGAAATTGGTGTATCTTATCAAAAAAATAACAAGAATGATTTCTTCTTAAAATTTTATGTAGAATACGATGGTATTTTTTATTTTTCTAAACTTTGCATTCTAAGAGTGGGCCCCTTGGGTATTGGGCCCAATTATTATAATTTCCAAAATCTGACTCCAGATTTGGATTCAGCTCGATGCCGGACATCGAAATTTTCTAGTTTCAGAGACGTTATGATTGTCAGTTCCTTATATGCACGTAAGATTTAAATTTTTTTGATCAATTTATATGTAATGTAACAGGGTTATTCTCGTACGTCAGGAGGGTTTTAATTGTCCTGTGCATATCCTCAATGCACAGGAAATATTCTCCGTGTACCGATCAGCTGTATTACCAGACAGCTAACCGATCGTCAGAACCGTCCTTGGAGTGGTGCGAGCTAGCCTCAAGCTCCGCACGACGACGTCTTCCCTGTGTACAATGTGTGCACTTACCTAGTGTACACTTATCCTCCGTCGATGCTCGTACTCGGCTACTCAGTTATGTGTCGTGCGCAGTACAATGCACGACACCCGCGGGGCATGGCGGTATTCGCCTTCGGGGACAGGGAGTAATCGCTGGTTAATTAAGATAACTCGGAATTAGAAGTGATTAATTAATTTATTAATACGAAATAAGATTAAAAGAAATGTTACAATAGTGTGAGCCGAGGCAAGGTCGAACCTTGGCTCAAAGCAAACAAGGCTATTCGCGTAACCTATGGAAAATACAAAATACACGATGACGTGTGTGTGTGTGTGCGCCCGCCGCAATATACGCGTCGAGACTCGCGGTCTCGATCTACTCGGGGAGGAGGTTATATTCGCCAGGTATCGGTTACCTGGCTCTGTAATGTTTATCGCTGGGTTGCGATCGCGCCGGAGTGTGTAGCACTCCGGTTTGCCGTAATCGGGATTTACGGGGCGAGAGAGAGTGTCGCGACGAGAGCGGCTAACCTCTCGTATACTTCTGCGTCGGGATACCGCGCGTATCTCGTCGCCGGTTTCGCTCGCGGTACGGTAGTAATAAACCGGATATGGCCTGGCCAGGACTTACGTTAGTCAGAGGATGATCTCGGGGTGGACGGCACGTGTCTCGTTCCCTTCGGTCTCGTACTCTCCCTCTCTCTCTAAATCCCTCGTTCTACTGTACACTTCTCTCGCGGGGCACGCTTTATTTTCTCTCTCGAACGATTTCCGATCTCGTGTTGTTCGAGGTTCGAACGATACTGCCGGTGTGTCGCGCACACCGGCTCTCCGACGCGCTCGCGCATGCGCTTTACGCGTCTTCAACAATAGACTCACGCGATCGGTACGATTTTCGTCTCGCGTGAACCGTTTACCGTTACAGTAACAAAACTATATTAATCAGTGTAATACTCATTTACATTGACTTACGGCAGGATATCTCAGGAACCATTTCATGGAATAGGCTGAAATATTAACATTAATTTTTATTATGATTTAAATCCACTTGAGTGGAACGGATTGTATTTACATTGTAATAAAAAATTATTATTACCAAATTATTAAAAAAAATTGAAAAATTATATAAATCTAGTTAAATATTTTTTACATAAACATTAAGGCTTTTATTGAAATTTAGTTCCGTTTAAGTAGATATAAATCATATTAAAAAGTTACTGTTAAAATGTCAGCCTTTTCGATGAAATGGTTCCTGAGATAATTTGTGGTAAATCTATTGTGAAAAAAAATCAGAGTACGGAGTCTCATAATTAATTAATATAATTTGTTACATATAAATTGATCATGATTTTTAAATAATTTTTTATAATAATATAATTTTTTTGAAAGATTCTGAAATGTTTTTGATTGTTATGAAATAAATTATAAAATTTTAACACTAGCGTGTAACCTATTATGGTGAAAAATGATAGGATCTATATGTGTATATATATATACATATATATATATATATATATATATATATATATATATATATGGGTGGTTCTCTGTGACATCGAAGATGAAAAAAATAAATATTGCTATAACTGTGGGAATATGTTTTAGAGGTATCCAGTAGTTCTCCTGAATTTTTTCAGATTTTTTCTGGGCCATTATTTTAAGTTACGGAGAGTCAAAGTTGACATTTTAGCACTTTTTTGCATTATATGCCCATTTTCATGAATTTTTAGCTCCCAGGGGATGCATTTTTCACTACAAACATAAAAATGACTTTTTTTGTAAAATTTTCCAAACTTTTCATTAAAAATACTTTGAAAGACATAAATGTATGCTGTCACACTCTTGTAAGCCATTTAAACCTTAAATAGTGAAAATCAGCAATTCTGCTCCGGACTCTGGTAACCTAATACTGTCTAAAAGATGTCTTTTTATAGTCAGAAACTTCCTAAAAATTTTCAGAGTGGGTCTAAATCATTAAGATCACTTATGGTCAAAATATCCGGGAAAAGTGCCCGAAATATTAATAGAAACGTATATTTGTTGCCTTTTAACGATGAATCTAGTAGCATGATCATTGCAAAAAAATTTGTGCACTTACCTTGGAGTGGTAGAAAAGTATCTTCACTTGTTTCAGTATCCATCTAATCCCCTGTAAGCTGCTACAAATACAAATATTATTATAAAATTATAAAAAATTATTTTTTAAACATTTATAATGCTTGATTTTTAGTTTTACATCCCTTACAAGAATTATAATACTAATCTGAATGATTACTATAAAAGTATCAACATTATTATTATTATTATTCAGCAATACGTTGTTTAGATTTCACAAACTTGTCACTGTCACGTTATCATATTATTCATTATAATTATATATCCGATTTATTTATATATCTTTTGTATTAAATACGTATATTCAGTTATTGTAATAATCATGTTTATATATTTATAGTAATCCTTCAGATTAGTATTATAATTCTTGTAAGGGATGTAAAACTAAAAATCCAGCATTATAAATGTTTAAAAAATTATTTTTTATAATTTTATAATAATATTTGTATTTTTAGCAGCTTACAGAGGATTAGATGGATACTGAAACAAGTGGAGATACTTTTCTACCACTCCAAGGTAAGTGCACAAATTTTTTTGCAATGATCATGCTAATAGATTCATCGTTATAAGGCAACAAATATACATTTCTATTAATATTTCGGGCACTTTTCCCGGATATTTTGACCATAAGTGATCTTAATGATTTAGACCCACTCTGGAAATTTTTAGGCAGTTTCTGACTATAAAAAGACATCTTTTAGACAGTATTAGGTTACCAGAGTCCGGAGCAGAATTGCTGATTTTCATTATTTAAGGTTTAAATGGCTTACAAGAGTGTGACAGCATACATTTATGTCTTTCAAAGTATTTTTAATGAAAAGTTTGGAAAATTTTACAAAAAAAGTCATTCTTATGTTTTTAGTGAAAAATGCATCCCCTGGGAGCTAAAAATTCATGAAAATGGGCATATAATGCAAAAAAGTGCTAAAATGTCAACTTTGACTCTCCGTAACTTAAAATAATGGCCCAGAAAAAATCTGAAAAAATTCAGGAGAACTACTGGATACCTCTAAAACATATTCCCACAGTTATAGCAATATTTATTTTTTTCATCTTCGATGTCACAGAGAACCACCCATATATATATATATATAAATTGATCAATCGGTACTTATGCCGACACACAAAAAATCGGAAAATTATCTTTGTGAGCCCCGCTTTGACGTTATAATATTAATGAAGGATTGAAGCTATAACGTATAATGAGGTTATAACTTCAATCCTTCATTAATATTATAAGGTCAAAGTGTGCTTTTTTACCCGTGAGGGGTATTTAGGTATTTGGGTTATTGGTTTTTTATGCATTATTCTATCAATTAATATTCTCCCCCTTATATCTGAGTCGTTACATATGTTTTATAACCTCAAAACACCAAGATAACACGTAGTGTCACCATAAGTACCGATACTGGTGTTTGTATATATATATATATATATATATATATTTGGGTGGTTCTTTGTAACATCGAAGAAAAAAATGAATATTGCTATAACTGTGGGAATATGTTTTAGAAGTGACTGTATCGTCGAAAGCGACTCGGTTTCACGAGGAACGATGGCGAGCGCACACGCGCGAGCAGGAGCGCCGAGCTACAATGGCCTCTCTTCGAGGTCCGCGCGCTAAACAGTAGAGTAGGGACGCCGCGCGACTTAGGCCAGTACGAGAGTTGTCACGAGTGCAGCATCGTAATATAGAGCGACGAACGAGCGAGTTTGAGCGAACGAGGATACGGACGAGTCGGGCGAGCGGGTGAGTCGATTGGGCGAAGCGGTCGGGTGGGCGAGCCAACCGGACGGACGGTCGGGTGAACGAGCGGATGGGTACGATTCGCGTTCGAAGTACATATACATACACACACACACCAACAATATATTACAAGCAAGGACTACAGTCCTTCATCATCTACGCGAGGGCTCTCGCCCTCCGGACAATCCACCACACACACACTCTCTCTCTCTCTTTACTATTCTACTTAGATTCAAAGAGGGTTTTATGCCGTAAGAGCTTTTCCCATCAGGTAACGAGCCAATAAATGACGTAAGGATTTAGGCTCAAATTGATATCTTTTATTTACCCATCGCCAAATCCTCTCCTTATAATCCAATTTAATCTTCGAGATGCGCGCAAGATAGAAAAATCGGGGAATTCGTTCTCTGAACGGGTTTCTCGACGAAACAGTGACCAATAGTTCTGAATTTTTTCAGATTTTTTCGGGGCCATTATTTTATGTTACAGAGAGTCAAAGTTGACATTTATGATGCTGGTTTTGAATTATAATAAAAGAAAATTGTTTAAGTACAATTATTTCCGATTCCAGACATCATCGTAAAATAATAATAATAAACTATTCGTCCTTATAACCCGGTGGACTAATAGATCGAATATTAACACTCCAAAAGAAAATGACGGTTTATAATATTTTATTATGGGATCTAAGAGTAGATCCCATGGCACTACTAACCACGAGAGAGAGAATATTGATTTTTAAATTAGTTAAATAAATAATTTAGCTAGTTAATAACGCGCACTAATTACTTAATATTGTCCTCATTGATAAATAAATCACTTATTATATTAATAAATAAAATAACTCACCAAAATATAAATTAATTAATGAAAAAAAATAATGAACTGATAAAATATATTATAGATATATGTATCACTGTCAGTGTTGCCAGATGGAGGTATTTTTTCTTTGTTCCACTCATACAGTACGACCTCATTTACATTAGATAATAGAGAACAGAAAAACCCTAAATGGTAACCCTGATCACTGTATTTATCCTGTTGATTTTCTCCTTAATTAACAATTTCTCCTTAATTATGCGAATAACTCAAAATCCTCCTTAAATAGCAGAAAAAATACTGAATACTAATATTGCTGATGATCACCCTAAAAATCTCCGTAATTGGTAGACGCAAGAAAATAATACTACGATCTATGATCGATAGAATCAGAATGGCGAGGATCCGTTTTCAGAACCACGCCAAACTTCTTCCCCGATTTTATATCTCCCTCAATCTTTTAATATCCCTATCTGTTCTCTCTCTCTCTCGTTACCTGCGAGGAATCCGGCAATATTATATTTCTCCAACTCTTTCGCATCCACCACAGGTGTAATAAAGCTATCCATATTTACCCCATTATAGATAAAAATGACAACTAATTTGCATAAGTTATCATTGTCCTAACTGGTATTTCGACTTTCCGTATTTAAGGTAATTACTCTCATATAGCGTAATATGCTGATATATTTACCCATACGGAAGTCTTATCACTAATAGTCATCTATTGAACGGTTCAATAGATCACTATATTATTTCCTAATTAACAGCGCGAAATTCGAATATAAATTTATATCCTTACTATTATACACGTGTTTCCCTACTATCCGCGTTCCGAATTCCCTATACTATATGCGCGCGATCCCCGTATCGATATGAGCGCGGACCGCGTAGTCAGTGTGCGCGAGCGCTTGAATCTAGGTCGATCCAAGATGGCGACAACTGAGCGTGGACCGGCACGTAAATAACGTGCCTCGCGACAGTTTCCCCGGGTGTGCGCGATCCCCACCATCGGGGATAGTACTAATCTACTACCGCGGAGTGGTGCGCGAACGGAGATACGCGCACGCACCGACAAAGGCTTCTCCAGGCGACGTAGTCCACGGCAACATCCTGACATCACCGCTGTCAACAATCCGCTTCACGAAGAGGAATCTATACCTCACTAAGTATACACTACCGTGTGTAATTGTAAGTGTTTTTGTACTATACAGATTTAATAATTAATTATGTCTATTAATATAACATTTACTCCCCTTTAATTAATCCTCTCTCTCTGTTTAACCAACAACACTCCTTACTTTGCTTATTACTAATAATTAACAAATCTTTATTTTAATGTCATCTATTGTTCATAATAGCTGTTGGGGAGAAGAGGGGATCACGTGGTTTGCTTGTTAACGGTTGCGAGCGCCATGGGCCTATCAGCGAGTGTTGCGTCATCGTCGGGACCGATGGCCGAAGAGGGGACCGATGCGAGGTAGGGATCGACCGAATTTGGGGGATTGAAAGCAGTTATTCACGGCAGGCGGTTGGAGATGCTACGAAGTGACTGACACGATGTTAAGGAATTTTCGAAAGAAGAGCAGAAGGGCTGTTCCCATTCGCAACAAGGTTATTCAAGTCATCGCGGGACTGATTCCGAAACCAAGCGAGAATTATTTAAAGGAGAGATTGGGCTGTTCCCTTTCCCCTTCTTCTCGGCAGCGATGAGTAAGTACATAAAATCATTTCGGCCGATATGATTGGCTTGCGTCGCGTATTGGTACATATTATCGCGTGTTTAATTAGAATAATTAAAATTACCGACGTCGGTCATTGCGTGAGATAAATTGTGTATTCGTATAATTAAAAATTACTGATCCTCTTGTTAATTAATTGTTTCACATCATTGTAACGGTTTGATTTAAATATTGTAAATTAGAATAAGGAAAAATAAAATTATTGTTTTGGAAGCGATAATTGTGCACTTACTTATACCTGCTCCCGACACGTCAATTTTCCCGTGAAGAAACAATAGCTATAACTTCACCTGTTATTCCTACCTATTTTATTAACTAATTATTAGAATATTTCATTTCAATTCTCTTTTTTTTCAATTACACCAATCAACGAACCCATGTGCTCATCCTTCACACACCTCCCTACACTTATATTATTAGCATTTATAATATTCTCATTTATTTCCACCTAATACCCGTCCTTACTAATAATTATATTCATTAGTAAATATATGGGATATTCCACACGAAGTGGTCCGATCAAAATTTTAAAATGCTCCAAATTTTGGGTACACATTGCAAATGTTTTTCAGAATACAGAAAAAAATTTTTAGGTACTGGAATCCATTTGCTCAAAAGTTATTCTAACCTCAAAAAGTGGATTTTTCCAAGCTTTTTCAACACCAGCTGGGTTCACCGCTATTTAACTCAAAATCTATCAACTTTTACTATAGAACATTATGTGTAACATTCGTTGCTAATTGTGTCTAGAATTTATTCTTCTAGGTTAGAATTTCTAATTTCAAGGTGAATGTTATATAAACTACATGTCAATATTCAACTTGAAAAAAGTGCAAGTGTGCCACCATTGATTTTTTTATCCAAAAGTCTAAAAGAAAGCTTGGAGCAATACCTTTCAAATGGTCTATAGCATTTTTATGGCCTCCAATTCTGTAAGAAGTTACGATAATTTGAAGAAAGAGAAAAAATTCACAAAAATTAACATGGTAATTCCCATTTAAATTTTTGAAAAAATTTCGTGTTTTTTGAAATTATCATAACTTTTTACAGAATTGGAGGCCATAAAAATGCTACAGACCATTTGAAAGGTATTGCTCCAAGCTTTCTTTTAGACTTTTGGATAAAAAAATCAATGGTGGCACACTTGCACTTTTTTCAAGTTGAATATTGACATGTAGTTTATATAACATTCACCTTGAAATTAGAAATTCTAACCTAGAAGAATAAATTCTAGACACAATTAGCAACGAATGTTACACATAATGTTCTATAGTAAAAGTTAATAGATTTTGAGTTAAATAGCGGTGAACCCAGCTGGTGTTGAAAAAAGCTTGGAAAAATCCACTTTTTGAGGTTAGAATAACTTTTGAGCAAATGGATTCCAGTACCTAAAAATTTTTTTCTGTATTCTGAAAAACATTTGCAATGTGTACCCAAAATTTGGAGCATTTTAAAATTTTGATCGGACCACTTCGTGTGGAATACCCCATATATATTAATATAGTTCTCTTTTTGCAGATGCAGCGTGCCAAGGAGTAGCTGTCACCGAGGGAACCCCGGACACGCTGATCAAGAGTCAACCTTTGGACATTCGCATCAACCATAAGGAACGACTAGATGAATATAATCAATTAATATTATTATTTTTTTTTATCATTTTAACGTCACTCTTTTTATGCTCCCAAACCGGTGCTAATCAGCGACGGAGGTCATACGATGTCTTGGTGAAGAAAGCACTTGGTGAAAATACATTCGTCAGTGGTGCTTGTATCAATCGGCCGGGGCCGGGAATCGAACCTGGGACCTCCAGATTACGAGCCCGACGCCTTACCGACCGAGCCATCGCAGGCCTCAATTAATATTATTTATTTAATTTTTTAATTGATAATAATATCTATATATTCTTTTCCATGTGACTCAGTGATGTCCCCACATCACACATTTTAGCACTTTTTTGCATTATATGCCCATTTTCATGAATTTATAGCTCCCAGGGGATGCATTTTACACTATAAAAATAAATATGACTTTTTTTTATAAAATTTTCTTAATTTTTCATTAAAAATACTTCTAAAGTCATAAATGTATGCTGTCACACTCTTGCAAACCGCTGAAACCTTAAATAGTGAAAATCAGCAATTCTGCTTCGGACTCTGAAAACCTTTTTCTATCTAAAAGATGTCTTTCTATAGTCAGAAACTGCCTATAAATTTCCAGAGTGGGTCTAAATTATTAATATCACTTATGGTCAAAATATCTGGGAAAACTGCCTGAAATATTACTAGAAATGTATATTTCTTTTTTTCTATTTTAATGTCGCTCTTATGCTCCCAAATCGGTGCTAATCAGCGACGAAGGTCATACGATGTCTTGGTGAAGAAAGCACTTGGTAAAAATACATTCCCCAGTGGTGCTTGTATCAATCGGCCTCTATTGTTGTGTGCATATCAATAGTTATTTATGCAATTAGTGAGTAAAATAGGCGTTAATGCACTGGAAAGTTGCAGTAATTTATCCAAAGGAATTGCCCTTTACTCCCGAAGCATATAATATTTTTCACTCATATCATTTAAAAGACCACTTTATTCCACAACAATTTATTTAGAAATTTCTACATTTTTTCAAATTTCTAAAGTTTTGCAAGATTCTTTAGTATATTTCGTTTAATATAATAAATTTAATATTGTATTGTTAGGAGTAGGCTAAATAAGTGTTTAAAGAAAACAAGTAAGTCTACGGTATATAAAGTGGGTATTTGCTGCATAAAATAGGAATACGGGGAAAAAATGAATCTGCGTAGAATAAAGTAATCAAGGAAATAAAATGCAGTTTTAGTCCTTTGATAGAGGTCAATAAAGTGCACGTTATGTATGGACTTTATATTAGGGTAAAAATTATTTTATGTGAAGAAATTAGTTTTCGAATAATCGAAGAAATAAAGTTATTAGAAAAATCGTATGCGATGAACAAATTCGAGTAATTTTTTTTCTTGTTGCTGCAGTGATAATAAATATAATACGAAGTGTTTTCAAGGATCTAAATTTGATCTCGCTATTATTGAGTGATTTTTTGTCGTCCATTCAGTGTATTTAGGAGTAGTTTAGGTTTTCCCCGATATCGATGAACAAAACATATTTATTTATTTGGCGACGTTTCGATGGATATCCTCCATCCTCATCAGGCTATACCTTTTTTTTTTATTAAAAAATGATTTCATTTTACAACATCTTTTTAACACAATTTTTACATACATAAATCTAAGTTACTTACTATTTCGTCAGTATATAGGCTTTAAGAACATTACAAAATAAATTAACAGATAATCACACATATTAAGCAAAAGGCAGTCAAATATTAAAATAAAGCAAACAATGTATATCACAGACGGTTAATACTGAAAAATTTGAAATCTCACGTCTCCCGTTTCCAGAGACACCTATGCGATCAATCTTAATCAGATCGACAACACAGTCATCCCCACTACAGGCACGAAACTTCAAATTACGTACATTATGTGTACTGATAAGTAATAAAAATTAATAAATTATTTATGATCATTTACAAGAGAACCCAAAAAAATTTTTATAAGACTAAATTAAAATTTACCATTTCGATAAAAAATTTTTTCCCGTTGAAACAAATAATAATTGGTAATAAAAAATTTTTAATAATTAAATTTAAATAGTTAAGTATTTTATTAAATTTTTAAATATAGTAGATTAACTAAACAATTTTTATAATAGTCAAGAATTTTTTAATTATGAACCTAAATGAGAAGAAATTAAAAAACCAAAAATATATATTTGTATTTACCGCGCCGCGCATCATTCAAGAACAATACGCGCTGTAAGAATCGATCAACACGCAAGTCAATCACTCGCCTTATCCAAACATCTGATCGATATACATTGATTTGAGGTTATGTCATAGGGGAGAGATACACATTATAATTTAGATTTTAATTTAATACTATTGATAATGTCACTGTAATGTTGGCTTAGATGTCTAGTATCGTCTTTGCAATTGATCGCATTATGTTGCAGATTTATGTGGATCATTTCTGATGATACTCGTTTTTTCCAATTCTTTTCAGTATCAAGTATTTTGACATTGTCAAAATCTAACGAATGATCATATGCGAGAATAAAATCAACAAACAAGCCATTTTAAGAATGGGTAAACTAAATTGCAAAATTTTTCTTTATAGTAAGTTGAACAAAATACTGCTTTTAATTTTCGAGCAAATTTTTATATCAAGTTTTGTAAAGTCACTACAATTCTCATTGAATTTGTCTTACAAATAAAAGAATAAATTTTGAAAAAACTTTTGATATGACTGCCTTGCCATTCCCTGATGGAAATACAAACATTTTTTATAGCCAACAAAGTAGTTTATGACGAGAAAAAATAGAAATTTCAAATTTTGTTTTAACTACCGATTAAATACCTATTTTATAGGTAAACTTTTTTTCCTATAAACAAACACTATTTTAAATCGATAAAAACTAGCTACAAAAAATAAAATAAAAACAGAACTGGTAAATACCGAGAAACTACCTATATTATTTTTAAATAAATAGTTTGAATTTTAAAATCAATTTCATATTATTTATTTATTTATTTTTAAATTTATATGATGTAGGTATAAAAAAAGTATTCTAAAAATACTTAAAATAATATGTATAAATTCTTTTAGGTGACTATTTACGTCGGCGTATGCTTTAAAGAAATTAAAACTTTACAAAAAAATGAAGATTTGTCTTTAGTAAATTACAGAGCTTAAGAAACTATAAGTTGAAAGTTAATTATTCTCTAACATCTATTACATAGACCAAATAATAAATCATAATTATTGAAATATTAATTCGTGGATGATCTTTATATACAAGTTCCAAAAACTTGCAGGTAAGCGTTGCGTTAGCCTAGTGGATAGAGCGTTTGCCTTTGGTGCGTGCGAATGGGGGTTCGAATCCAGGTTAGAGTAAAAATTATTTTCAGCGTTTTTCTACAAAAATATGTGTAATTAGTTAATATAAATAAACTGAACAATGACTGCTATAAATAAAAATAATTATAAACTAATTAAAAATAATAAGAAATAATAATTAGGTTTAAACAAGGATTGCTCTACGAACTTTTTTGAAATGCATATCCCTAGTAGAATTCAGAATATAAGAAATAGCTGGGAAATTAATAAATGGACAGCGAAAATGGTTAGGTATTGACTCCGATGAAGGCTTTTTCGCCCATTTGTTGCATATTTATTGGAATGAGCATAACCACCAAACATAAAGTATTCATTTCTGGGTAATGTTCTAAACAAAATGCGAAGAATGTTGGGAAATTTGATCCCTTTTACCATTTCCGATCGATTTTAACTTTTATAAATTAATCACCAAATTGATCCAAAACATTTTTACAGGCTTGTTCATAGCCTATAATGCGCCAGGTATCCTGCTTACGGAAACTAGTTTTACAAGCTTCAAAATATTTAGTTCAATCCTAAAATTTATAGATTATTCTATAAAATAGCTAGTAAAGGTTAAAAAAAGCGTTTCATCGCAAGCCCAAAAATGTACCTAGTTTTAGCCTATTTCTAGTTTAACTGGCTTGGTACTGCTCACTAAATGGATTTCAATTCTACTAGCGATAATTTCTTTTTTATTTCTACATTTATTATACATGTATGTAATGCTTAAATTTTTAATAAAAAAAATTATTTAACAGTTCCTTTATGATGCAGATTAAAAGTACGCGCGGAAAAATATAAAAACAAAACTTATACCTAATTTATACGTAAAAAATACCGAATTCCAAAAAAAAACTATATTTTATGTCCTATTTAGGTTCCAAAAAACGTCACACTAAAATGAATAAATTAGGCTATTTTTCATACCTATAATATCAGTAGTACAGTATAAGAAATTCCTATTTTATCGGTATAAAATTTTTTGTATTTCCACTAGGGTTGTAGTGTGAAATTCTATAATCATATCATACTATAAGTAAAATTTTTCCGATGTAAGGCGTACTGCGTACGGCGTACGGAATTGGCGTTCGATTAGATTTATCGTTTACCACATTTGGTTTTACCTGTGAGTGGTTGGCACTAGGGGTAATGACATGTACACTTCCCTGTAGACGATATCCGGATGACCTGGAGTCCACCCTGACCACCTGGATATCATCTCCAGGAAATGACAATATTTTTTGCATATTTATGCAGAATGGCATGTAGACTTTCCTTTAGACGATGTCCGGATGATCTGGAGTTCACCCTGACCACCTGGATATCATCTCCAGGAAATGACAATATTTTTTGCATATTTATGCAGAATGGCATGTAGACTTTCCTTTAGACGATGTCCGGATGATCTGGAGTTCACCCTGACCATCTGGACATCGTCTCCAGGAAGTGACAATATTTTTTGCATATTTATGCAGAATGGCTTGTAGACTTCCCTGTAGACGATATCCGGATGACCTGGAGTCCACCCTGACCACCTGGATATCATCTCCAGGAAGTGACAATATTTTTTGCATATTTATGCAGAATGGCATGTAGACTTTCCTGTAGACGATGTCCGGATTATCTGGAGTTCACCCTGACCACCTGGACATCATCTCCAGGAAGTGATAATATTTTTTGCATATTTATGCAGAATGGCATGTAGACTTTCCTGTAGACGATGTCCGGATGATCTGGATGGCACCCTGACCACCTGGACATCGTCTCCAGAATGTGACAGTATTTTTTTCAAATCCAAGGAATATGAAATGTAGACTTTCCAGTAGATTTGGAGTAAAATATTAAAAATGGAAAATATCAAAAAACCGTAGTTACCTTTGTCTAATGCGGCGTTTTAGATAAATTATGGATAATTGAACAAATTCTGCGAAAAAAATTGTTTCCATTTTAATTTATAATTAAAGTTGGTGTAAAATTGTTGCTTTTTTGCATCTAATAAATGTTATAAGGTTAATACCTAATATTTTGCGTTTCAATAATAAATGACCCAAGAATTGTTATAGTATACTTAATTTTATATTATGTTAAAGTAAATTTAATAATATGAAAAAAACATACATTTATAATGACCTTAAATTAATTTAAAATGTAATAATTAGTAAATTAATTAATTTAATTAATTTTTAACGCATTTTTTTTCTCTGTGTAACATACGACAATTTTATAATAAGTCTACACTCATTATAACTGAATAAAAATTTTTATCAAAATTATGCTAATAGTTTAATAAAGCAAAATTGAAAAAATATAAATTTCTAGAAATTAATCATGAATTTGTAATGGGTCACGGACGTTTCGTCGCAGAACATTTCATTGTCGGATGTTTCATGACGGACTTTACATCGCACGGACTTTTTATCGCACAGACTTTTTATCGTACGGAATTTTCATCGCAAGGACTTTTCATTGCACGGACTTTTCATAGCAAAGATGGAATTTTCATTGTACGAACGTACCGAATAACCCTAATACCTCAATACCCCAATAACCCCACTACCCAATAACCCTAATACCCAATAACCAATTAAAGAGGGGAAATTAAAAAAGGGAAATTAATTCTTAAATAATTGTAACGTTTCAATTTAACATTGCTTTTAAATTCATTTCTGAAATACATTATTTTTAGGAAAATAACAAATACAAAAAATACAAATAATAATTTAAATAAGTGTTCATTAAAACAAGCATCTTTGAACATGTATCCCGTAAACTCGACGGATTTGGATAATGTAATGTATTGAAAATTCCATCATTACGATGAATAGTCCGTACGATGAAAAGTCCTTACGATGAAATGTCCTGTGACGAAACGTCCGGATACGATTTGTAATTCAACAAGATGACAATATAGCGTATGGAATGTTAGATGATAGGTAAATGTATGAAATTATGAAAATAAATTCACATTTTAAAATGCAAGATACAATTTTTTTATCCGCTATGAACAATATTAAACAACGTTCTTACGATAAAAAATGTATACAAATATTGTTTCATGGTCAAAAAAATGTATACAAATATTGTTTCATGGTCCAACTGAACCCAGCCCTGATGAGGTTCATTTGTGGTGAAATCTAGTAGCCACGGGTGAACCTCAGCAAGCCGGTCCCAAGCCCGGAAGTCACTGGAAACAGTGTAATTGGGGAGGGATAGAGGAGTAACATCTCTCTAAAAAACCGTGGCCTTTCTGGCCCGGAAGGGATTCCCACGTAAGGGCTCCTATCCAGGACACGGAATGACACACAACACATCATTTACACTCATGTATTACTGGTAGGGTCTCAGAGGTATGAATGGGAGGCCTATAAACGGCTCTTTCCAAGCGCTTGTAAGAGGCAGCTCTATAAACGGGCTCGCTGGTGAAAGAGGAGATCCCTATAAACGGGTATGCTCCGCGCGGGTTATGGATGGACACGCTGGGACTTTATCAGTGATCATTACACCTATACCTATACACATTCACATGACACAAACAGACACTCACACACACACAAACACCTTCTCACACTGGGGCTCTCGGGGGGTGTTCTTTCCTCGTAGTAAGACTGCTCAAGCGGACGGGTGGGGTACCCATGGAGGCACCCTAGGATAAACTAGGTTGAGACACTCCTAGGCCGCTGAATAGTACAGGGGCCCGGGCTGGCCTAACTAGCAAAGCCTGGCTGCCCTATCAGTCAGTGTATAATCGCGCCAGGGGTAGTAGTGCCGGATAGTGACCGGATGGGACCCTACTGCTTCGGGTGGGGGGCTTTCCTATAGTAGGACCGAAGTGGGTCGCTGCCTGTTTTGCGAG
This sequence comes from Theocolax elegans, assembly GCA_026168455.1. NCBI lineage: Eukaryota > Metazoa > Arthropoda > Insecta > Hymenoptera > Cerocephalidae > Theocolax > Theocolax elegans. The sequence goes on along the minus strand of CM047427.1, from coordinate 34,565,179 downwards.
GGCTGTTCGGATGACGAGGGGGGACACTCGTAGGGAGCCACAGACATAAACACTTAACACAAATCAAAAACCCCCCTTAAAAATCCATGATATGTCCTTCCCTGTAAAAGCAACGGGCTATTCGGATGCTAGCCCAAAAGTGTCAACAAACCCTGGAGAGATCCCAACTCTCAACACAACCAATTTGCCGGTGGTAACTTCGGTGTCACCGGTAGTTGGAGTAAAGGTAGGTGAGCAGGCGGCGCCCAGTGGGATGTCTGCTTACCAACCCACTGAATTTAAAAATCCTGATGGGCCATTGACGGTGTCCAATCCCAAACCGGGAGCTGGAATGCCAATGGATACCAATGAAGGAAGAAGCTGGACGAGTGGACGCTATGCGGAGAAAAACCGCAGGCGAAAGCTCAGAAAGCAAGAAATGCGGGCTCAAAGCGCGGAGAGACCTCCCTCAACGCCTCTTATGGGGAAAAGAGGGAAGGACACGCCGCCAGAGGACCCGCGGACATAAAAACGGCATAAAAACAAGCCGGCACAAGTAAGTAACACTCAGAGTGCTGAAAAGCCGAAATGTAGTGTGGGACTTACAACAGCACAGAGAACGAACCCTCTGTCGAGGGTCGTGACATCAGCAGAATATCCTGAGGTGCTTCTTACTACAGGACAGTTTGAAGACTTCAGGAATGCTCTGGAGGAGGAGACAGATGTCCTTCCTCCTGAGCAGCTGCCAAAGTTTGTTGCGTCCTTCTGCAGGGGGGGAGTGTTTGTGATTATAGCAGAGGATCAACGGTCCGCGGATTGGCTGAGTGGGATCGTGCCCGGACTAAAATCTTGGCGGGGTCCTGCTCTGACAGTCAGCGGAACGGAGGTGCTGCAGAGGCTGGTGAAGGCCAGCGCGTGGATACCGGGAGCACCGAAACCCACGGAGCTGGTTCTTCAGAGGCTGATGCGGTACAATCCGACGCTAAATACCGCAACATGGCGGGTCGTAAAATGCGACAAGGGGGCTACCGACGGTGCTGCAGCGAAGGACAACTTTCTTCTGGTGCAGATGCCGGAGTCCCAAGCTAGAGCCCTTCAGGCTCTAGATTGCAGACCCTTCTACTCACTGGAGCGTGTCACTTTCAAAGTACACGCGCCGGCGGTAGCGGAGTCTGATAAAGAGGCAGCAGTGCCGGGAAGATCGAAATAATGACCTTCAAGGCGCTGCAAATCTCACAAATTAACTTGCATCACTGCAAAGACTCTTCTGCACTATTGCGTAAGGGTTTGGCAGAGATGCACACAGGCCTGTCACTGGTCCAAGAACCATGGACGGTGAGAGGAACAATCAAGGGTTTAAGGGGAAAGGGGCTTGTTTGTTACAGGGACATGCAAGCTGAGACGCCCAGAACGTGTATCATCACTAAGGGAGTAAATGTAACCCCGCTGATGGATTTCTGTACAAGAGACCTGACAGCGGTGAGGACGGAATCGGAAGGCATTGGAAACATAGTCATTGCCTCAGCGTACTTTCCATATGATGGAGAGGTAAATCCACCCACGGAAGTTAAAAGGTTAATTACCTTCTGTGAGAGTAAAAACTTACCGCTCCTAATAGGCTGTGACGCTAACTCACATCACATACTGTGGGGGAGCACAGACATCAATAGGAGAGGAGAGGAACTGGTAGAATATCTAGCCACAACCAAACTAGATATTCTAAACACTGGTACAACGCCAACATTCTGTAATAAACTTAGAGCAGAAGTATTGGACATCACGTTATGTACTGGAGAAATTACAAATAGGATCAAGAGGTGGAGGGTATCTGATGAACCGACACTATCTGATCATGCCAAAATTGTTTTCGAGTTAGTGGGACCTGGTACAAATCCTAGAACATGGACCAGGAAACCGAAGAAGACAAATTGGATAACCTACAAGGACGAAATAAGCAGCTCACTAGCAAATTTTCCAGAACATATAAGAAACTGGAAGGAGCTTGAAGAAGCTGCTGATAAACTAAATAAAGGAATTATCTCAGCTTTTGAGAACAACTGTAGACCCACATTGGTGGGTAAGCGAGATAAAACCTACTGGTGGAACGAGAACCTAGAGTGTCTCAAGAAACAAGTAAGGAGAACCTATAAGCTGGCCCAAAAAAAAGGTACAGCAGACGAATGGAATCATTACGCAAGTAAAAGAGACAGCTATCGAGCAGCAATTAGGAAGGCACAAGCAGAATCATGGGCCAACTTTTGCAGCGACATAAAAAAAGGCTCACAGGCAGCCCGGTTGGACAAGATCTTGTCAAAAAATCCGGAAGCTATATTGGGAGCACTTAAACTGCCAAATGGGAAATACACCATGACGGACGAAGAAACGTTGTACCGCCTGATCGAATCCTTCTACCCGGATTTCTCGAAAGAAGGGGAAGGGGCGATGGAAGTTCATGAGTCAAACGACTACGGAACGGGAAACCAGCATGCGGTGAGCCAAACCGGATCATGCAGTGTGCTGGGGACCGAAATTGCCTCAGAGGACAAAGTCAGGTGGGCCATCGGATCTTTTGGGCCATATAAGTCACCAGGACTGGATGGTATTTACCCCGCACTATTACAAAGGGCAGGGGAGTGCATTATCCGTCCAATGACCAGACTTATTAGGGCAAGTCTGGAATTATGCCATATTCCAGAAAGTTGGAAGGGAACGAGAGTGACGTTCATTCCGAAAGCAGGTAAGGGGAGCTATACTTCTCCTAAAGACTTCCGACCTATAAGTCTTACATCGTTTATGCTGAAGACAATGGAAAGGCTCATAGACAGACATATTAAAGATAAACCTTTAAAAGAACGACCACTTCATAGGGATCAGTATGCGTACAGAGCAGGACACTCTACTGAGACTGCTCTGTGCAAAATAGTGAACCTGATTGAAGAACAAATTGAAAACGGAGGCTTCGCTCTAGTGGTCTTTTTAGACATAGAAGGAGCTTTCAACCATACCTCCAAAAGAGTAATCAAGGAGGCAATGAGGAGACATGGAATAGCTCAGCCAGTTACTGACTGGGTCGAACTCATGTTATCAAACAGAAAGCTGGTAATGACCAAGGGTAACACCAAGGTAACTGGCTGGGTGAACACGGGATGCCCACAGGGGGGGGTTATTTCCCCATCCCTCTGGAATCTTGTAATGAACACACTATTATGCCTACTAACCAACACGGGATGTGAAGTTGTAGGATATGCAGATGATCTAGCAATAATAGTTAGAGGACCATTTTTAGAAACACTATTTGACATCATGCAAAATGCCTTGAATAAGGTATATAAGTGGTGCCAAGGAGGTGGACTATCGGTTAACCCGGAAAAAATGGAAGTTATGGTGTTTACACGTAAATATAAGTGGAAAACAAGCATAAAACACCTCGAATATGGAGGAAAACGGCTAGAAATAAAAGAAAAAGCTAAATATCTAGGTGTCATTCTTGACAGTAAGTTAAACTGGAAAGAGCACCTTGAGAACCAGTGTAATAAAGTTATAAGAGTACTATGGCAAACACGTAGAGCTCTGCACTTGAACTGGGGTCTTAAACCAGAAACCATGATGTGGATTTACACAGCAATTCTGAAACCAAAACTCACGTATTCGGCAGTGATTTGGTGGAAGCGAGCAGGTTTGAAAACTGCGAACCAAATGCTGGAAAGGGTACGAGGATTGGTCCTGCGCTGCATCACCAATTCTCTAAGAACCACGCCAGTACAAGCTATGGGGGTCATAACGAATATTGAGCCCTTTCAGCTCACTCTTAAGTCAGAAGCCATAAAAGGATACTTAAGAGTTAGAAATCTCTTAGATCGACGGGCGGACAGGGGACTCCTAAGTACGCTCCCGCGAAATCTAAGAGAGAACTTATACGAGGGAACTGATAGATGCAGCACTGAGTTCCTATTCGATAAGAGATACAGAGTCAGTCTGCCTAGCAAAGATGACTGGAGTCAAGGACGTGTTAGGGTGCCGGAGGGCAAAGAACTCTGGTATACTGATGGGTCCAAGAATATCCGGGGAGTCGGAGCAGGGGTATACTGCAGAAAAAATGGGAAGGGTAGGATATATTCCTTAAAGGAATACAATACCATTTCCCAAGCGGAAACATTTGCAATCCTGCAATGTGCTAAAGCGGCACAGGAGAATTGCAAAGACGAAGAGATATACATTTACTCGGACAGCAGAACTGTGTTACAGAGTCTGAATGGTCACACCACTAAGTCCAGACTAATTTGGGAATGTCATAAGACACTAAATAGACTGGCAGAGTTGAATAAGCGGCTAACGCTAACATGGATACCAAGTCATGTAGGTATACGTGGTAACGAGATAGCCGATGACCTAGCAAAGATAGGTACAAATGGAAAACATGCGGAACCAAGCATGATGGTGAAGATGCCACATAGCCACCTTATAGAATTACTAAAGGAATGGCTGGTGAAGGAACACCAAAGTGCTTGGGTAAAAACTGCAGGATGCAGACAAGCTAAAGCCGCACTCGGAAACGCAATAAGCGGACACTGGGAAGAAGGGCTTAGGAAACTTAGCAGAAAGACAGCTCGCAAGCTAATGGACATACTTACTGGACATGGAGATTTGCGATACCATAGGTATAAAATGGGACTGGAAACAGATCCATTATGCCGAATGTGCAAGGAGGCAAACGAAACACCTCTACACATCTTATGTGAATGCCCCAGAATCATGACAAGAAGATGGCGCCTCACAGGTGAATTTCTAATTGATTCAGGAGATATATCCAGTTGGGATGTCCAGAGAATACTTGCTGTTTGGCAGGGTCTCTGGGCGGTGCCCGATTGAAAAAAAAAAAAAAAAAAAAAAAAAAAAAAAAAAACCAAGGACCCATAAGAAGGCTCACTCAAGTGTGGCAACATTGCTATACACTTCGGGGGGCTAAAGATGGGAAATGGAAAACAGGGCGCAAAGGGAATACCCAAGTGCCTGGCATAACCTAGTCAAATAGGAGGGTGCCAACTGAGTAACTTAATAATAATAATGGTCCAACTGATATGGGACAGTGGATTTGCAATTGGTATAATAACAAATTTATTCATATATTATATACAGGAATACGTTCAAAATCAATTAAAAACTTACAATTGTGGTTTATTTATATAAAATCGATGAGTTAAAATCTTTCCGATTGTGACTAGTGCTGTGCTAAGTGAGGGTATTAATGCGTATGTAGGTATTACTGCGATTCGTGCAAAAGTTGCTTTACGTTGATTTAAAATAAATGTGATTTACTAAATTCGATCAACATAAGTATATTAAAGAATAATACAAGTTGTTAATGATTAATTTTATACTTTAGAGAACAATCAGTATATTTTATAACGTAGTATAAAGAGTAAAATAATGATGCACCGCAGTAACACCTTCATGCTAAGGAATATCAGGATGATAATACTGCGTTCGTTTTTAAAAGAACGAAATAAAGTATTTTTTCTCTGGACGCATTTATTCCAGGGTTACCATTTAGGGTTTTTTTGTCCTCTATTATCTAATGTAAATGAGATCATATTGTGTGAGTGCAACAAAGAAAAAATACCTCTATCTGCAACACTGAGTTATTCTTAGTTAAATCATTATTAATTTCACAAAAACTAATGTGGAATAAGAATTTAATACTTAGGGACGTAAAAAATACGTTTGATATTTCACCAGTAATTTCAGCGCTGTAATAACAACACGTCACTGGTAACACCAGCATTTCAACTGTTTGCTAATACCATAGTTTAATTAAATTATATTGTTTTTTCAACAAATATAAATGTTCATAAATGTGCATGTATGCATGTATGTATGTACGTATGTGTATGTATGCTCACGCACACGCACATTCAGAAATTTACGTAATAAAATGCGTAAAGACGTGAATATTTTGAAACAACCCTTAACGTTATTCGATTAAAAGGGATACTTTGCAGTATTTAATTTTAACTTATAGGGAGTCAATCGATAGCTTTTTTAATTATCTATCCATTCAGCTGGATTCCAATTAGACAACTTACCCTAGAAAGCTTCTATGTAAGGGAAGTATGTATATTTTGAAACAACCTTTAACGTTATCCGACTAAAAGGGGTACTTTGCGTTATTTAATTTTGACTTATAGGCAGTCGATCGATAGCTTTTATAATTATCTAACAATTCAGATAAAGGGGGGTTTAAAACAAGATAAATAACCCTTAAGATTTAATTAAAAACAGATTTAAAAAGCTATCGATTGACTGCCTATAAGTAAAAATTAAATTATAAAATAATATTAAATTTAAATAAAAAATTTAAATTAATAAAATATTATAAAAAATTAAATAATATTAATAATCTCTATATTATATAATATAACGTTAAGGGTTGTTTCAAAACATACACGTTTCTCTGTCGTCCAATGCAAATCTATCTGAATGGTGAGATAATTAAAAAAGCTATCGATTAACTGATTATAAGTCACAATTAAATGCCGCAAAGTACTTCTTTGATAGGCATATGTTTGAATTTATGAAATTAAATCCACATTTTAAAATGCAAGATACAATTTTTTTATCCGCTTTGAACAATATTAAAGAGCGTTCTTATGATGAAGAATTTATACAAATATTGTTTAGTGGTTCGACTGATATGGGACACTGGATTTGCATTTGGTATGATAAAAAATTTATTCATGTATTTGATAGTTAAATTCAGGTCTTCGAAATAATCACTCGAAATACATAAACAGATTATTTCCCAATAAAAAATCAATTACAATTGTACAAGAATACGCTCAAAATCAATCACAAACTTACAATTGTGCTTTATTTGCTATAGCTTTCGCAATATCAATTTCTAATGATGTTTGTCCTTGTAATATAATATTCGATGAATCAATGATGAGAAGCCATTTAGAAATAATTTATAAAAATCAATTAGTTAAAATGTTTCCTATTTTGAGAAGTGGTATTCCAAATAATCAGAGTCATAAAAACAGAATTGTAATTCATAATTAAAACAAGTTTTTAAAAATTATAATATATCAGAGTATTCGGCTACTTATCATAATTCATTGCTAAATGTTCCATTGATTAATGCGTCAATCGATTTAATTAAACAAGATAACCAATTTCATAAAGAATTAAAAGAAAAAAGGACGACTATTAATGATAGTAAAACAGAAATAACAAAACAAAAAACAAAACTTACTTTTGCTGACACACTAAAACTACAAATTAAAGATGTAGATATGAAGAAATCACACGAAGAAGTATAAAAAAATATATGAAATTAAAGATTTAACAGTATCGCTATCAAAAAAAAATTTTAACCAACAGAATAAAGAGGTACACGTTATAAAAATCAAACCCTTTGAAATAAAACAACAAAGCAAAATTAATAAATCAGAATGTAAAAGAAAATTACGACCATCTCAATCTGAAGATGGAGAAACAGAATCAGCAACAATTAAAGACAAAAAATAAAACAAATGACTCAAGAACAAAAAATAGCCAAAGCAGAACGACAACGTAAGTTTAAGCATCACAATCTGAAAATAAAAAAAAATCTCAATAATAAAAAGCCGGCAAAGAGAACAAATGACTGAAGAATACAAATTAGCTGAGACAAAGCGAGTGCGTGAGTTTATAGAATCTCAATCTGCAGATAAAAAAAAAGAAATCTCAGTAATAAAAACCAAGAAAAGAATACAAATGACTGAAGAACAAAAATTAGCCGAAGCAGAACGACAACGTAATTTTAGAGCATCTCAATCTGCAGATAAAAAGAAAGAAATCTCAATAATAAAATCCAAGAAACGAGAACAAATGACTGAAGAACAAAAATTAGCCGAAGCAGAACGACAACGTAAGTTTAGAGCATCACAATCTGCAGATAAAAAAAAGAAATCGAAAAAAAGAAGAGAACACGAAACTGTAGTGTATCTTAATCTAGAAAAAAGTAAATTCTAATAACTAAAAGTAAAAATGAAAACAAATGACCAAAGTACATAAGTTAGCAGAATTTTATGAATCTACAATTGAGTGCAATTACCTTGGAAAACTTATTTACGAATGTCAATTTTGCGAAGCAATACATTTCAGAAACGAAATAAAAAAAGATAATAAGTATGCCGATTGTTTTCACAGAAACAAAGTAAAACTTGAAAGTATCACTCCGTATCCTGAAACTTTTAAAACTTATTTATTAGAACAATCTATTAAAGATAAAAATTTTAAACAAAATATAAGAATTGACAACAATTTATTAGCATTTGCAAGTTTTGGTGCAAAATTAGCTCATTTTACTACTGCTGGACTGCAGGTATTAAAAATTTGTGATCAAATTTACCACAATACGTATGCTTTACATCCAAATGAATCTGAAAGTCCAAAATTTAATTATATATACTAGACAATAAAATAGCAAATGAATATAGATTATCTCAATGTCATCAGAACAATTTAGACAACGAATTAATACAAGAATTAGATAGTGTACTACGTGAAATAAATCCATTTGCAAATGCATATAAAATGATGCATGAAATCGAAAAAGAAGAACATGCACGTTCAACTGAATTAAATCATCCAGTTCAAGAAATTAAAATGTATTTAACTAGAGATAAAACATTAAAAAATAAATCACAAATAGCGGTTTGTAATGAAATTGCTATCGTATATGTTGGAGAAAATAGAGAACACCCTCCAATAGAAATATATGTATTTTTCAAAAAGGAAAAAAAACCTCAAACAATTGCAATTATTAACAAAGATATTGATCCAATGGTATATCCATTAATATTTCCATACGGTGATTCAGGTTGGGAACCATTTATGAAAACTTCAGGTGAACGAAAATATGATAATATAACTGCTTTACAATATTATTCATACAGATTTAGTATACCAAAAGAATTTAATCGATGTTTAAATCTCAAAAGTTTATCCAACCAATTTATTCTCAATTCGTGGACGAAAGTTGAAAATAATCGTTTATATTTTATAAGAAAAGATCAACATAATATACGAACAGAACAATATAAAGGTTTAATGGATCAACTTAACAATAGATATAGTAATGAAAATATTTCTGTTAGTAAAATGATTATTTGTCCATCTAGTTTTATAGGCAGCCCAAGAGCAATGCAACAGAACTTTTTAGATGCAACAACCATAATGCAAATAATGGAAAACCGGACATATTTGTAACAATGACATGTAATCCAAAATGGAAAGAAATTACAGAAAACTTATTAGAACACGAAGATACACTCGAGAGACCAGATCTAAAAGTACGAGTATTTGATCAGGAAGTAAAGGTATTAATGAACGAGTCACTGCAGGAAGAAAATCTTGGTAAATTGAATTCATACATTTATGTAATCGAATTTCAAAAACGCGTATTGCGTCATATTCATATGTTATTATGGTTAGATGAAAAAGATAAAATTCAAAACACAGATCAAATTAATAATCTCATATGTGCTGAAATTCCTAATAGAAACAAATTTCCAAGATTATATGAGTTAGTAAAACAAAATATGATGGAGTTCAGAATAAAAATAGTGTCTCCATGCACGAAACTAAAACGTATTGCACAAAAAATTTTCCAAAATGTTTTACTTCACAAACAGAATTATCTCATAATGGTTATCCTATTTATCGCAGACGGAATGATGGATCACTAATTATATACTCCAAAAACTAAACTGCGGATAATACTTTTGTTGTTCCATATAATCCACATTTACTTCTAAAACTTGAATGTCATATAAATGTAGAAATATGTAGTACAATAAAATCTGTAAAATACTTATTTAAGTATCTTTACAAAGGTCCAGACACAGATTTAATAAAATTTAGTAATATGGAAACTAACATGTATTCTATGACTGTTTTAGAGTCTCTCCTTAGGGCAATATCACCGCATCAATCCGCAGTATTTGCTACCCCGGAAGCCCTCGTCTTCACAGTTGGTCGGTTTCCCTTGTCGGCGATGGTGTCTAAAGCTTCCCCGATGCGTTCGAAAAGTGAAACTCTCTGAGAGCCTCCTATGGCATCGATTAACCTCGATGAGAGGCCACTAAATGTACCGAAACTCCTTACGAAGGCCCACTGCCTTGCGACGGCTAGCCTAGAGTCGTAATTCTCGGTGTGAATGCGGCGGTGTTTAGCCCACCGCCGTCGTCCGCTTTCGAACATAAGCAGCATCCGGGTCAACTTCGCTTCACCCGTCAAGCCTGCTTGCAACCACATACCCCGCAGAGTCCAACCCAAAACTGGGGACACGCTGGCGTTTCACTTTCGGCTCAGAGGTACGCCAACGTGGGGCTCGGTACCCAGTCCCTGCGTACCATAGTAAAGTCATATTGGTCCAACTGTCGACATGCCGAAGCACATCTTCCTATTACTCCTCGGATTCCCGAGGAGGTTTGCGGTAGGTGGCCTAACGTTCTAACGTTTGTGAAGGGTAAAACTTTCGACAATCCCTTCACAAACTCTCTAAGGGATACCGTTCAAAAATCCCCTGAAACAGAAAAAAGCGTACAAACCAAAAGGCTTGTACACTAAGATTTGAGAAGGATAAAACATTCGACAATCCTTTCACAAATCTTAAAGGGACCCCATTCAAAAAATCCCTTGAAAGAGAGAAAAATCGCGTACAAACAAAAGTTTGAACGCGATGGTGTTTTTAACATCTCACCCAACGCAAAGTCTTCAGTTCGGATGTGTATCACAACTCGACTTACTGACTTTATACGAAGAGATTTTGATGAAAGGGACACCCTTCTGTGAGACATCCCAGCAACTTTCGTCTGGATGAGAAACTACTTCGGTCCGGATGTGCCCCAAGGCTGACCTCGAAAGGCCCACCTCAGTATTTTGACGCTGCACGTAGTACACTCCGAAGGATGTCTACTTTAATTTAACGGCCGTCCCTTCATCCCTAGGTAGAGTCTCCCTTGACGAAGTCGCCCAGATGATAGAATAATCGTTAACGGCATCTCTTCGATAACTAAGCGTGTTAGTAACCAAGAAATATAGCATGTTAAACAGTTGATCGTCGACACAGGCTCGACGAAACAACTCGATTTCGAGGCGCACTAGTGGCAATCCTCTTCCTTCACTGTCGTAGAAGGTATATATCGGACTCTCGGAATTAGGGGCCGAGTCACTCACCCTCACCCAACTCAGGAAATCAGAGAGCGGGTTTCCGCCAAGTTATGGAAACTAACAGTATTCTATGACTGTCTTAGAGTCTTTCCTTAGGGCAATATCACCGCATCAATCCGCAGTATTTGCTGCCCCGAAGCCCTCGTCAACAAGCTTCACAGTTAGTCGGTTTCACTTGTCGGCGATGGTGCCTAAAGTTTCCCCGATGCGTTCAAAAAGTAAAAACTCTCATGAGGGCCTCATGGCATCGATTAACCTCGATGAGAGGCCACTAAATGTACCGAAACTCCTTACGAAGGCCCACTGCCTTGCGACGGCTAGCCTAGAGTCGTAATTCTCGGTGTGAATGCGGCGGTGTTTAGCCCACCGCCGTCGTCCGCTTTCGAACATAAGCAGCATCCGGGTCAACTTCGCTTCACCCGTCAAGCCTGCTTGCAACCACATACCCCGCAGAGTCCAACCCAAAACTGGGGACACGCTGGCGTTTCACTTTCGGCTCAGAGGTACGCCAACGTGGGGCTCGGTACCCAGTCCCTGCGTACCATAGTAAAGTCATATTGGTCCAACTGTCGTCATGCCGAAGCACATCTTCCTATTACTCCTCGGATTCCCGAGGAGGTTTGCGGTAGGTGGCCTAACGTTCTAACGTTTGTGAAGGGTAAAACTTTCGACAATCCCTTCACAAACTCTCTAAGGGATACCGTTCAAAAATCCCCTGAAACAGAAAAAAGCGTACAAACCAAAAGGCTTGTACACTAAGATTTGAGAAGGATAAAACATTCGACAATCCTTTCACAAATCTTAAAGGGACCCCATTCAAAAAATCCCTTGAAAGAGAGAAAAATCGCGTACAAACAAAAGTTTGAACGCGATGGTGTTTTTAACATCTCACCCAACGCAAAGTCTTCAGTTCGGATGTGTATCACAACTCGACTTACTGACTTTATACGAAGAGATTTTGATGAAAGGGACACCCTTCTGTGAGACATCCCAGCAACTTTCGTCTGGATGAGAAACTACTTCGGTCCGGATGTGCCCCAAGGCTGACCTCGAAAGGCCCACCTCAGTATTTTGACGCTGCACGTAGTACACTCCGAAGGATGTCTACTTTAATTTAACGGCCGTCCCTTCATCCCTAGGTAGAGTCTCCCTTGACGAAGTCGCCCAGATGAATAGAATAATCGTTAACGGCATCTCTTCGATAACTAAGCGTGTTAGTAACCAAGAAATATAGCATGTTAAACAGTTGATCGTCGACACAGGCTCGACGAAACAACTCGATTTCGAGGCGCACTAGTGGCAATCCTCTTCCTTCACTGTCGTAGAAGGTATATATCGGACTCTCGGAATTAGGGGCCGAGTCACTCACCCTCACCCAACTCAGGAAATCAGAGAGCGGGTTTCCGCCAAGTTATGGAAACTAACAGTATTCTATGACTGTCTTAGAGTCTTTCCTTAGGGCAATATCACCGCATCAATCCGCAGTATTTGCTGCCCCGAAGCCCTCGTCAACAAGCTTCACAGTTAGTCGGTTTCACTTGTCGGCGATGGTGCCTAAAGTTTCCCCGATGCGTTCAAAAAGTAAAAACTCTCATGAGGGCCTCATGGCATCGATTAACCTCGATGAGAGGCCACTAAGTGTACCAAAACTCCTTACTACAGCCCACCGCATTACACGGCTAGCCTAGAGTCGTAATTCTTGGTAAGAATTCGGCGGTGTTTAGCTCCCCGCCGTCTTCCGCTTTCGAACATAAGCAGCATCCGGGTCAGATCGCTTCACCCGTCAAGCCTGCTTGCAACCACACACCCCGCAGAGTCCAACCCAATACTGGGGAAACGCTGGCGTTTCACTTTCAACTCAGAGGTACGCCAACGTGGGGCTCGGTACCCAGTCCCTGCGTACCATAGTAAAGTCATATTGGTCCAACTGTCGACATGCCGAAGCACATCTTCCTATTACTCCCGGATCCCCGAGGAGTTTTTGCGGTAGGTAGCCTAACGTTCGAATGTTCGTGAAGGGTAAAGCATTCGTCACTCCCTTCACGAACTCTCTAAGGGATACCGTTCAAAAATCCCCTGAAACAGAAAAAAGCGTACAAACCAAAAGGCTTGTACACTAAGATTTGAGAAGGATAAAACATTCGACAATCCTTCACAAATCTTAAGGGATACCATTCAAAAAATCCCTTGAAAGAGAGAAAAATCGCGTACAAACAAAAGTTTGAACGCGATGGTGTTTTTAACATCTCACCCAACGCAAAGTCTTCAGTTCGGATGTGTATCACAACTCGACTTACTGACTTTATACGAAGAGATTTTGATGAAAGGGACACCCTTCTGTGAGACATCCCAGCAACTTTCGTCTGGATGAGAAACTACTTCGGTCCGGATGTGCCCCAAGGCTGACCTCGAAAGGCCCACCTCAGTATTTTGACGCTGCACGTAGTACACTCCGAAGGATGTCTACTTTAATTTAACGGCCGTCCCTTCATCCCTAGGTAGAGTCTCCCTTGACGAAGTCGCCCAGATGAATAGAATAATCGTTAACGGCATCTCTTCGATAACTAAGCGTGTTAGTAACCAAGAAATATAGCATGTTAAACAGTTGATCGTCGACACAGGCTCGACGAAACAACTCGATTTCGAGGCGCACTAGTGGCAATCCTCTTCCTTCACTGTCGTAGAAGGTATATATCGGACTCTCGGAATTAGGGGCCGAGTCACTCACCCTCACCCAACTCAGGAAATCAGAGAGCGGGTTTCCGCCAAGTTATGGAAACTAACAGTATTCTATGACTGTCTTAGAGTCTTTCCTTAGGGCAATATCACCGCATCAATCCGCAGTATTTGCTGCCCCGAAGCCCTCGTCAACAAGCTTCACAGTTAGTCGGTTTCACTTGTCGGCGATGGTGCCTAAAGTTTCCCCGATGCGTTCAAAAAGTAAAAACTCTCATGAGGGCCTCATGGCATCGATTAACCTCGATGAGAGGCCACTAAGTGTACCAAAACTCCTTACTACAGCCCACCGCATTACACGGCTAGCCTAGAGTCGTAATTCTTGGTAAGAATTCGGCGGTGTTTAGCTCCCCGCCGTCTTCCGCTTTCGAACATAAGCAGCATCCGGGTCAGATCGCTTCACCCGTCAAGCCTGCTTGCAACCACACACCCCGCAGAGTCCAACCCAATACTGGGGAAACGCTGGCGTTTCACTTTCAACTCAGAGGTACGCCAACGTGGGACTCGGATCCCAGTCCCTGCGTACCAGAGTAAAGTCATCCTGGTCCAACTGTCGACATGCCGAAGCACGCCTCCCTATTACTCCCCGGATCCCCGAGGAGTTTTTGCGGTAGGTAGCCTAACGTTCGAATGTTCGTGAAGGGTAAAGCATTCGTCACTCCCTTCACGAACTCTCTAAGGGATACCGTTCAAAAATCTCCTGAAAGAGAAAAAAGCGTACAAACCAAAAGGCTTGTACGCTATTGCTTATGAAAGGTAAAACATTCAACAATCCTTCCATAAGCCTTCCAAGGGAAACCGTTCGAAAAATCCCTTGAAAGAGAGAAAAATTGCGTACAAGCAAAAGCTTGTACGCGATGGTGTTTTTAACATCTCACTCAGCGCAAAGCCTTCAGTTCGGATGTGCATCACAAGTCGACTTACTGACTTTATACGGAGAGAATTTTGATGAAAGGGACACCCTTCTATGAGACATCCCAGCGCTCGTCTGGATGAGAAACTACTTCGGTCCGGATGTGCCCCAAGGCAGACCTCGAAAGGCCCGCCTCAGTATTTTGACGCTGCACGTAGTACACCCCGAAGGATGTCTACTTTGATTTAGCGGCCGTCCCTTCATCCCTAGGTAGAGTCTCCCTCAACGAGGTCGCCCAGATGAATAGCAGAATCGTTAACGGCATATTTTCGATAACCAAGCGTGTTAGTAACCAAGAAATATCGCATGTTAAACAGTTGATCGCCGACATAGGCTCGACGAAGCAACTCGATTTCGAGGCGCACTAGTGGCAATCCTCTTCCTCCACTGTCGCAGGAGGTAAAATTCGAACTCTCGGAACTGGGGGCCGAGTCACTCACCCTCTCCCAACTCAGGAAATCTGAGAACAGGATTCCGCCAACTTATGGAAACTAACAATGTAGAAGTTGAAAAGGTGCAAAAACAAAATATAACAAATTATGATGAAATCTCAGAATATAGTTCTACGAGGTACGTCTGTCCGCCCGAGGCTATTTATCGTTTGAAGGAATTCAAATTGCACTCTCAGTCACATGCAATATATAGATTGGTTGTACATCTTGAAGATCAAAAATATGTTTATTTTCAAGAAGGATCTGAACATAAATTAATTAACAAAAATTATGAAACAACATTAACAAGTTGGTTTTTATTAAATAAATATAATGCAAAAGCAAAGCATTTTTTGTATTCTGAAATCCCCCAATATTATGTTTACGATAAAATGAAGAAAGTGTGGAATCAACGAAAAAAATTCAATAAACCTATATTAGTAAGAATGTTTCATGTAAATCCTAAAGATAGAGAACGATTTTTCCTTAGATTATTGTTACTACATGTACGTGGTGCCGAATCATTTGAAGATTTACGATCACTTAATGACACTGTTTATAGTACATTTTATGAAGCATGCATGAAGAGAGATTTAATCATTACTGATAATGAATGGGATAAATGTTTACAAGAAAATTGTTGCTTTCAATTTCCACACGCAATATGTAAACTTTTCGCTTTCATTCTATCTTTTGATTGCAACTGTGATGGATTGCAACTTTATAACAAATATAAAGAACATTTTCTTGACCCCAGATTTCCTGAAAGTTTAGGAGAACAAAAAGCTCTAAGAATTATAGACAACATTTTATCAATGCACCATTTAACATTGGAACAATTTAAACTACCAAAAATTGATAATGAAATTTACTTAGATTCGAATGTTATTGATGATATCAATAATGAAATTGAAGAAATAAAAATATTACTAAAATTTTTAACAACTGAACAAAAACTAATATTTGATATAGTAATAAACGCCCTCAACGACAAAAGTAAAAACAATTTATATTTCATTGATGGTCCTAGTGGTAGTGGAAAAAGTTATTTATTAAATACTATAATAAAATTTGTGAAATTGAATAAAATACCAGAGTTAGCTGTTGTTTGGACAGATATTGCGGCAAATTTATTAATAGGTGGTAAAATTATATATTCGACATTCAAATTACCATTCAATTTAAATGAACAATCAACATGTAATATTTCTTCCAATTCAAAATTAGGTAAAATATTAAAAAATATTGAGTTAATTATGTGGGACGAAATATCAATGACTTCGAAATATGCATTAGATACTATAGATAATTTTTGTCAAAGCTTTATGTCGCAATAATAAACCATTCGGTGGTAAAATATTAGTAACATCTGGTGATTTTCGACAAACACTACCTATAGTTCGTTATGGAAACAGAACTCAAATACTAGAATAATGCGTTAAAAGTAGTTCGTTATGGCGTTTATTCGAAAAGTTAAATTTAAATAATAATTTACGATTAATTAATCAAAATAGTATGTTTAATACGTGATTATATTAGATATTGGATAAATTAAAAACGATACAAAATTTGAAATTGATAATAAAGTAACAAAAATTCCTAATGAATTTATTACTTTTAATAATTCGATTGATGATACATTTGGACATAAAATAAACAACAACAATATATCTACTTTTAAATACAAAGTTATACTTTCTCCAAGAAATAATGATGTTTTAGCTATTAATGATGAAATTGTTGAAAGAATTTAAGGTGACAGTAAAGTTTTTTTTTTTTTTTTTTTATATTAAATTAAAATTTTGTAATTGTTATAAACTTTAAATGTTTATTAATAATACGCCTCTACTCTATTTGAAGCTGACAATTATTTAAATAATTGTAATTAAACAAATAATGCACCCTAGATTGAGTGTCCGCATAATACAATGAATTTGAAAGTAGGAGGTGCGTGCTGCAGACGACTCGAATCGGTGCAAGCACCTCCTATAGAATCCGTCGCTTTAGACTGCGAGAAGTAATGTTTCCATTCGTATTTTTCAAATTATATCGATATTTTAACATAAATTGAATTTTTGTATTTGTATAAATTTTAAATGTTTATTAATAATATGCCTCTACTCGGTTTTCAAGCTGACAATAATTGAAATAATAGTAATTAAACAAATAATGCACCCAAGATTGAGTGGCGGCATATTACAATGTTGTGACGGGCCTGACTATATTTTTGTGTAACGGGCCTAATATCAACTCGAAACAAAAAAATACATTTATTTTTTGCCTAACCCGAAATAAATGTATTAGGTGGAAGAATCTGGGGTAGCTAAAGAATTAAACAAATAATTCTTTCTCATCCCAGTTCAACCTCCAAGTTAAATAAATTTGATAAATTAGGATAATGAATTAATTATTATAAAGTTTTGGGAAAACATGGAATTAATCAAATAATTCCAGATTATCCAATTTTACTTTATATTATGGGTTTTAGGAATGTGAGATAACTTGGGAAGAATTGAAATTAATCCAATAATTCTATATCATCCAAGTTATTTATTTGGTTATGGGAAGTGGAAGAACTTTGGGAAGACATTGAATCAAACAAATGATTTTATATCATCTAAAGTTAGCTTCCTTTTAGGACACGGTTATGTGGTATTTGGTCAGATAAAATTAGCAAATCGCTAGAGACATTTAAATTATAAAATATATTATAACAGACAAACGCGGTCCGACCTGTTAGGTCGCCCGCGAACTCTAGGCGAATGCTGCCTTCGGAAGCGATACATCTCATTATATACGATTAGTTAGGTAGAAGGGATTGACTTCCCACTTTTTCCACTTTTCCACCTGGATCCTTGTAACTTGGTTACCCTTTCTCCTTCCTTCTCATATATACGTATGTGATCATATGTTTGTGTTTTTCTTGAGGTCGTTTACCTTAGTCTTTCTGTATATTTCTGCTTTGGTTCTTTAGCTAAATTTATTAAAACGTCTTTTCTTATATTCTATTTTACATTTATTAAATTATTAACAATTATAATAATATTATTTATAACAATCCTTTATACTCTCTTGCCTTTGCTTGATAGAATTTATTTACTCTGAATTAATTATGTCATTGTCTCCTTTTACTTAATAATTTTAATATCTATAATTTGTTTTATTATTTAATCCTTTTGTATATATTTTAAATGTAATGTAAAATTTAACTATAAACATTATGTATTTTTATAAACCTTATAAATTATTAACTTAACTATTTCTTATCATATTGACTCCAGCATTTGGCAAAAGTAGCAAAAAACATAAAAATTTCAATAAAATTATAAATTGTATCAATTCTGGTTATCTAATTATTTAAATAAATTAACTTATTAATTAAAAAAAAACTACCGAAAGTTGAATTTGAACCCCGATCTCTCGGACCGAACGCTAACGCTCTACCGCTTGAGCCGTTGTTCAATGCGACTTAATGTTCAATCAATCATACCATGGTATTCAATTTTGTTGGGCCATGAAAATGTCAAATTCTTCTACAGACATACGTGGTTGAGATAAATTTTCCCATAATTTTTCTAAATCCTCCATAACTGCTGGTGCTTCCAAGGTCTCAATTTTATGATTCACCTTTTTTTCCAAACTTTTTATTTTCTTCTCCACCTTTTCTATTTTTTCATTTAAAAATTTTCTTTTCTCGGCTCTGGAGGTTTGCGTGTATTTTGTTTCGGTTTTTCTTTTAATAGTTTGTATATGTCTTCCTTTCACTGGTCTAGGTTTTTCTGACATTGTCCATTTATTTTTTCTATAAAGAATTCTCATACACTCTTCTGTATGTCTATACCATTTTACTCCTTTGTCTTGCTCCTCTGTATTTGAGGTTTGCGTAGCTGCCTCACAAGAGGCAATCACACCCGTAACTTGAGCAAAATCTGGCATTTTGTCCTTGCAGTATAGAAATTTTACAACCACTGACTTGAGTTTGACGTTCACCCCGTATTTATACCCTATTGTATGATTGACTGTATGTTTTTGTTTTCAATTTTACTTTAAATTCGTAACTCCTATAATTCTATACAAATACATCAACTTGTTTTGATTTTATTTTGCTATTCCTAACTTTACTTTATAATAATTCATAATAAACTCTTGTATTCTATTTTTTAATTATTTTTAATTGGAAATTTAGTGCATAACTTTATTGTACATTATTTGTATCTAATTCATTTTTAATTTCAGTTTCCGTATAATATGGTTTTAAATTATTTAAATGAAATTTTCCTCTTTCTGTTTGCATTTTTTCATCAAATAATAAATATGTATCTATTCCAAATTTATCTATTATCCTATATGGACCCTCGCATAAATACATAAATTTTGCCATACGCTTTTCATTTGCATTTGATACATTTAGTGCTTTAATTAAAACTAGATCATTAATATTAAATACATAATGTTTGTTTTTTACATTTTTGTTATTCGCTCTTTCTGTTACAAATTTGTGCATTTTATTCCTCGCTTTATTAATTTTTTCATTATAACTAATATTTATATTTAATGGTCTATTTTTTAAACAATTATTCCAAAATCTATCACTTTGTACCGGGAATTGTAACGCTACCGGTGGGTATCCTGTTGTTTCGTGATGTGTATTATTTAAGACTTTTTGTACAAATTTAATTTCATTCGCCCATCCAGTATGTTTTTTAAGTATGGTTCGATATATTCTGCTTAGTTGCCTATGTGATCTTTCCGTAACATTTGATTGTGGGTGACGAATACGTGAAAATATCATTTTTATGCCTTGTTTCTTTAAATAATCTTCCCAATTATTACTAGTAAATTGCGTCCCATGATCCGATATTATCGCTTTTGGTTTACCTATTTCATTTATATATTTATTTATTTTATTTATAACTGAAATAGTATTCGCTTTCTTAACGGGATATAATACAACAAATTTACTGAAAACATCTATTGTAGATAAAATATAACAAACTCCATTAGTTGATGGTATTAATGGTCCATAAAAATCAATAGATAATAAATCACCAGGTTTTTCAATTAAAATTGGTTGTACTATTTCCTTATATGATATAGTTAAACATTTACTTCTCCGGCACAAATCGCTAGTTTTTAATATTTTACTACATAGTTTCCGCAATTTAGGAAAATAAAAATATTCCAAGATCATTAAATATATTTTTCTCGGACCAACATGTCGATAATAAACATGTAAATTTGTAATTAATTTTTTTATAATGCTTTCTGGTATTACTATTTTATTTTCCATGTGTGTTATTGTACATACATAATTATTTATGATTTTAAATCTACTGAAATTCTCATTTCTGTCTATTTTATTTAAAATTTTTAAGCAAAATTCATCTTCATTTTGTAATTTTACTAATTCTTCAAAATTTTGAATCAATTCTTTATCAATTAAATGCTTCATTATTGCAGCTATAATAATTTCAGTATTTTTAATTTCAAACTGTCCATTTTCATTTATGCGACTTAAATAATCTGCAGCTACATTTTTCACACCCGGTAGATATTCTAACTTAAAATCAATATTTTGGATCGATAAAATCCATCTAGTTAATCTAGAATTACCAAAACGACTTTGCTGCAAAAACTTAATGCTTCATGATCAGTTCTTATAATTAAATCTTTTGTTCCTCTTAAAAATATATCTAATTTATGAATAGACCATACAATTGCAAGTAATTCTTTCTCCGTTGTAAAATAATTTTTTTCACAAGCCTTTAACGTTCGACTTATAAAGGTAACAATTCTTTCTTCGCCATATTCATCAACTTGAGAAAGAATACCAGCAATTGCTACGTCACTTGCATCCGTTGTTAAAATAAACGGTTTATTTATATCAACAATTTTTAATATTATATTTTCATTAAATAAATTTTTTATCTTATTGAAAGCTTCAAAATGTTCTTTCTCCCAAACAAATTTAACATCTTTTTTTAATAAATTTAATAGAGGTACCGTTTCTTGGGCATAATTCTTTGCAAATTTCGAATAAAAATTGATAAATCCCAAAAAACCTTGTAATTCGCGAACATTCCGCGGTACTTTAAAATTTTTTATATCTTTAATTTTCTCTGGGTCTGGTTTGATTCCTTTACTAGTTACAATATTACCCAAAAATTTAATTTCTTTTTGGACAAAATTCGATTTCTTAAAATTTAATCTCAAATTAGCTTTATTCAATCTATGGAATAATATTTTTAAATGTACTAAATGATCCTCAAATGATTTTGAAAAAACTAATAAGTCATCTACAAACGTTAATAAAAAATCATCTAAACCTATTATTATTTTATTTAAACCACGCAAAAGTGCTGCACTACTAATTTTTATTCCAAAAGGAACTACATTATATTCATATACATGATTATCGCAAATAAAAGCGGTATATTTTTTACTCTCTTCCATTAAAGGAATTTGCAAAAAACTAGACGTCATATCAAAACTAGACATCCACGAATGATTCTTGCATCGTGTTAATACTTGCTCTATTCCCGGTGGTGATTCATAATCGTTTTTCAAATTTAAATTTAAATTTCTCGCATCTAAACAAATTCTTATAGACCCATCTTTTTTAGGTACAATTACACATGGATTTATAAAATTGCTATTAGATCTGCGTATAATTCTTTGTTCTAACATTCTATCTACTTCAATTTTTACTTTATCTCGATATTTGATCGGAATAGGATACGGTTTTTTTATAATATTCATAATTATTTTTTAATATTAATTTATACTTAAAATCTTGTAATAAACCTGGACTATTTTGAAATACGTGACGACATTCCTTCAAAACATTTATTAATTTTAATTTTTGTATATTATTTATTTGATTACACGTTGTAATTTTGTCGTTTATTTCGACGTCGGTAATATCAATCTCTTGTTGAACATTTTCCCATTTTAACGTATTATTTATTATATTCTCATTGTTTAAAGAATTATAATTTTTATTCAATTTAATACTCTCATTAGTATTACAATTGCTATTTTCATATTCATTATCAAATTCAATAGATAATGATTTATATTCATTTTTATTTATTAATTTAAAATTATAATAAATGTTTCCTTTTTTATCCTCACTTTCAAAATTGATCTGTTCATGTTCAGTATTTATACACATTTTAAGTTTTCTTTGTGAATCATACCCTATTATGCAATCTTTTACTAATTTAGGTATGATTAAAAATATTAATTTAGTTTTTATATTATTTATTTCAACGTTTAACATAACTTGTTTGCTGATACGCGTAGATTTTAATCCAGTCGCACCTTTTATTATTTTTCCCGAAATCGGTAAAGTAAGTATTTTTTCTAACATTTTAATATTTTTAATATAAAATTCCTCTGAAATACAAGTTACTTCGCTACCAGTATCAATTAAAGCATCTACTTCAATATTTTCTAATTTGATTCTTATTTCAGGACAAGAAATAGAGTAATTTTCTATTATTTCAAAATTATTATCTTTAGGATCAATATCAAATATCAATTCCTTCCTAGGATTCTCATATATTGTATTTATTTGTATATATTCATTTATTTCAATTATTTTTCTTTTTTATTTTTATTTAATTTATTTTCCATTATCTCATCGACTTTTACAATTCCATTAATTTTTAATTTTCCCACAGTTGTATTTTCATTTACTTTATTTGGGATTTCCGAGTTAGAAAATACAACTATATCTAGTTTTCCTGCCTACAAGTTCGATTCATGTTTTCATCATTTAAATTATGAATATCAGCTATAACTTCAATTTTATCATAATTTTTATCTTCTTGTTCAGACAATTTTATATTTTCCCGTATTTGTTTATCAAAATGTTTTTTGCTTTGTTTTACCTGTATTGAATTAACTAAAGGTGTGCTATTCCTATGATAATTATCTCGATACATTTTAATTTGATATATTGAACTCTTTGGATTCTCTTTTTGCTCAATTTGACTTATTTTTGGTTTACTACTATAATTTTTATATGATTCTTGTGGATTCTGTGTATAACTTTCATATTGATTCAATCCTTTATCATATTTTCTATTCTTATCAAAATCAAAATCAAAATCAGCTAAAATTTTCAATAAATTTTTTTTAGTTTTATTTTGTTGCCCTAAAATTGAATGTTTAATAGCCCTTTCAAAATGATCAACTATTTTTTCCACTAATTCTGATTCTGTTAACTCATAATTTAATTCTTTAGCTAACCCTAAAATATACGTTGCATATTCAACTCTACTACTTTTTCCGCTTACATATTGTCCGAATTCAATAATTCTACGGTTTTTCCTTTGTATTGTCCAATCCCAATATCGTTCAATAAATTTATTCTTAAAGTCTTGAAAATTATTAATCTCGTTTTCAATCAAATACCACCAATCTTTAGCTGCATACTCTAACGCTTGTGAAATAGTACACATCATTTCATCGTGAGTTGATGCCGTAGTATTTATGTATTTTTCAATTTCTTTAATAAAACGAATAGGTCTCTCATTTTTATTCCCTTTAAATTTTGGTAAAGTTAATTTCACTTTATAACTACTATATTCTGTTTGCATAGTATTACTTCCTAAAGTAAAATTATTTCTATAATTTTGTTCTAATTTATCCATTTTAGTAAAAATTAAATTATTGTTATGTTCTAAAGATTTATCAATTAAATTTTTTACTTCATTCACTTTAGCATTTTCAAGATTTAAATCTTCAAAATTATTAAAATCATTACTTAATGCGGTAAATTTTTTCTTAACCTCATCATTTTCTTTTTCAATTAACAATAAACGTTCTTTCATTTCTTTATTTACATTTATTAATTTTTGTACCGTTTCTGTTAATATATCAATTTGTTCATTATAATTTTCTTTCAAATTTGTTAATTGTTTTGTTCTTTCGGATTTACTTGTTTAATATAAATTACTACAAAATTCAATCTTTTGTTCTATTTCATTATCTTTATCATATAAATCTTTCAATTCTTGAGAAACAGCTTTTTCCCAATTCATTCGATATTGACTCAACCCCTCAGTTTCATTTCGTTCTTTAGCTTGTTCAATATTTAACATAAATGTTTCCAAATTTCTCTTATTTAAAACCATTTTTATTAATTAATTTAAACAATTTTTAATATTTTTAATCTAAATTTCTTAATCTTCAAATATATAAATTAATTTAATTTTAAAATTTTAAATTTCTTTATTAATTTATTATTTATTAAATCTTTTATCAAAATTATTTTATTTAAATTTCGGATCCTGGCAGGATCGCCAATTTTTGTGTAACGGGCCTAATATCAACTCGAAACACAAAAATACATTTATTTTTTGCCTAACCCGAAATAAATATATTAGGTGGAAGAATCTGGGAAGGCTAAAGAATTAAACAAATAATTCTTTCTCATCCCAGCTTAACCTCCAAGTTAAATAAATTTGATAAATTAGGATAATAAATTAATTATTATAAAGTTTTGGGAAAACATGGAATTAATCAAATAATTCCAGATTATCCAATTTTACTTTATATTATGGGTTTTAGGAATGTGAGATAACTTGGGAAGAATTGAAATTAATTCACTAATTCCATAACATCCAAGTTATTTACTTGGTTATGGAAAGTGGAAGAACTTTGGGAAGACATTGAATGAAGCAAATGATTTTATATCATCCAAAGTTAGCTTCCTTTTAGGACACGGTTATGTGGTATTTGGTCAGGTAAAATGAGCAAATCGCTAGAGACATTTAAATTATAAAATATATTATAACAGACAACCGCGGTCCGACCTGTTAGGTCGCCCGCGAACTCGAGGCGAATGCTGCCTTCGGCAGCGATACATCTCATTATATACGATTAGTTAGGTTGAAGAGATTGACTTCCCACTTTTTCCACTTTTCCAACTGGATCCTTGTAACTTGGTTACCCTTTCTCCTTCCTTCTCATATATACGTATGTGATCATATGTTTGTGTTTTTCTTAAGGTCGTCTACATTAGTCTTTCTGTATATTTCTGCTTTGGTTCTTTAGCTAAATTTATTAAAACGTCTTTATATATGTAGACATATAGTCAGTATCCAGTTGAATTGAACAACGGCTCAAGCGGTAGAGCGTTAGCGTTCGGTCCGAGAGATCGGGGTTCAAATTCAACTTTCGGTAGTTCTTCTTTAATGATTTAAATTAATTTATTTAAATAATTAGATAACCAAAATTGATACAATTTATAATTGTATTGAACTTTTTATGTTTTTTGCTACTTTTGCCAAAAATATGGAGTCAATATGATAAGAAATAGTTAAGTTAATAATTTATAAGGTTTATAAAAATATATAATGTTTATAGTTAAATTTTACATTACATTTAAAATATATACAAAAGGATTAAATAATAAAACAAATTATAGATATTAAAATTACTAAGTAAAAGGAGACAATGGCATAATTAATACAGAGTAAATAAATTCTATCAAGCAAAGGCAAGAGAGTATAAAGGATTGTTATAAATAATATTATTATAATTGTTAATAATTTAATAAATGTAAAATAGAATATAAGAAAAGACGTTTTAATAAATTTAGCTAAAGAACCAAAGCAGAAATATACAGAAAGACTAAGGTAGACGACCTCAAGAAAAACACAAACATATGATCACATACGTACATATGAGAAGGAAGAAGAAAGGGTAACCAAGTTACAAGGATCCAGGTGGAAAAGTGGAAAAAATGGGAAGTCAATCCCTTCTACCTAACTAATCGTATATAATGAGATGTATCGCTGCCGAAGCCAGCATTCGCCTAGAGTTCGCGGGCGACCTAATAGGTCGGACCGCGTTTGTCTGTTATAATATATTTTATAATTTAAATGTCTCTAGCGATTTGCTCATTTTACCTGACCAAATACCACATAACCGTGTCCTAAAAGGAAGCTAACATTGGATGATATAAAATCATTTCTTTGATTCAATGTCTTTCCAAAGTTCTTCCACTTTCCATAACCAAATAAATAACTAGGATGATATGGAATTATTGGATTAATTTCAATTCTTCCCAAGATATCTCCCATTCCTAAGACCCATAATCTAAAGTAAAATTGCATAATCTGGAATTATTTGATTAATTCCAGGTTTTCCCAAAAATTTATAATAATTGATTCACTATCCTAACTTATCAAATTTATTTAACTTGGAGGTTAAACTGGAATGAGAAAGAATTATTTGTTTAATTCTTTAGCTAACCCAGATTCTTCCACATAATACATTTATTTCGGGTTAGGCAAAAAATAAATGTATTTTTGTGTTTCGAGTTGATATTAGGCCCGCTACAATGTATTTGAAAGTAGAAGGTGCGTGCGGGAGACGGCTCGAATCGGTGCACGCACCTCCTATAGAATCCGTCGCTTTAGACTGAGAGTGGTTGTTTCCTATCGTATTTTTCAAATTTTATCGATATTTTAACATAAAATAAAATTTTATAATTGCTATACACTAAAAATATTTATTAATAACATGCTACGACAACCATTTCAAGCTGGTATTATTTTAAATAATTGTAATTAATTAAATAATGCACCCAAGATTGAGTGTCTGCATATTACAATGTATTTAAAAGTAGGAGGTGCATGCGGCAGACGACTCGAATCGGAGCACGCACCTCCTATATAATCCGTCGCATTAGACTGAGAGAGGTTATATTTCCATTCGTATTTTTCAAATTTTATCGATATTTTAACATAAATTGAAATTTTGTAAGTGATATAAACTTTAAATGTTTATTAATAATATGCCTCTACTCTTTTTTCAAGCTGTAAGTAGGAGGTGCATGCGGCAGACGGCTCGAATCGGTGCACGCACCTCCTATATAATCCGTCGCATTAGACTGAGAGAGGTTATGTTTCCATTCGTATTTTTCAAATTTTATCGATATTTTAACATAAATTGAATTTTTGTAATTGATATAAACTTTAAATGTTTATTAATAATATGCCTCTACTCTTTTTTCAAGCTGACATTTATTTAAATAATTGTAATTTAACAAATAATGCACCCAAGAATGAGTGTCTGCATATTACAATGTATTTGAAAGTACGAGGTGCGTGCTGCAGACGACTCGAATCGGTGCACGCACCTCCTATAGAATCCGTCGCTTTAGACTGAGAGTGGTTGTTTCCTATCGTATTTTTCAAATTTTATCGATATTTTAACATAAAATAAAATTTTATAATTGCTATACACTAAAAATATATATTAATAACATGCCACGGCAATCATTTCAAGCTGGTATTGTTTTAAATAATTGTAATTAATTAAATAATGCACCCAAGATTGAGTGTCTGCATATTACAATGTATTTAAAAGTAGGAGGTGCGTGCTGCAGACGACTCGAATAGGTGCAAGCACCTCCTATAAAATTCGTCGCTTTAGACTGCGAGAGGTTATGTTTCCATTCGTATTTATCAAATTTTATCGATATTTTAACATAAATTAAAATTTTGTAATTATTATAAACTTTAAATGTTTATTAATAATACGCCTCTACTCTATTTTCAAGCTGACAATTATTTAAATAATTGTAATTAAAAAAATAATGCACCCAAGATCGAGAGTCCGCATAATACAATGAATTTGAAAGTAGGAGGTGCGTGCTGCAGACGACTCGAATCGGTTTAAGCACCTCCTATAGAATCCGTCGCATTAGACTGTGACAGTTTATGTTTCCATTTGTATTTTTAAAATTATATCAACATTTTAACATAAATTGAATTTTTGTATTAGTTATAAACTTTAAATGTTTATTAATAATATGCCTCTACTCTGATTTCATGCTGACATTATTTTAAATAATTGTAATTAATTAAATAATGCACCCAATATTGAGTGCCTGCATATTACAATATATTTGAAAGTAGAAGGTGCGTGCGACAGACGGCTCGAATCGGTGCACGCACCTCCTATCGAATCCGTCGCTTTAGACTGAGAGAGGTTATGTTTCCATTCGTATTTTTAAATAATATCGATATTTTGACATAAATTGAAATTTTGTTTTTGTTGTACACTACAAATATTTATTAATAATATGCCTCACCACCATTTCAAGCAGACATTAATTTAATTAATTGTAATTTAACATATAATGCACCCAATATTGAGTGTCTGCATATCCCAATATATTTGAAAGTAGAAGGTGCGAGCGGCAGAAGACTCGAATCGGTGCACGCACCTCCTTTAGAATCAGTCGCTTTAGACTTAGAGAGGTTATGTTTCCATTCGAATTATTCAAATTATAACATTTTCTTAACATATACTGAAATTCTGTATTTGTTATAAACGACAAATATTTATTAATAATATGCCTCGACAACCATTTCAAGCAGACATTAATTTAAGTAATTGTAATTAATTAAATAAAGCACCCAATATTGAGTGTCTGCATATTACAATGTATTTGAAATTAGGAGGTGCATGCGGCAGACGGCTCGAATCGGTGCACGCACCTCCTATCGAATCCGTCGCTTTAGACTGAGAGAGGTTATGTTTCCATTCGTATTTTTAAATAATATCGATATTTTGACATAAATTGAAATTTTGTTTTTGTTGTACACTACAAATATTTATTAATAATATGCCTCACCACCATTTCAAGCAGACATTAATTTAATTAATTGTAATTTAACATATAATGCACCCAATATTGAGTGTCTGCATATCCCAATATATTTGAAAGTAGAAGGTGCGAGCGGCAGAAGACTCGAATCGGTGCACGCACCTCCTTTAGAATCAGTCGCTTTAGACTTAGAGAGGTTATGTTTCCATTCGAATTATTCAAATTATAACATTTTCTTAACATATACTGAAATTCTGTATTTGTTATAAACGACAAATATTTATTAATAATATGCCTCGACAACCATTTCAAGCAGACATTAATTTAAGTAATTGTAATTAATTAAATAAAGCACCCAATATTGAGTGTCTGCATATTACAATGTATTTGAAATTAGGAGGTGCATGCGGCAGAAACTCGAATCGGTGCACGCACCTCCTATAGAATCCGTCGCTTTAGACTGAGAGAGGTTATGTTTCCGTTCGTATTTTTCAAATTTGAACGATATTTTAACATATAATGAAATTATGTAATTGTTATAAACTTCAAATGTTTATTAATAATATGCCTCGACCACCATTTCAAGCCGACATTAATTTAAGTAATTGTAATTAATTAAATAATGCACCCAAGATTGAGTGTCTGAATATTACAATGTATTTGAAAGTACGAGGTGCGTGCTGCAGACGACTCGAATCGGTGCACGCACCTCCTATAGAATCCGTCGATTTAGACTGAGAAAGGTTATATTTCCATTCGTATTTTTCAAATTTTATCGATATTTTAACATAAAATAAAATTTTATAATTGCTATACACTAAAAATATTTATTAATAACATGCCACGACAACCATTTCAAGCTGGTATTATTTTAAATAATTGTAATTAATTAAATAATGCACCCAAGATTGAGTGTCTGCATATTACAATGTATTTAAAAGTAGGAGGTGCATGCGGCAGACGACTCGAATCGGAGCACGTACCTCCTATATAATCCGTCGCATTAGACTGAGAGAGGTTATATTTCCATTCGTATTTTTCAAAAATTTATAATTGCTATACACTAAAAAATATTTATTAATAACATGCCACGCAACCATTCAAGCTGGTATTATTTTAAATAATTGTAATTAATTAAATAATGCACCCAAGATCGAGTGTCCGCATAATACAATGAATTTGAAAGTAGGAGGTTGCGTGCTGCAGACGACTCGAATCGGTGCAAGCACCTCTTATAGAATCCGTCGCTTTAGATTGTGAGAGTTTATGTTTCCTATCGTGTATTTCAAATTATATCGACATTTTAACATATAATGAAATTTTGTAATTGTTATAAACTTCAAATGTTTATTAATAATATGCCTCGACCACCATTTCAAGCAGACATTATTTTAAATAATTGTAATTAATTAAATAATACACCCAAGTTTTAGGGTCTGCATATTACAATGTATTTGAAAGTAGGAGGTGCGTGCGGCAGACGGCTCGAATCGGTGCACGCATCTTCTATAGAATCCGTCGCTTTAGACTGAGAGAGGGTATGTTTCCATTCGCATTTTTCAAATTTTTAGAAAAATTTATCACATTTTTAAATTTTGTAATTATTATACACTAAAAATATTTATTAATAATATGCCTCTGCTCTGTTTTCAAGCTGACATTAATTTAAATAATTGTAATTAAACAAATAATGCACCCAAGATTGAGTGTCTGCATATTACAATATATTTGAAAGTAGAAGGTGCGTGCGGCAGACGGCTCGAATCGGTGCACGCACCTCCTATCCAGTCCGTCGTCTATTCCGCCACGAATGCGTATATCGCTATCCTGTGTAAGGTGCGAATGTTATTTTATGAAATGAGAATTTTCTGAATTTGTACCATTTAAATATATTAATCCTAAGCTACAATATTCAGGAATAAGTGTAAACGAATTTTGACAAACTTTAATTTGCTGGAAATGTTTATCGCACCTATTGATGGCATCGCCACCTATTGATGCTTTTTCAAACTACGTAGCTAAACTTTTTCTTGCTCTTGCGTCTGCTAAATTACACATTTTTAGAAGGAATGTATATCGTTTTTATTTTTCGTTTAATTTTTTAATCGATTATTTATCCTTCTAGTTTGTACTGAAAAATGAATCTTAGATAATGTAAAATATTGCCTCTACTTCGTTTTTTGATGCTTGTAATGGCAGTTTGTATTTATTTTCATCGTAAATATGTAGTACCAGCTTCCCATCGTCTTTGTACCAATCGTATTTTTCTATTTATCTTCGTCGTGCACTTTTGACTATTTTTTTTAGTGTTCCAACATTTACCAATATCGTGAAATTATGCGTCTGCACTGTATTTGTTAGAAATCTATCCAGTTTCTCAAAATTCAATTAAATCGTTGTTGCCTGTTAACTAAGAGAGGTTATGTTTGAGATCGTATTTTTCAAATTATAAGCACATTTTAACGCAAATTAAACTTTGGTACTCAGAATTTATTTAATATATGTATATAAATATGCCTCCACTTCGTTTATAGGTTGTCATTGTATTAAATAATAGTAATAGGAGAAATAGTGCGTGTAATATACAGGTGTCTGCATAGTAGGATTTAATTCAGGTATGGCATACTCCTTAAGGAGATATAAGGAGCGATCCGAACGATCTTAACAACAACCATCAGTCGATCGACTTTCGTTTTGTAAAATAATCGATGACATGCATCGATTCTACTTTGTAAATTAAGTCTGTAGGATGTAGTAGCCATTAAGTGCTAGACATCATAGAGACAGAACAATAAGTTCAATTAAAAAATAAATTATTCAAATAATTCCCTTTTTTTTTATTGAAAGTTTATCGCTGAATCCTACACACACATGCAAACTTAACTATAAGAACTCTACAGCTTACGGTGCTATAGAGAGAGCAAGGCGCGTCTCTCTAGTTTTACCTACACTTCTTTTCAGAGCTATTAATGTCGTGCAATCAAACGTGCACGTTACAGTATAATTTTTAAATGAACATCAAATGTTTTATACCTCTCAGAGTATACTATATAAAATATATAAAAATAGTTGTTCGTTTTTGATCTTTAAATGAATATAGCAATTTTGAAAAGTATAAAAAATGGTGTTGATTTCAAAAACTGTAAAAATAGAATATGACTAAACGAAGAGGTTATGTTTTATCATTTTCTAGTAGGTTAAAGTTTTCAGAAAAACGAAACAATATTATTTACTCTCGCTTGGCAGAAATGTTGCTTTTTATGATAGTTAGGGGGGACAACTCTTTTTTTTTATTTAAAATAATTAGTTTTACAATAAACACGGAATGATCGATTTCATTTTTGGCGCGAAATTTGAATTTCTAAAGTGGCTTTGACGTCCCCTTAGCCATCTACTGGTATCGAGCCGACTTAGATCTGTGTAAATTTGAAATTGAATTTTAGTTTCGCAGTGAAACTCTTGTACATAAATTTTCATAATTTCTACAATTTTTTATTATTATTTATTAACAAATAATTGTTTACAGTATTTTTAATATTTGTACTAATTTATTACAAAGTAATTTATTTTATTTATTTAGATAACAAGAATTGTTAACTTTCTTGAATTTGCTTTACTTCGGTTGAAAATTATTATTTAATTTTTACCAAAAAATAAGCAAAATAATTTTTAATGCAAATATCGGTTATTTGCATTAATTTAGTTAATTTTCTCAAATAAAAAAATGTTTACATACGGCGGGATGCGAACTCCGACATACGTATTGCTAGGCATATACCTTGACCATTACGCTATATTAGCATTCACTTACCAGGAGAGGTTCCACCTTCCGGGAAACGAATTTCGTTGCAACTTTGAGAGCTGTTTTCCGGTACCCAAATATAAAATAATTCATATAAAATTCAATCTCATAGGCTATTTCACAAAAGTTATACGGAGTTATCGAAAAATCGTGAAAAAAATATGTTTAAGATTAATCGCCAATAACTCGGAAAGAAATAGACATAGTTGCTTAAACTCAAATTCATTAAATAGTTGAGATCAAGTAGACATAGTTTAGAAAAAAGAAGCTCAAATATCTCAGTTTGGACGAAAGTTATGGAAAAAGTAAGAATTAGATAAAATTTTAACGAAAATTTAGTATTAAAATTTGATAGATTTTTTAGGCAAATATTTCGTCGAATTCTTTTTTTTCCATAACTTTTGTCCAAACTGAGATATTTGAGCTTCTTTTTTTTTAAACCATGTCTACTTGATCTCAACTATTTAATGAATTTGAGTTTGAGCAACTACGTCTATATCTTTCCGAGTTATTGGCAATTAAGCTTAAACATATTTTTTCACGATTTTTCGATAACTCCATATAACTTTTGTGAAACAGCCTATGAGATTGAATTTCATATGAATTCTTTCATATTTGGGTACCAGAAAACAGCTCTCAAAGTTGCAACGATATCCGTTTCTCGGAAGGTTGAACCCCTACTTGTTAGTATTAGACTTATTGTCTATAAGACGTTAAAGTGAGGCGTCACAATACATAAAAGATTGTACAAGTAATAAAAAGCTATATTTGTACGTTTACAACAGTATAAAGAAAACTCGTAGAAAAATAATAATATATTTAAATCTTTTTATATATTGTAACGGGGTACAATCTCTCGCGTCGGTAGGGGTAAAGGGATCGGTTGCTACGGCACTGCCTAGTTATACTCCCTAGGCGGTGCTCCGAGAGTGCGCGGCGGATTCAAATCAGTGAACCCCGCGCACGACCGACCGTTGCGATGTTCGTTAACAACCGCGAGATCACTTGCCGATCTCGCGTCTTTGTACAGCTAAAACGTTGTGAGCTGAAAAGGACCGCGAATAAAAGGGATAAATTTGCGGTGAGTTTACATCGGCCGCTCCTAAAACGGAGAGGCTGGTATTCGGGATAAAAGGGAATAACGTACGCCGGTAATCAATAATTAAACTCGTACTCGGATATTGATTACATATGAATTTTATTCAAGATAAAGAATTATAAATAAAGTTTAACATAGGACAAATAAATAACAAAAGCCGTTTATAGGCCGCGTGAGGTCTCGCGACGAGGTGTAACCACCGGGGTTACTCGCACTTTCTCTCTTTCTAGCACGCGTACGCGGTCGCCCGTTAGCTTCCTCGCCGTCGCGCGCGGGCGAGATCCGCAGATTGGTACCAAGTTCTACGGAACACTACTTGGATCTCGCGCACACAATGTTGCACATTACGGTTTAAATACTAACCGTAAAATTTTATTCACTCGATGTTTGATCAAGTGGATATATTTTTTAATCAAAAACTGGTGTCACCACCAAACAATGCTTATCCTTATCGAGCCTACATAGAAACGCTGTTGAATTACTCAGCCCCTTCATTGGCTTCTCATCTAACTGCCGGTCTCTGCTATTCTGATACTGCAGGTTGCATGGATGCACCACCCAACGCACCTGCCAACACGCCAGGAACCAATGCTGGACTCTTAAATCGACAGTATTTTACTCTTGGTGGCGAACCGGTCGACATGATTGGACATTTGCATTGCTACGTTTTTAATCAACCAAAATTTTTACTCAACGGTGCGCAGTAAAGACGCTTTTTGTCTCATGGATTGGTCTGACGACGGTAAATTTTCCGTTCACATAAAAGAGGCAACGTTGATTGTGCGTCGAGCAAAGATAAGCTCTGGCATTTTGCTCGTTCACGCTAATGCTTTGGCTAAAATCACAGTAAAGTACCCAATAACAAGGGTGGAAGTTAAGTCGTTTACTATGCACAGTGGTATTTTGGGTGATACTCTCGAGAACGTGATATTGGGACAATTAGCTAAAAGAATTATTTTGGGTTTTGTACAAAACCGTGCGTTTCATGGTAATCGACGTATGAACCCTTTCAACTTTCATCATTTTTCCATAAATTTTCTGTCTCTTTACGTGGACGGAGTGCAAATTCCGAGTAAACCGCTACAACCGCGTTTCACCGGAAACAACAGACTCTTTGTGGAGGCCTTTCATACACTCTTTTCCGGCACTGGTATACATTATCTAAACGAAGGTATCGACGTATCACGCATTACTTATCCGTTGGAATTCTGCATGTTTGTCTTTGACTTGACACCCGACAAGTTGGCGCACTTTTCGTCTCATTGGAGTCTCGTACGCTCGGGAGCTCTGCGCATCGAGGTTTGTTGCAAGGAGGCACTTTCGGAAACCATCAATTGTATCGTTTACGCTGAATTCGACAACATTCTAGAAATAGATTCCAACCGTCAAATTATAACGGACTACAGTGCCTAAGGAAATACACCTGGCTTCTTTGTTTAGCGCGTCATCTTTTGCCGATGGTGGGGCACGAGAGAATATAAGCTGCCGACGAGTTCCAAACAAATTAGTCGAATTAAACGTTCAACACTGTACAATGGATTACGTTATAGATATTCAAGGTCTCAGAAACAAAAATCGCGAATTCGTTTCCAAAGAAGTTAATAGATAAGATTAAAAGATAATTTCACTACAGGGTGACGTTGTCGGTCATTGGTTGATTTCATCACCCCACGAGTTTGATAAATTACCAAATGAAATCAAGGCGTCCAACGATCACGTATTATCCCAGCTTACCGGTATACACTGGTTTGATGGCGACACTTCATTGCGCAAATTACGCCGACATTTGTACAATATCGCGAGAAGCGCTTCTAAAGTCAAAGGTCTCGAAAAAGTTCAATTTGTTCAATCCATAATGACTCGGGTCGTCGTTAACATAGAGGTCTATAGCTGCGAAAGCTTTACGGAATTGCAGAAACGATTCGATTGCCAACAATTGTGCGCTACGCACAAATTTATGGAAAATCAATATAAAGTTACATTTTGCGCTCTACAGAGATCATACATGGTGAAGACAAAGCTTTACAAAATATTTTGTGGAAGAGAAGGAAGGAAAACAATCTCATAAATTTCAAAACGGAATTTGAAGGAACGGACGAAACAGACGACTTGGACTACGTAACGGACGAAGAAGAGGAGAGCAGCAAATAAATTGTTATGAATACTAGGCAAATAATGAGAGTTTTAGAAGGCCTAGAGGCAAGTACGGTAAGTGTATACGCTACGGACAGAATTCCATGCGCTATAACGACGCCGATCCCTATCGTATGCAACATCGACGATCACACAAAACCTGGTTCGAATTGGATAGCTATTTACATAAACAAAGATAGATTTGGAACGTATTTTGACAGTTATGGATTTCCACCGATATCAAAGCATCATATTGAACGCCTGCAAGGAAATTGTAAAAATATTCAATGGAACATAAAAAAACTGCAGAGTGATGATTCTACGTGTTGCGAACAGTACACTATAACGTTTCTTTATCACATGTGTAACGGTCTTGATCTCGATTCTTTTCGTAATTTTTGTTCGCACGATATAAAAAAAACGACTTGGCAGTTGTGAAATTTTATAAACGTATTTACAATAAAATTAAGAATAAAAAGTGTAACAAGGCAAAAACATTTGCCAGCGAGCGCTCTCTAGGATTAGGCATCAATAGCCAATGTTGTACTTTTAAAAAATTGTATTTGTAATTTGCACCGAATAAAATTTAATGTATCAAATTAGAAGTCGTTTTCCTTAAACTAACGGATTCCCCTTTTCATATTTTTTCTTTAAGAAAGTTGCTCCTTACGCGCAAGTAACACCAGGTGCATTTCTTTCCTTCAAAACGTTAACTGACCATTCTTCAATATTTTCACCTGGTCTATCACGTATAACGTATTTATGACTTTTATAGGTATATATAAAAGGACAGTGCTCAACGACGCACCATTAACAGTAGAAAACCTGAAGAGAACGTATCAACGTATCGTAGCGAGTTAAAATAGTTGTTTCAAAAGTGAAAAATGGCTAATTATTCCGTGTCGCGCGGAAAGTTTAATTCGCACGCTCAGTTGCCAAACATACTATTGTCGACGACGTACGCTCTCAACAAATCCAATACCAAGAGGGTTTGTATCGGCCTTGACTACGTTGATGGAAATTATCGGCACGTCGTAAAACTCATGCGTAAAACGCAGTGGACCGTCGCACAAAAGCGTTACATTGAATAAAGCTGAATGGAACGATTTCAAGAGCCAATTCGAACTCATTTCAGCTTATTACAAAAATAGCTACTCTTTATCAGGATTTTGGACGTCCGACTAAAATCTTTCCCGAAAATCACGAAATAAGCTTCACGTCAACGTACGGATGTAAATCTATTATGATCGACGACTGGTCAGGTTTGTGTCCCAACGTTAATCAAGAAGAGGATACCGAAACAAATGATCAAACGTGCAAAAAAAGAAAAATGGCGATACCTGGCATAGCCATGCAAGAATCAACGTTCAGGGGTCTTTACAATCAAAGCGGTCTAATAGATCTACATCTAGACATTCTCGAAAATCAAGTGGATAATGTTAATCAGACTGTACACCACGTGACGGAATATTTAAAAGAGAAACTACTTCCTTTAGAAGGAAGACGTAGAAATTAAAAATATATTAAAAGATATCAACGCATTTAAGCAGTATTGTTCAGTATACAAGGCGGCTGTTGTTCAGTGACACTGGACACTGATGCGCAAAGATTGGAGGGAGAGATAATCCCAGGGGGGTCCAAGACATCCACATGTACCGGAAGTGGGAGAGGGAATTTGTTTGGGTCTCTCCATATAGGTATTATGACTACTTGTAAGTAAATGTATAAATATAAAACATTCATTTCACCTAACCTTGAAATAAAAAAATCCTATACCCATTACAGTTCATGTAATTATTAAATATAATACAGTTGCCAAAGAATCAAACACAGATATTGCCTTTATAGAAAATAAATATGGTCATTTAGTAACTTTAATACGGATGGAGAATTATAGAGTTACCACTATAAAAGTTACAAAAGTTACAAAATTACTAACTGATTTTCTCACTTTTTTACATAGTTTATAGGTTTATATAGAAAATAATAGAAAATTGCTTTAAAGTAGCTATAATCATTGTATTATACGTTGAATTTATCTATAAAATATGGTAGATTTTGTAAATTAAATATAATATAAACAACCTATTTTGCAGTGGTCGGTAACAGTCGAGTAGATAAGTAGGAATCAGAATATAATATGCTATATCACGTAAAATGGTTGGATCAAAATTTAGGTACTGATATAATAATTTGTTCAAAAGTTATTTTAACCTCAAAAAGTGAATTTTTTCAAATGGAATTTACTATGAAAATTTTTTTGAGATGCTATAAGGATAGAGTCAGGTCAAAAAAATATATTTTGTATTTCATTTTTATGGTGTAAAACTTTTGTGGAACATTTGTATTAAATAGTATATTTATGACACTGTTGTGGGAGATGGTTTTCTACCTTTCTCGAGGTTGTTCGCACGAGCGAAGCGAGTGAAAACATCAAGAAAGGTAAAAAAACATCTTCCACAATAGTTTCATACCATATTTTATAACATTAGAACCTCAAAATTTGAAATGAAAGTGGGATTTTGAGGTTAAAATGTTATTAAATATAAATTATTTTGGAAACTTTCAACAAGACACAATCATTTCTATGAAATTAAATGTTTGCGAGTCGGAACATGACGCATATGTACATCATGACGGTACTCTAAGGGTTAATTTTATTTTCAAATTGTTATAGTTGCAGATTCTCTATATTACCTCCAATTTGGTATTAACACAAATATTATAGTATATTATGACACTGTTGTGGGAGATAGTTTTCTACCTTTCTCGAGGTTGTTCGCACGAGTGAAGCGATTTTTCACCATACTGAGCGTAAATTGCGTTTAATCTCCGTTGCCTAAGACTAAAGTGAATAGGGATCTCAGGTAACCAAATTGGGTGAGTGATGCCACAGGCAGAGCGGCCATCTGTGTATATGGAGACCTCCAGAACAGTCAAGAATAATTATTAATCGCAACTTGTGTGTTATAATATTCATTTTCCATAATAAGTTTCGTGTTTTCCATAACTTCGTAACATTTACCAAATTGTCAATACTACCGACGAATCGATGATCTTTTATTACCTCAAGTGGATGAAAACGCGAATGAACGTGTTTCTTTGGTCATCCGAATAACTATTAAGATGCGTGACATAAATCCACGATATGATCCAATTAATTTTAATCATATCGATTTGTCCAGCATATACTAATATATTATAAAAAATCAGTTTAAAAATATTTGGTAAACGTAAACATATTATAGATATACTATAGCTAGATGATTCTCAGACTATTATAAAACTTCATTGAGGGTTCAGTTAGATTTCATTTTACACCGACTCGGAATTAACTTACTAGCAATATTATTGTTGATATATCACCATTATATTGCGAATTTATGGTAGTTATTCATTCAATTCAACAGCCAGACTATTGCAATTATTATTATCCTAAACATGTGGAACGAGTTTTCCAAAAGATTTATTAAGTCTGAAACACAATGAATTGTAATTTTAACGAAAAAACTTTTTTCGAGCACGTTTGTTCTTGCAGTGCGGACGGCGGAGAGCGTCCGCGGTGGGCTTATTCCGCGAGTAAAAAATTGGATGAGCACGAAAGTTGGGGAGCGCCCGCGGCGGGCTTATTCCGCGAATACAAAATTTGATGTGCGCGAACATCGGAGAGCGCTCGCGGTGGCATTATGTTTTTTAAGCGGAGAATTGAGGCATGAGCTAAATTTTATTTTACACGGACTAGGAATTATTTCACTAGCAATATTATTGCCAATATACTTGCAAAATTAACTAATATATTTCCAATATGTAGCGATATATCTTTATGGTAAACGTATTTATTCGCTATATTGTACCCAAAACTTAATTCAATTCAAAATTTTAATGTCGTTGTAGACTCGAATTAATTTCCTGAACCGGAAGATATATATATAGATATATATATATATATGTTACCTATGTTTCTGGACCACCCTGTGTATTACATAAATCGAAATGTATAAATACTAAAATGGGAATACAGCAGTTTAAATAATTCCTATCTTAAAACATTATTAAAATAGGAATATAATATACGCAAGCTGGTCATAAATAAATAACAAGAATTATTCAATTCCCTCATTCCCTCGTTCGTAACACTTTATGCTATAGTTGGGTGTATAGGACACCTAACATAGTATTAATACGGGAGCCAGCGACCTATTTTTGCGACCAATTTTATATCTCGTGACAGCTTGGGAACTGGATAAAATAGCTGTATTTTAATCCAAGGTGAACGTCAGTTGTTCTACCAAGGGTGGATTTGGCGACGGCAGCCACCCACACATGTAAAAAAAGATTATTTTTAGTTATTTTATATGTGTTTAAAATTTGTTTCATATCAGTTATAATTGTGCTTAATAGGAAAAAACTAGTCAGCTGGTTATAGTGCAGTGGATTGTATATCTAGTGAAAATTTTTCAGATGATAGATTATATCATTTTTTTAACGGAAACAAATGTCAGCTGACTGTAAAACGGTAGAAATATCGTCAGCTGATGCGATAATAGGTGTAGCGCAATCAAAGTTGCATTTAATAATTAAATTGCGTTGTCAATGTTTTCAGTTTTATAAATAATAAAATAAATTATTTAAATAAACAATTTAAATAAACAGAATTTATACAAATATAGAGTTCGTAAAAATGTCGGACATACTTCCTGATTTTTACGCGAGTAAACACATAAAAAGTACATACCTAGAATATTGTCACTTTTTTAGAATACTTTTGTAACACATTTAGAATTCTTTATTATATATCAAATGAAAATGCCCGACCCCAGCACTATATTAAAGCAAAGTTCTATTATGCTTGCAGTTTACTTCAGGTACGGTAATTGGGATGAAATTTCACGTATTCTTAAAATACACTTGAAGTGTACTTGAAAAATCTTTTATGCTTATGGGAAATGCATTAAATTAATTTGGAGTTATTAATTTACACTTTATTTATAAAATTAAAAATTATTTCAGATTGTTCCTTTTTCTCG
The DNA here is from genome assembly GCA_026168455.1 of Theocolax elegans. Classification (NCBI taxonomy): domain Eukaryota; kingdom Metazoa; phylum Arthropoda; class Insecta; order Hymenoptera; family Cerocephalidae; genus Theocolax; species Theocolax elegans. Next base: position 34,524,209 of record CM047427.1, on the reverse strand, counting down.
TTAATATTTATTACACTTCGTCTTCACTGACACTTGTGACACTTGACTCATTCTCTGAATCGCTGTCGGATTCGCTATCGGAAGTTTATATCTCTATATTGTCATCATCATCTGTACAAAATAAAAATAATTATACGTATATAATAATTATATGTATATAATATATCGTTAATGAAATAAATGTACTAAAAAACCTACTGCGTAGGTAGTTGACTTCCAGTAAACCAGGTAAAGACATATCTGTTGTCAACTTCCATACAACTATATTCTGAAGGAGTTTGAACTGAAGGAACTTTTAAATGAGCATTAGTTCAGATTTGGCTTATGAAACTTGCTCTGGTATAATTCTGTTCTGCACAGGGGCAGAAGTGAGCCATCAATACTTTTTCTCGCCAAGCAAAATCCATCACTGTCTAAAATCTTATATACTTTTTGAAACATCGCCAGGCTTGCTTCATTTATCTTTTTTTATTTGCTTAAAAAACACAAATATAGCAAACAAATTCTTCAATGTTTTTGAAATTTTCTTCCGTATTATTTGATAGTGTTGCCATTTGAATGAAACTTTCCGTAAAATCCGGGGATTTTCGCATAACTGCAAATGGGCGCTTTTTGCCTTTTCAGAAAAAGGTTGGGTTGTAATCACAGCCTGTAAAGGCGTCAAAAGACGGTCTTACAGGGTAGAGAGTATATCCTAGAGCTTTATAAAGTTTTGATATACTGATAAATCTGTGCCGATTACCAACACCAATTTCCATACTTATTTCAAGATTATTTTTTATTTTAATCAGTACGTCTGCGACGGAAGAACGATCGCGTATGTTGGAACTCTGGCATACTCGGTGGACAAACACCCCACACGAACGATAGACGCGTGAGCTCATCCCTTCAGTTGTCCCGTGGAGAGAGAGAAATCACGGTGACGTGGACTTCTATCTCACCCAGTTTCTGTCTGGACACGGATACTTCCGGGGCTATTTACACCGAATGGGCAGGGTTGCATCACCACATTGCAAGTACTGCGGCTGGGCCTATGACGACGCTGAACATACATTCTTTGCTTGCGAGCGTTGGACCGAATAACGTCAGAGACTAAAATCTGACACAGGAGCGATCACGCCTGAAAATGTGACATACGTGATGACGACGAACGCGGATAAGTGGCGGTTGATCGCGGAATACGCAACGCAGTTGCTACGGAGCAAGAATGTGGATTGATCTCTGAAAGATTGAGCAAATGTATTTTTAGAGTATGAAAAAATAAAATAGTGAATGTGTTTCTGGACACGCATGGATAGCTGCCCAGTCTGAAGTAATGTAAATAACAGTCCCGGGCTGGTGTCGGTGCGAACAGAAATATGTGGGTTTAGTGGGTATTGGTAGTTTGCTCCTGCCGAGTTCCACACGCGGTGAATTATCTTCTCTTCCGGGGTGGTAGATGGTCTAGCGGTTGTGCGTAAAATGTCATTAACACAGATTCAAAAAACAAAAAAATTAAAATAATCAGTACGTCAGTATCTGAGCATCTAATAATAAAACTCGCATCGAAATTTATTTGACATACGTGAAAAATAATTTTAGTTTCGGCCTCTTCATGGGCTGGGCACGTGAGTTCCTGCACTAAACTTCTATTAACGTTTCCATCGCTGACTGAGTACTTGTAATAGGCATCTGAATTTAAGTAAACTTCTTTATTGTTAATGTACGGTGCCATGTAATTTTCAGCCCAATTTTCAATGAAAAACTTAACAAGTGCTTCTTTAACGTTTATGTTTTTCAACTTGATTATTAAATTATTTTTTCTTTGTTGGTGTGGGCCATCGATGTGAAATTTTGTTCGATCTGTCCCCCGACGTTTATGCTCTGTATCTTTGATAGAGGGGTAAAGGTAGCGATCAAAAGCTATTATTATAGTTTTTGCGGTATTAGAACAAATAATTTGAAGCATCTTTACATTCTTAAAATCTTTTAACACATTTATACCACATATATTTTAATTTAATATTATACTTACCGCCAGTCAATCCTTTGGTTCCTTAAATTAAAATATCTTTTCTTTAAATATATTGAAAGATGTTAATAATATAATCAAGAATTTTTTTTAATTGAAGGTATAGCCTGATTTAAATAAATATTTGGTTTATTTATTAAAATCGATAACAAATATTTTCTGCATACATATTGCATGAATAAGAAAATTAAAAATATTAAATAATAAGTGGTATACTTAGAAATAAAGTTATAGAAATGCTGTGACAAGGTAGATTTAATCTACTTGTCAAAGATGCCAGCATTACCGACACCGCGAGGTAGCGCGTTATCGGTAGCAAATAAGAGCAATAAGCAGACGCTACGACCAGTGCAGACGTAGCGCAGTGGTTAGCGTGAACGCCTTTGGATCTGAAGGGACTCGCTTCGTATTTTAATTTTTGCACGAGCAGAACCTCATGTTATAATGCAACAGTTTGTAATAAAAAATGCATTTAAATTTAAAAGGGACTTTAGTAATTATTACAATTTATGACAACCTTTTATTATTTTAATATCTTTTAATTGTCATGTTGTGGCATATAAAGTAAAAGTGTCATTTATTCAAAAGTATCTCCGCACGTTAAGGTACAAGTATACTTACTGCAAGTCTCCTAGAAAGACACGTAGATAGGCAAAAAAAGTCGTTGAACTTTGGTGTTACGAACGTTTGCGATAATCAAAACTAATTTTCAGTTTGGCCATAAAAATATAAGCAATCTTATATAATATTACGTTAAACTTTAATATATTTTAGAAATATGATATCATTAAATTATTAATTATTCTAAGTTTTAAAATTAATAAAAGCTGTAAATATCATCTACCAGCAGTTTACTTTTATTTAAAAAAAGTCAGACAGAATCAAATTCTTAAACTTAATATTCAAAAATTCACTTCATTTTATTGATTTTCAATCTAAAAACTTTAGAGTGTAATAAATTTTATACATATATTCAATAATTTATATTGCTACATACTCTGATGTGCAATAAGATTTTCCAGTATTTTGCGAATCTGATTCTGCCATAGGCTCTGAAGATGATGCCTCTGTTATTTCTAAAGAAGTCGATATTGTAGTTGGCTCTGAACACCGTCTATTTTTTGGCGGTAAAGCTGTAAACCGTCTATAACAATCGCTGTGGTACAGTTGAAAATCATTCGGAAGTGTCGGTAGCACCACTGCTTTACCAAGCAAATTATGATTTTTCCGAATTTTCAATATTTCATTGCACTCGAATAAGCTTCCTTCATTGAACAATTTCAATTTTACATTTTTTTAAACAATAACACAAAATTCATTTACGTGCGACATTTCTGTACGCTACATACTTTTTGACTGATTCTCTTTGAACGTATCAGTGGTAGCTATCCCCACTGCAAAGTATAGTCGAATTCAAATGGTTACACAAATTAATAAATACTTTTTTTAGTACGAAAGTATTCAGTTAATTAATTTAACAAATTGTTTATTTAAATAATTCGTTATTTTATTATTTATAAAAATGAAAACATTGACAAAGCAATTTATACTTATTTTATAGAAACTTATATGCGATCTGGCGGAGGCAAAGGAAAAAAATCTTAATAAGACAGATTTTTTTTATTTGTAAAAAGCAACGTTTCGTAGGCGTGGTCTGCCAAACTCTTCAGGCTATTTATTAGACACAAAAAACAAAATTACAATTGAGAACGCACATATAAAAATACACTAAAATAAAAGATTTTGTACCATTAATCGGATTATCGATGCATCAAATGATCTGTTAGATTTTGTGCAGTATTCTAGGTATATACATTTTTATGTGTTTACTCGCGTAAAATCAGGAAGTATGTCCGACATTTTTACAAACTCTATATTTGTATAAGTTCTGTTTATTTAAATAATTTTTTATTTTATTATTTATAAAACTGAAAACGTTGACAACGCAATTTAATTATTAAATGCAACTTGAATCGCATACATTTGCGTTATTTTTCTCAATACATTTTCGTACGTTATTTTATATTGATTGAAAATTTGTCAAACGATAGATTACACTACTCTTTAAACGAAAATACAGATCAGCTGGTTGTCAAAAGGTGGAAATATTGTCAGCTGATTTATTGAAATTGGTGAAAGCTACGCAGCACTGTTGATTGCGCACACCTATCATCGCATCAGCTGACGATATTTCCACCGTTTTACAGTCAGCTGACTTTGTTTCCGATAAAAGAATGATATAATCTATCATCTGAGAAATTTTCACTAGATGTAAAAATACTGAAAATATATTTTTTTTAGTCATGTTGATGATGTCAACTGACATACAACCCACCGCATTATAACCAGCTGACTAGTTTTTTCCTATTGAGCACAATGCTAATTAATATGAAACAAATTTTGAACACATAAAATAACTAAAAATAATCGTTTTTTTTACATGTGTGGGTGGCTGCCGTCCAAATCACCCTTGGTAGAGCAGCTGACGTTCACCTTGCATTAAAATGCGGTTATTTTATCCATTTCCCAAATTGTCACGAGATATAAAATTGGTCACGAAAATAGGTCCTCCCGTACTATATAAAAGAAGTACAGTTGTGTTTACATTTTGGGCACTCCCCTGCTGAAAATGGGTTTTTAAAATTTATTAAAATACATTAAATTTAATAAAGTTTAATAAAGTTTTATAAAGATAATCGGCATTCAATTTTTAATAAAAAACTTTTAATAAATTTTAACAAATTTTAATGATATTTATGTAATAATGCAAGTTAAATAATTTTAAATGAGAAATTATTTTATAAATTGAATATATTTTTATAAATTTTAAAAAAATTAAAACGAGTAAGTAAATTAATGAATTTTTAATGGCATTTTTGTAATTCGATTCAAGAAATTTAAATCGTTTTAAATAGTCAACTATTTAAATAACTTCAAATTAAAGAATTATCATTAACAATTAATCAACTTAAATAATATTTAATACAAATAATATTTAATTGCTTTATATGAAGAAAAATATTATAAACGTTAAATTATAACTAATATTTTTTAATTATATTTAATATAAATAAATATTTAGTATTTTCAATGCAAAATATTATTATTTATTTAAATTTAATTAGACTTCTTTTCAATCACTTCTAATGATAACAAACATAGTTGATAGTTTATGAATTTTTAATGATTTTATATATTAGAATTATCATTGAGAATGAAGTGACTTTAATGATATTTAATAAATAAAGTAAATAAATATTTTTAATTATTTCCAATGTAAAATATTATTATTTTCTTAAATTTAAGTTCTCTTCAATCACTTGTAATATGATAATCAATATTAATATTAATCAATGTACTTTAATAATATTTAATCAAAATACATATAGTACATTTAACTTATATATATATATATATATATATATATAAATAGCAATTGTGATGAATCAATTTTTAAAATGTTTAATACGAGTAAACTTTAATCGCTTTTAATGAAACAAAATATTATTGAAATAATATTGTAATAAATATAGGTGTTATAATTATATATGTTTAATAATAAATTCAAATAAATTTCAATAAAACATATTATCATTAATTTATAATTATTATAAAATTATTTTCATAAATTTATTATTACTTTAATTAATATAAAAGAGTAAAACTACAAATTATAGACCAATTTCACTAATCTCTAATATTGCAAAAATTTTTGAAAAAGTAATACATAATAGAATTTATAACTTTGTAACAAAACATAACTTACTAGCATCAAATCAATTTGGTTTTATTAAAAACAAAGGCACAAAAGATGCTTTAAATTATTTAACTAACATAATTTATAATTGTCTAGATAAAAGTAAACCAATAATAGCAACATTTTTAGATCTTGCCAAAGCATTCGATACCGTTAATCATTCTATTCTCTTAAATAAACTATATAACTATGGTATCAGAGGAAATGCCTTAAATTTACTTAATAGTTATCTTTCAAATCGGGAACAAGTAGTTAAAATAAACCAAACAAAAAGTGAAACTCTTGTTCTAACTACTGGGGTACCGCAAGGTACTATATTAGGTCCATTATTATTTCTACTATATATTAATGATTTGCTACTAAATTTATATTCAGAAAACATGATTGCTTATGCAGATGATACTGTAGTGTTAGCTACTGAGAATACATGGGAGTTAGCTGAAAATGCAATGAATAAATATCTTGACCATGTTTTTAGATGACTATCTTTCAATAAACTATCGTTAAATGTTAACAAAACTGTATACATAACTTTTGGAAATTATTGTGACAGTGTACCTACAAATGTTAATATTAAAATTAATAATAATACCTTAAATAGAGTTAACAGCTGCAAATATCTTGGGATTATAATTGATTTCAATTTGAAATGGAAAGAACACATAGAATATATTGTAAATAGAACTAAGTACTTAACATATGTATTTGCTAAATTCTCGAAGCTCCTAAAAACCGAAACTCTAATTATTTTATATTATGCACTTTTTCATAGTATAGTAACGTATGGCATTATTTCATGGGGGGGTGCTTATAAAAATAATCTGAAGTTATTATCAAGTACGCAAGCCAGATTGCTTAAAATCATAAGCAAAAATAAATTTTTAATTAATAATTACCCACTAACCGTTGAACAAACATTTGCGCTTGAATTTATTACTTTTCATTACATGAAATTACATAACATTCATAAAAATAGAATTACAAATACAAGAAACAAAAGTATACCAATACCTAAAATATCTAAATCAGTAAGTAATAAGAATAGTTATATTGTTGCAATACGGATATATAATGAAATTCCTAATAATTTAAAAATTTTAACGACTAGTAAAAAACATTAGAAAAAAACTTAAGAATTGGATTCAATTAAATTTATAATAATTTTGTATGAACAAAAATATATTAGGGAAACTAAACTGTGATAAATTTCAAAGCTATTTTATTAAGCTAGTAACCGAAGTAGAAAAATTCAAACTTAAAAAACGAAAAATGCCTAAATCAATTGAAGAAATATCAAGTTCTGCATTGGAAGTCCTGCAGGACTCTGTAGTAAGAAAACAGTTACTTTTGGACATAAGAACATATATTTGCTTCAAGGGTTTTTGCTCAACAAATGGTAATCGTTCTCATAGACGTATCTCGAATTATAATGCGAACAAAATGATTAATGTGAATACAAAAGAATACATATTTATTGTAACTGTAATTGGGGAAAAATTAGTAAAAATGCATAAGCTTGAAGGGGACTATAGGAATACAACTTCGAATCTGAAAAATAAAAGTGAGGAACAGGATATACATCACAACTGCAACAGTGTAAACAATGTAAATAATGTAAACATAAATAATTATTTTTCAAAATTTAGGCAAATAAATTTTGTGAAAGAATCAATAACACACAATGCTGATATTTCTAATGATAAATATGAACCTATTGAAAACGTATTTAGCAAAATAGATGATATGGTATTTGAAAATGGTAAGAAAATGATTCCTCCACGTACAAAAGAGAATAAGATACCTCAACATAATCAAATTAGGATGTCGTATGGTGACCTAAATTACATAGGAAATAATAAAGCTATTTTGTATTTTGACAGAGGTATTAGAGGTAAACAAATTTTTACTAATTCTATGTATCCACTAAAGCGGCAACCAGTTTATAAAGACATTGTTGTAGTTGATGATATTGTTTTTACATCTACATGTAAATGTGACTCATCGAAACAGCACAAAGAAATGTTTCCTCACTTTAGAGATACTTGTGCGGTAGGGTTAACATGTCCTGCTAGATTAAACAGTATAGAAAAAATTGCTTTTGCTAGAAATATGAATGCGTCCACTGAAAGTTTTACAACAGCTAGATCAATGTTAATAAGATATTGGGTATAAGGTCAAGCACTGTCCAGTATACTGGTGATACTGGCCCAGTGTAGGGCTTTATACATTACTTTTAGTTTTAAGTTTTATTTAGTTTTATTTAGTTTTATTTTAGTTTTTAAACTATAGAATTAAGTTTTATGCCACCCTATGTACAGATAAATTAATTTTATCTCTATAGGTTTTTACTGCATTTTTGTAATGTTTTGTAAATATTTGTTGGCTTAATAAATAAATAAATAAATAAATAAATAAATAAATTAATATTTCTAATTAAAATTTATAATTTAATAAATAATATGTTGGTCTCTGTGTAATTCTTTTGGGTAAATAAAAATAAAAGAAACAAAAGAAATTAATTTAAGGAATTTAAATTGCTTTAAAGGATCAGCAACAAAAATGCTTTCAATATATAAACTTAAATATTATGTAATAACCCTGGTAGAAATACGAAAATATTTTATAGTCACCAAAGTAGTTTATAGGTATGAAATATAGAGAGCATAATATTTCGTAGAAAATGCCATTTAAATACCTATTTTATTGGTATAAAATAATTTATCCAATTTTACATAGCTAAAAAATACACAAAATATACTATTAAAATTGGCACTGCTATTTATAACTATAAAAAAGGTATAAAAAATAGATACAGAAAATACCTTCAAATTTAATTTTTAACGTTCAAAATATTAAAAACGTGTACTGCATAATATATATATATTTAATGTATAATCACATTTACTTATTTAAAATTTTTTCTTATACGCAAACACTATTTTAAATAGGTAGAAACTAAGTACAATAATGGATTAAAAGTAAAAATTAAAAATTAGTTTTATATATATTTATTTATTTTTAAATTTATACTGGTAGGGTGCTCTTTTGCATAGTAACAAAATAATAATATATTATGTTTTAAGATATAAATGGTGGATGAAAAAATAATATAATATTATAAAAGTATTTATATATGCTTTTAAGAAATTATAAAAATATAGAAAAAATGAAGATTCTTTTAGTAAATTATCGTTAAAACACAGACACCCATAAGTTTAAAGTTAATTATTATTTTCTAACAGGTTTTGTATAGATCAAATAATAAATAACAATTATTATAAGATATTAATACATCTGCATGATCTACATATACGAGTTCCAAATATTTGTATTGTAAGCGTTACGATAGCGTAGTGGTTAGAGCGTTTGCGTTTGGTACTTGCGATGCGGGGTTCGATTCCCGGTTAGGGCGAAAATTTTTTAAGTGTTTTTCTTCGATAAATGTGTGTAATTAGTGCTAATATAAGTAAAATATAAATAATTAATTAAAAAATATGAATTAGTTAAAAATAATAATAGTAATAATAGTTAGGTTTAGAAGAAAAAATTCTTTTTTAACTTTTTTTTTTGATCATATATAAATATTTTTGATTTCTACATTAATTATTTATGTATTCCATAATGCAAATAATTTTTAGGTAAACTATACAGGTAGCTATACTATGAAAAATATTTTAAAAACCAATCCCAATTCAAATTCTATGTACAAATGAAACGATTTTTAAGTGGAAAATCACTAATTAGCATAAAATGCTCAAAAAATATGACAAAATTATAAAAATTAATTAAAATTGGTAATACACTATAAAAAATTCCTATTTTATCGGTAAAAAATTTTACGTATTTCCACCAGGGAAGAAGCGATTGAAAATGATATATTTTAATGATAAAAATCATCATTCAAAATTATTTACAAAAGCACTATAAATAATTTCAATTGCTTTTAATGAAAATTATGTAATAATTTTTAATAAATTTTAATGTATTTTAATGGATTCTATACATTTTAAAAATTTTAAATAAGGAATTTCGCTTACATAAAGCGTCTTTCAAATTTATAAAATTTCATTAAATTTTAGGTCAATAAATTTTAATAAATTTGAAAAACCCATTTTCAGCAGGGTCGGAGATTGAACGCACCAGTGAATTGCGGTATTTACAACTTGGGCATGTAGAGTTCCCATGTCGGAAATACCTTATTCCGTATATTTATTGTACTTTCAGATCCCTTATTTGTGATTTCAGAAATACTATTATTTGGGAATACGGAATTCCCGGTTAAGTTGGGATCTCCCAATGCTAAAATTTTGTTGTAAGTTCAAGAAATTTCAAAACTACATTCTTCGTTACCAATGTTTCAAAATTTCCAATGAAAATTCCAAAACTCGTTTGCAATCTCTGTAACTTATTTGTTTCGAATATTATTTATACGTACCTCAGTATTTCGAAGAATATCTTCTTCTATAGATTCATTCAATACAAATTGAAAAGAAGTTTCAAGAGTCTCTATATAATCTTCGGTCCAATTATAATTTCGTGAAGTTTCAGTACTGTTAATGTCTTCAAAGGAACCTTTAATACTTTGTTTTAAATTTAAAAAATGTTGAAATGTTTTAAATTCTATCAACTGCGTTAAATTAAATGAAGATTTTATTGGGCATAATTTCCACCCGTCATTCTCTAAAAAAATTCTTAGTTCATCTAATCTTGTCATATGATAAGAATTCAAATAATTTATAAATTTTTCTTTTGACGAGTCATATAATTTGTTTGGAATAAATCTACATGTTTTAATTCCAATTTTTGATACTCTGAAAAATCATATCAGTTAGTTGTATGAAAATTTTAAAGATTACGAACTATAAATTTAGTATACCTGTCAATCACATTTAAAACTTGGACAAATTCTTCAAATTTAAGGAATCTTAAGTCAAATGCATTAATATATATAGTGATTTTGTTTTCTATGTCATTAAAAATTTTTATAATACCATTTTCAAGCTTCTTTAAAATATATTTTTGGTCAGGTGTTATATCGGGAAAATTAATATTTGTATAATATTTATAATACCAATTAATAATCAGATAGTAAGATTTTAGAACAGCTAACAAAGATTTACAAAGATCTAATAAACAAGATATAAAATTAGATGATGAAATTGATCTACATAAACAACTATATTTTATTCCATTACAATCTTGGGCATATTTCTTAGTGGTTTCAATAGCTGTATTGTGAATTGATGCTGTAAAATGCATATGTAACTGATCTATTGCAGTTTGAGATTTTCCTAAATAACTATAAGCATCGTATAATAGTGTATAATTTTCGTTATCAAAATTGGTACATATTTTCGACAGAAGCAAATCTAGATTTTCCTCAATTTGTTCAAGTACATCGTTCAGATTACAGTATAAAGCAACTACACATTCATATTGTTTGTATGTTACAGACGCTCGTTGACATTCTGCTATTAAAGAAATAGCTTTAGGATACTTTTCTTCATTTAATAGTTGTTGTAGTTTATCTTTTGTATAGTACTAAAAATATATTTAAATAATTAAAAATTAAATAATATAAATGAAGTATAAGTTATATTTACCAGTGTCTTAATACTGTGCAGGGTTTTCAATAAAGTATTTAAAATTTTTCTTTTCCTACAAAAGTAGAGAATATGTAGGCTTGTAGTTGTATATTGATGAATCGCTACATTTATGTTGTTTCTACATACTTTGCACATTATCAATGCCTTTGCCAACTGCCCTTGTATATTTACGATATTTTCAAATTCGTCTTTACACTTTTTTTGCTTTTGTAATATAAGAAGCAACACCTTTTTTGAGACAAACTCGTACTTTTGCATTAATTGCTTGCATTTATCTGTAATGTCATTGGAATTAATTAATGCTGGCATTTTATTCAATTCATTTTTAATTACAACCAACATTCCATCCACTTTGAAATAATCTTTGTGAAGCAACTCTAATATTTCTTGAGTAAACGTTAAACAGTTTGTCGATAACTCTTCTTCTAATCCAAAATACTCTAATGTAAACAGTTTCTGGCTACTTTTGCTTGATACAGCCATTTTGTTTACTAAAAGCAATGATATATTTTAATTAATAATTACGGAATTAAAAATATTCAATTGTAATGATAATGTCATTATCAGAACAATTCAATAATAATTATGATAATGTATTGGGTAAGTAATAAGGTATACAATCTTAAAAAAATTAATTTATTTCAAAATGAGATGAAGATAATCTTATAATGTACCAGGTTTACTACCCATCACTTACTTAATATTATCTTATAGACAGTAAAATTCATAAATAAAACCGAAATTAATCCACAAAGTAGATAGCGTACATTTATTGTGAACAAGAAATAACAAATCGCTGGAGTGCACTTTATAACGGGTACGAATTTTCGAGTGTCGACGCAGGTAGGTCCCTGTATTATCGGCGACGATCGTCGATAGGACCAAGTCTACTTGCCGGGATAATTGCGAATGGTAGCGCAATGGTGAGGAGTCTGCCACGCGCTCCCGGAATCGTGGGTTCGCGCCCCGATACCTTCGATGAATCAGGGCTCTCACCACCCTCACAAACATACACACACAAATCGCGTTAAAAATTGAGCGCTCGCCGTGTGTACCGGTAGCTTCCGCGGTTCGGGGATCTCTGTCTAAATTCGGTAATATCTAATGTGCGTGCGCTCTCTCTCTCTCTCTCTCTCTCTCTTTCTCTCTCTCTCAGAGTGCCTACGGGGTTTCTATCCCAAAGGCCAAATAAACTTATTCATTCATTCATTCATTCATTCTCACCTTTACACCTTCCCGTGCGCTCTCGCTCCTCGACGGCTGAGTTGTAACAAAGCTTTAATTATTAGTACATATCAGTTGTTAAGAGAGAGAAACGGGTAACGAGAGAATCCTCGTTATACGCCTCCCTCCATACGCTGATAACCGGTCCAGGTGCGAACTCTGAATTGGTCTCTCTCTCTCTCGAATAATTAGAAATTTAAATGACTACATATAAATGTGTAAAAAAGGCATCTATAAATTAAAGAAAATAAAAGTAAAGTAATATATAGGATGATGGTAAAAGTAAAATACACGCCAATTCCAATCACCGAGTCTTTATGTAGACTTTAGAACAAAAAAATAAAAAATAATAGATTTACACAAACAAAGAAAAGATAAAAAAAGATATAAGCCTTAACGTGGCTTATACTCTGGGTGTTTCGCGACCCCTTGCCACTTCGGGTGGCCCGCCAACGGGGCACCTACGTGGCCGTTCCTTCCCTCGTGGGTTCCAGGCGGTCCTCGCTGCGTCCAATTGGGATTGGAGGCGTTTGGCTTCTTTGTCCGCCGCCCGTTGGAACGCGGCCAGCGCCAACCGTGCGTCTCACGGGCTGATATGGTTGCAGCCGACCGCGTTTATGCAAGTCATCCTGCGGAATCAGAACGGGTTTGTCGGCTGTGTCGTTAGCCTGCCCGGAGTCCGTATCTGAACTTGCGGAGTCGGACTTGCTAACATATGTTTTAATTTCGATTAAATGCGCCTTGCCAGCATCTTGACAGTCCTGCGTTTTTAATTGGACTGCATTTTCACCCTAAATAGCAGTTATAGTATGCGATCCGATGTGTTCCGGTGCTAGTTTAGTGGCAACACCCTGAGCAGTAGACAACAATATGCGATTTCGCTTCATGACGTGGTCGCCAACCTGTTGTGGTACATCACTGTGTTCCTTGTCGTAATATCTGGCTTGATGCTCTAGTGCTCTTGCAATGTTATCGGCAGCCGCTTCATGAGCATCGCGCAATTTTGCCAGTTGAGCGACCAAGTTCTGGTGCGCTTCTGCCTCACCGCAAATTTCGGCATATATCTCGACTTCGCGACGCAGGCTCTTAGGCAGATCTGGGTCTTGCCCTAAATTAAGGTACGAGTCTAGGAATTTGTCCGAATAAAACGTCTCCGGGATTCCGAAGCGTAAGAAAATTCTTTCTTCTAAGTGCTTCTGGATAGTGAACACATTGGCTTTCCAAATAAGGAGTATATAAGTAGTAGTGTATAAGTACTACGGCTGGACCTATGACGACGCAGAAATATACATTCTTCGCTTGCGAGCGTTGGAGCGAATGACGTCAGAGACTAAAATCTGACACAGGAGCGATCACGCCAGAAAATGTGACATACGTGATGACGACGAACGCGGATAAGTGGCGGTTGATCGCGGAATACGTAACGAATGTGCTACGGAGCAAGAATGTGGATGGATGTCTGAAAGATTGAGCAAATGGGTTTTTCGAGTATGAAAGAATAAAAGAGTGAATGTATTTCTGGACACGCAAAGACAGCCGCTCAGTCTGCAGTAATGTGAATAACAGTTCCGGGCTGGTGTTGGTGCGAACAGAGATTTGCGGCTTTAGTGGGTGTTGGAAGTTTGCTCGTACTGAATCCCACACTAAGTAGACTGTCCGCTTTTGCGAGGTGGTATATGGTCTACCGGTGATGTGTAAAATGTCATTACCACAGACTAAAAAAAATGATAATGATAATAATCATGAACTTACCAATGAAAATTGACTGCATGGAAGTGTCATCGAAGGGTTTAGGGGGTACCAATGTTGGGAGATTGCGTGCGGGCTTTCTTAACGTGGGTTCTCTCAGGACTCATATTGATCAAATTTGTCAATTTTTTTTATTTTCCCTCCTATGATATCTTTGGGGTGTCGGAGTCTAGGCTTGACTCGAGGATTGAGGATACCGTCATTCAGATAAAGAGCTATATGGTAATTAAACAAGACCGAAATTCCATTGTTGGTGAGGTTGCCTTATACATAAAATCTGGCCTTAGTGTCAAATATTATCGGTGTCTAAAGCCAAGTTACCTATTAATCCAGGCATATCTGAATATACTTCTTGTGGTATTCAAGAGCGTGATTCGCCTCCTGTATTTGTTACCGTTATCTATCGGTCACCAAAAATTGCATTTGTGGGTGAATCAGCCTTTTTAAATAATCTCCGCAAGTTTAGTCTTGAATATAGTCAAAAATTTATCAAGGGTAATGTAAATGCCAATATTCTTGAGGAGTGTGATAATTCTAAGTTCGTTTGCAATTTATCTGCTGAACTTTCTTTGCAACTTGTTCAGCATGGACTCACGCATTTCACCTCCACCTCAAGCACTTGGTTGGATGTCATTTTTGTCGATGATAATGACTTAATTTTTGATCTTTCTAGAAGAGTGCCACACTTACGGGAAACGGATCTTTACCAAATTGTAGGATATGTTTTCTACTATAAAAATATGATGAAAGCCGGAGCTGTAGACTCTAACGCTCTATTTTTAAAAAAAAACTCTTAAGTTTAATTTTTTATAACTCGGAACCGGCTAAAAGTATACATTCAAACTTAAGTTTAAAACGAATGCTGAGATCAAGTAGACCATTAAAAGAAAGAAGCGCAAATCTCTAAATTTGATTTAAAGTTATAGATAAAATAAGAATAAGACGAAATTTTAACGAAAATTTAGCTTTACAATTTGATGACTTTTTTAAGCCATAACTTCATCTGACTCTTATATCCCCTCATCCAGAGCACAAGGCGTCTCGGCCAAGTTAGCTTTGAAATACATCGGTCCGTATTTGATCGTTCGTGATAAGATCCAGGACATGAGGAGAAATGCCATGTTCAGTACCTTAAACCGTACTTATCAGATGACCATGGTGATGAGTACCAACATGTGATCGAAACCAATTTACCAATGAAGAAAGAGGAACCGAAACGAGATAACGCGAACCTCGTGCATGTGAGGTAGGTTTTAATGTAGGGAAAACGTGTGCTTAGTATTATGAGGATAGGTAGGATAGCATAGGTAGGAACACGTTCGCTTAGCTATTTGAGAGGTACCAAGTACCTTGTCACAACTCCTCCTACTCCCACCAAACTAAAGTTTCGCGGAAGTTGTCACTGAATTAAATATTTAACTGATTAAAAGACAGTAAAATTAAACAAAAAATTTGCTATTATCAGTGCTAGTAATAGAGGGAAGAGTATATCTGTTTTTTTGATCTTATTTCTAACAAGTAATCGATGCTACTGTTGCGGTATGCTCGTGTGTAGTCTCCAGGACTAGTCTGCTTGATTGCTATCTGTGTTAGTGTACATGATGTACGTGATTAAGATTTTTATTTAAAAATATGACTGGCTGGGCCCTTACATCATATATATTTTATCTTACCGCTTTGCACGGGCAGTCTTTTGTGTGGAACTCTCTCATATCACAGTTTCTACAAAATAAGTTAGCGGGGCTGACACAGTCTCGTCAGCTGTGCCCTCTTTCGCCACAGTTTCAGCATCCTACTGAACAAGTGCATGGTGCGAGTCGAGGCATACGGATGAAACTGGAGGATGCTGGGTTTACCTGCACGCTGCTGGGGGATGCTTGGAAAGGCGGGGGAAGTTTGGCAAGGGTTAGGAGGGAAGGGGATTGGTTTGGATAGGGGTTTGGAAATTTGGAGGGACATTAGGAGCTTGGATTTGACTACGGGGGCTATTAAAAGGTATTTGGGTAGGGATGGCGAAGGAAAGGGTTCAGAGTATGCGGGTAGGTTGGAGGACAGAAGGGTTTGGGAGCTGGGAAATAGAGGTGTTGGAGGGGGACAGTCGCCAGGACATGTATATAGATATACAGCCCGGTGACTGGGTTGTATACGGGATGGGTAAGTACTGGCTGCAGCGGGAATTGTGGGAAAAATGAGGGGGGTTGGATAATGGTGGGGATGTTGTTTGGGATCGGCGTAGGGATTTTGGGTTAATTGGGAGGTGGGAAGTAGAGGGCGTAGGGAATATTGGATCTGCGGAGGTGGCTGCTGCTGCTATTGGGGTGCTTTGCGCAATCGGCCGCCATGAGCGGTTCTCGCAAAGGTGTCATTTCCCTCTTGTGAAACCCCGAGTTACCGGACAGGACGTTGGGTGCGGAGGTACTATGTATGCCTCGGAGTTGCTGCCACTGGTGTTGGCTTTTTCCGGCGGTTGTTTGTACTCTCTGGTAGAGCCAAACTCTGGAGAATTTGCTCCAGGTCTCCAATAACCGGCCCGCGGTTGCTTAGTAGTGGGGCACAGCCCCTGCACTTGCCTCTTCGTAGTGCCGAGACTGTTCTACCTGTACGGTCCATGCTGCACAGTTTGATTTTATATTATTATTGAAATGGGCTGTTTGCTTACTTATCGCTGCCATATCAGTCGGTATTTGTATGGGTGATTGCTTATCTCTGCGGTCTGAGCTGCCATTTGGGAAGGACGCTAGGAGATATATGAGTGTCAGGTATATTTGTTTAGGCGACCTCTCTTACGAATAGGTGGGTTATTGGGTGGATTCGTGATTTGGGTGCTTTGTAGTCTTTGTTGCTGCTGTGTTTTGGTAAATTAGGCTGGAGGGGGGGGGGGGGAATTACGTTTCGGGGAGGGACATACCGTTTTAGACCACTAATGTGGACTTTCGCTTGTCGTTTGCTGCTTTCATTCTTCACTGGGTATATTCTAGAATAGTAGTTTATGCAACAAGGGTGTGAAGGAAAATGTGAAGCTCACACCCGAGTTACATACAATATTTTGTGTAATTTGTGTGCGTGAAGTTGATTGCAACTTGGGAAACATAAATTGGATGAAGAAAGAAAGAGTAAGAAAATAGGTGCGCTATAAAGAAAATTCATTTTATAACAGTAACGATTTATAAAAATCTATTTATTACAAAAATAGTAGTAAGAGTATGTCTTACAGGTGGCATAAGGGCGCGGCTCCGCCCCCCCGCCCCCAAAAAAATCAAAAATGATAATTCTTAAAAAAAAAATTATCACAAAAAATATAAATAATAATCCACTTAAATGAAAAAATTTAATTTTCATCATAAATAACTAATAACATCGTTATTGAATCGAACATTGTTTAACTTGAACATTTACCGTATTATTAACACTTGTCGCGCTATTCGTTTCATTAACTAATACATCAGATTTACATTTTTTCATTGGTATCGCATCGTTCATATCATCTGAATCTTTAAAATTTGATGTATCGTTTACACTGACGGATTTCGTTATTGTTTGGCATATTTTTCGTTTGTTGTTAGTGGAATATATTTGAGAATCTTCTCTCCACGGATTATCAACAACAAACGTTCTTACAATTTTTGTTTTAGTTTTTGGTAATGTTATTTGTAGGTGTGAATTCTTATCAACTATATCAGAAATTTTTATATCGTACAATTCTTGACTTCTACACGCACCCGTAATTCCGAGAATCACAGCAACCTGTAAATATAGTCGACAAAATATTATATATTATTGATGTACACATAACACATATTATACGAGAAAACGATTTTATAGCATTAGTTATATACATCAACATACCTTGACATCCAAATACTGTTCATCTGGAGCATTCTGTAGATAACTTTGTATTTCTTCAGGTGCAAAAACTTTTGATTTTTTCGATTTAAATCCGCTATTCAAATTCTTAAGAAAACTACGCAAGTTTCCGTAAGTACTAATATCAATATTTTTTTCACTTTTAATCATTGATCTTATCATCGAATATCTTGCCCATAAGGTAGATGGTAGAATAGTGTTGGAACATTCTTTAAAATATGCAACTAAAACTACTTCACTAAATGAATTTGTTTTCTTATTTTCCATCCATGACAAAAATTCTTCATAAGTTTTACGATAAATAAGATTTCATTTGTTGCTCAGAGTACTGTGGAGTGCGGACCTCGCAGTGTCCAAAATATCTTGCGGAATTATTTCTTCACTTTCATTATCATTCATTTCAGCCATTTTAGTAAGCACAATTACACAAAGAAGGTAGTAGAATATCTGTCTGGACGAATTACGAACTGCGAATGGCCCTTATGACGCGATAACGACTTTTGAGACAGCGGTGTTCCCCTACCACTTTCGGATCAGCAACGAGCGATCACTTCAGGCACGGCTATCCGCAGCTCGCAGTTCAGACACGTCGTTTTGCTTCTCGCACGATAGATTTAGAGCAGTATCTGAACTGGATTTCACGCACCGAAAATCGTTCTTCACGTATCAACTTCACGCACACTAT
Organism: Theocolax elegans; assembly: GCA_026168455.1. Classification (NCBI taxonomy): domain Eukaryota; kingdom Metazoa; phylum Arthropoda; class Insecta; order Hymenoptera; family Cerocephalidae; genus Theocolax; species Theocolax elegans. Next base: position 34,505,313 of record CM047427.1, on the reverse strand, counting down.
TACACAAAATACTTTAACTATTTTTGCGGGTCCTATATATTTAGGCGTGTACTTAGCTGCGAAATTATCGTCAGCTGACGATAGCACACGACTGCCGCGACAAACTAAATCTTCTATTTGGTACTGTATGTCTCTACCACCTTTATTATAGGACCGTGCTTACTTTGCTGTGTCTGTAGCGGTATGCCTCTTCACTAGATCGTAGATTGTTGACAATCAATACAATCGCTCTGTCCACTACTGCGTATGTGGGGCAGAGATTTTGGTTGGAAATTCGATATGTTTTTTAAATAGGGCTATGGGGATAGGGTTCCTACCAAAATTCAGGAATGCTGGTGAATATTTGGTTGAGGAGTGCTTTTGAGGAGGCACGACCGTGTTTAACACAAAACAAAATTCGCCTAGATGTGTGTCCCAATGTCTGTGGTCATCAGCTAAGTAGCTATTGATCGTTGGCTTTATATTTCTGTTCACCCTTTCCACTGAGTTAGCTTGAGCAATATATGGAGAAATTGTAGACTGCGTAATCCCGTAATATGCTACCTTCCATGTGACCATCCGATTAACGAATTCTGTTCCGTTATCGGTGACCAAGTATTCGGGACATCCCCATCTATTTATTACGAGCTCGTCGAAGGCTTGCAATACGCTTTTTGCATCAGCTTTTCTTAACGTCTTCATCTTCATATATCTTGTAAATAGGTCCTCAAATACAATGATATATTTGAAGCCTTGTTTGGATGGTGGTTTCGGGCCCATAATGTCGTTGCGACTACTGTCCACAATGCACTAATGTTCCTGCCTTCCATAACACCGGCGGGAGCTTGTTGGCTGCTTTTGTGAGCTTGGCACCCTTGGCAAGCTTTCACATATTGGAATGTGTACATGTATATTCCTGGCTAGTAATAATATGTAGCCAATCTAGCATAGGTCTTATCTATACCTAGGCTTTAGCTCGGTCATTTTGGGGTAAAATAAGCATCCAGGCGTCTAGGTAGGGTACGGGAGGATTTATTAGGGGATGCGCTGCTGTCCATTACTATGGCTGCTGCTTCTTCAGCATTCTTGTGTACTCCTTGGCGGTGCACAAATTTTATGATAATATAAAGTTGCAAATATTATAATTTTGTATGATGGTATTCCAACGGGTTTGCCTCAGTATTGGTTCCTTAAAATTATGCAACCAGAGAAGACTGTGATGATTCGTTACTACCGTGATTCGTTACTCTTCTCCTTCTAGGTAACCCTTGAGTCGGTCTACACACCACAGCGCAGCCAAACATTTCATTTCAAATTTAGGGAAATTTGGCGTCGCTCTTCTTGGCTGTGGGTTGGGTTTGCTAAGTTGCTGCTTATCCTTGTATTTGGAGTTGAGTGCGTACTTTCTGAGGGTTTGGGGGAGGGTATGAGAGTTTGGATATGCTTGAGCTGCTTACTGCAGATAGGCTACACAATTTTTTTCTTAAGATTCGTTACACGTGAAAACGAAATATAAATCACAATAAAAGCAACTGTGTTATACATTTTTTTTCAAAAATTGTAATGTGAAGAAGGGTGATAGAAGTTAACTCTTAAATTTGCTTATTTTTTTTTAATACTTATATTTAAAGAGTTATTAAAATATAACATTTTGCCATGTTATGTTAGAGTTACTTTTTATAATCATCAGCATAGCTTTCATATTTTTATAGTTTATTTACATTATTATTACTATTATTGTTATTATTTTTTTTTTTTTTGGAGTCTGCGGTAATGACCGGCAAACTATGCACCCCCTTGCAAGAGCAGCCAGTCTACCGAGTGTGGGACTCAGTAGGAGCAAACTACTAATATCCACTAAACCCATATATCTCTGTTCGCACCGACACTAGCCCGGAACTGTTATTCACATTACTTCAGACTGGGTGGCTGTCCTCGCGTGTCCAAAACACACATTCATTCTTTTACTCTTTTATTCTCGAATCACATTCGCTCAATCTATCAGACATCCATCTGTTTTTTTGCTCCGCAATACATTCGTTACGTAATTTGCGATCAGGTGCCAGTTGTCCGCGTTTGTCGTCATAAATCTCGTCACGTTTTCCGGCGTGATCGCTTCTATGTCCGTTTTAAGTCGTTGACGCTGGTCTGCCCATCGCCCGCAGACGAAAAACGTATGATCAGCGTCATCATAGACCCATCCGCAGTACTTGCATTCAGGTGAAGCAAGTCTGCTCATCTTGTGTAGATAGCCGCGGAAGTATCCGTGTCCAGAGAGAAATTGGTTGAGATAGAAGTCTACCTCACCGTGCTTTCTCCCCTTCGACGAAGCCACCGCAGGGATAAGTCTACGCGTCTATCGCACCTGTTGGGTATTTGTCCACCGGGTTTGCCAGAGTTCCATAGTTTTCGTACGTTCGTCTGTCGCAGCGTCGATCCATGCCGTATCTGCGCTTCGATCGTACATGCGCTTTCGTTCCATCGCGAGTAGGTCGATTGGAATTACGCCTGCGATAACAAAAACGGCGTTTTCGGACACCGTCCTGTACGCGCACGCGATTCTTAACGCGCCCACCCGCTGTACGCTAATCATTGCTTTCGCCCGTCTCTTAAGGGGACAAGCCTGGGTTAAAACCTGAAAAAGAAGCAATTGTTTTAATCATATAAAAAATTTTTCAATTTACATTTAGGATTGTGTAAACAAGTATACTTAGAATATATACTATGTTAAGTTAATTTACCTGGGTTAAAGCTGTATTCGAAGCCATTTTCCAGGTTACGCTGGCCATGTCAGCGTAGAACCCATTTTTTCATCCAAAGCCACTTGCCGCAGGCTTACTTTCTTGTTGCTCCACCTTTTTAACCCAGGTTGGAAGAACATCACCTCAGTTATTATTTAATCCACTTGAATGGACAACTTTTCTGAAACAAAGAAAGAAAAAAATTTTTTACTGAATTTTAGTAATTTTTTTCATTTTTATTGATTTTTTTGACCAAAAATAGTATCTAACTCACCTGGAAACAATTTTTAACTCAGTCTGCTCCATTCAAGTGGTTCTAAATGTAGATATCAAGGTTTCCTCAAAATTGCATCCAAATTGAATGATAGGATCTAAAGATATCCTGCGGCAAGTGGCTTTGGATGAAAAAATGGGTTCTTCGCTGTCATGGCCAGCGTAACCTGGAAAATGGCTTCGAATACAGCTTTAACCCAGGTAAATTAACTTAACATAGTATATATTCTAAGTATACTTGTTTACACAATCCTAAATGTAAATTGAAAAATTTTTTATATGATTAAAACAATTGCTTCTTTTTCAGGTTTTAACCCAGGCTTGTCCCCTTAATCCATTTACGCCCAAACTGGCATAAAATGTTTTAATTTTTCAACTGCTACTTTCCTTAAGTAAAAGTGATTCAATCTTGATGAAAATAAATGTATTTTTTCATTTTTTCCCGCTCTTTTCGAACCCGATCTTAGAATGACGGTATCTATCGCCATTTTTAAAATATGTCGATTTAAAGCTGAAAAAACACAAAAAATTTGACATTTTTTTCCAAATAATCATGAATTTGACCCAGAAGCTGTTATCGGAGGACGTTAAAACTTTAAATTGGGTGGAATACAAGCCTGTACCAGAAGATAAGATAGGTAGAATATCAAAATTCAAAATGGCTGCCACTAAAACGCTTATTTTTATGCATAGTTGTAATAAAAAGGTTTACGCTTTTTTTTCTTGATAAGTTTATATTTTGCGAAAAAATTTTATGGAATTAATAGTGTTTAAAATTGGTCAAAGAATATGTGCGAATTTTTTCATAAATTTTTGATGATTTTTTAATTTTTGCATTTTGGCCATTTTTTGAAAAATCCAAAAACCATTCAGAAAATTCTGAAAAAATTCACACGTGTTTTTCGACTAATTTTAAAAACTTTTTATTATATAACATTTTTTCATAGAGTTAATACTTTTGGAGAAAACATCGCAAACATTTTATTATATTCACATGTGTGAAATGTACGATATGGTTTACGCTATTGTATACTTCAATAAAGTAACTATCTTTATTTCAATTAATAATTAACTAGCTATCAAATTCTATAGCTGATACTACTGACCTTTATTTTTATTCACCTTTATTTGAATTTTTTTAAGAATTTTCTGAATAGTTTTTGGATTTTTCGAAAAGGGCCAAAATGCAAAAATTAAAAAATCATCAAAAAATCATCAAAAAATTCGTACATATTCTTTGACTAATTTTAAACACTTTTTATTCTATAAGATTTTTTCGTAAAATGTAAACTTATCAAGAAACAAAATCGTAAACCTTTTTATTACAACTGTGTATAAAAATAGGCGTTTCAGTGGCAGCCATTTTGAATTTTGATTTTCTACCTATCTTATCTTTTAGTACAGGCCTGTATTCCACCCAATTTAGAGTTTTAACGTCCTCCGATAACAGCTTCTGGGTCAAATTCATGATTATTTGGAAAAAAATGTCAAATTTTTTGTGTTTTTTCAGCTTTAAACCGTCATATTTTAAAAATGGCGATAGATACCGTCATTCTAAGATCGGGTTCGAAAAGAGCGGGAAAAAATGAAAAAATACATGTATTTTCATCAAGATTGAATCACTTTTACTTAAGGAAAGTAGCGGTTGAAAATTAAAACAGTTTATGCCAGTTTGGGCCTAAACGGGTTGACGTGTAACGCGTCCGCCCAGATTTCCGCCCCATATAGCACGATCGAGTGGGTAACGCTCATAAACAATCGTCGAGTGCTTGGTCCGTTTATATTAGCCGTAAGTCTGCTCAAGGCTTTTGTCTTTTCTCGTGCCTTTATAGTCACCGTGCGTATGTGATGCCAGAAACTCAGCTTCGTATCCAGAGTCACCCCTAGATACTTGACCTCGTCTCGGACCACCACGCGTTCGCATACGACTGTCAACGGTATCCCCGTGTCGATTCTTCGTCTAGTTAGAAGCACAAGTTCCGTCTTTTGTATCACAAGTTGCAGTACGTGGTCTTTTATCCATCCAGTCACTCGACGCATAACCTGGTTCAGCTTTAGCTGAATCAGGTGTGCGTCACGGGCCACGATAATAGCGGCAACGTCATGAGCGTAAGCGACGAGAGATGTGTCCGTCGGCATCTCCATTCGGAGAAGACTGTCATACAGTACGTTCCAGAAGTCTGGCCCCAGAATGAAACCCTAGGCGACTCCTGCAGTTATTCGTCTGTCTTTTCGTCCGTCAGTGGTCTCGTATGTGAGACGACGGTCCCTCAGAGAGTCCCTTAAAACCTGGAGAAGGTAGTCGGGCATCCAAATGCTGTTTCCAGCGCTTCCAGAATATCCACCCACCTCGTCGAATTGAAGGCGTTCCTAATGTCCAACGTAGCCAGTAAGACCAGAGGCCTGGTCGCGTGGCACGTTATTATGATTATTATTATTATTATTATTATTATTATTATTATTACATTGTTACTGTTATTATACAGGATGACCCATTTTAATCAATGGACCCAAAATGCTTCTAAACCATGACATCTACAAGAAAATGGTTCACACGAAAATTAGTCAGGACAGTGTGGGCCATTTAATGGTACCACTAGTTTTGACCTTGAATCAAAATTGTCGTATGCAAAAATTGTTTTTGTGACCTTGGGAGGTCAAAAATAAAGGTCAAATGTCTGAAAAAATGAATAGTCGTACTTTTTCGCAAATAACGTGATTTTTCTGGCAATATTACCGTTTGTAATGCTTAAGAAAGATCAATAAATTCTAAAGGTGTTAATCTCTTTGGTTAGCTTGACCTTGGCATCAATTTTCAAGAACTTTTGAAGGTCATAACGCATTTTTCATTCATAAACCATGTTTTTGACTGCAATCTCTGTTTTATGATATTAGGTCCTAAAAGAAGCTTACTTCTTACATGATGACGGAGATTTTCTAGTTTCTTAAGATAAAAGTACTTTTGTTTTGTATTTCTCGTATGACCTTGCTATGACCCTTGTAAGGTCGGGTTAAAAAACTAGAAAATCTCCGTCATCATGTAAGAAGTAAGCTTCTTTTAGGACCTAATATCATAAAACAGAGATTGCAGTCAAAAACATGGTTTATGAATGAAAAATGCGTTATGACCTTCAAAAGTTCTTGAAAATTGATGCCAAGGTCAAGCTAACCAAAGAGATTAACACCTTTAGAATTTATTGATCTTTCTTAAGCATTACAAACGGTAATATTGCCAGAAAAATCACGTTATTTGCGAAAAAGTACGACTATTCATTTTTTCAGACATTTGACCTTTATTTTTGACCTCCCAAGGTCACAAAAACAATTTTTGCATACGGGTCAAGGTCATTTGAAGGTCAAATTTGCAAAATGTCCATTTCGTTTGAAAATTATGTTTAGCAATAACCCGAAAGAATGTTTGAGGGAAAAATTACTAAACATGCTCGCTCTTGGCTTTACCAAACGTTTTTCTGAAATTTTGAAAATTTCAACATTTGGCCTTACCGAACCGGACCGGAATACGCCTCTAGGCGTAAGGGGTCTGAGTCACTAACATCGCAACTTAGTTTGGCTCTAACTCAGGGACCTTAGACCATATTCCTATAGAAAAATGCGATTTTCAAATTTTTCACAACCCCGGCCCCCTAATGGTTAAAAGACTGAATACTAAAAACATTCAATTTATTATAATTAATTTTTTTAAATAAATCTATATCGGATAAGTTTTACAGATACTTTAAAATTAATCTCGTAATTATTATAATTAGGTAATTACGTGAGTATTTTCCAATTTATATTTCTAAACCTGTTAATTATTTAAAGTTTATTATTTTTTTTTCATTTTTTTATTTTATTATTAGATTTAAAGGTGAAGATTAATCCCTTAAATGTATTGAATTCATTACTAGCATATTTTCAAACTTTGCAAATACCAAATTGTGTGACGAATTTCAACGAAATTGAAATGTTAAAAAAATTGAAACAAGTATTAATCGACACAAGAAATGAGTTTTTTTGAAGCTAAGAAACCCTGCATTTCCAGCAAGATTTCAAGGATTGTGATACTCAAATAGTTGAAGATGAAGTTCTGCATCATTTACCTGATCGCCGCTTTTCACCAACAAATCAGTGTACGTGTGATACTGAAAACGTTAATCTTAAGAATCTTAAGAAAAAATCAATTTATTATGTTTTATATGTGGCAATTATTTTAAGAGGTAGTTTACAATACTTGGGGTGCTAACGAAAAAAATGTCGAAACACGTCAATTGAAGTATTCGATAAAGTAAACGAAAACACTTTTCTTTTTTTGAAGTCATATCTTGGTTCTTTTAGAGAAAAAAGCAGAAACAGTCTAGTATATTTTAAATATAAAATAAGGGTTACAACCCCTTGGGTCACAAGCATATCTTATATCTTACGTTTCATGTAACAAATATTTTGCAGTTGGTTTTATCTAAAACTATTAATTAGAAGCCAAAATGTAACAAAAAAAAACTATTTTTTGAGGTAAAATTTAGGGGTTGATTTCACCCCTTAAAAGTGGATGCCGGCACAAAAAAATACGTATCGCTTATTTTTCCGAGTACTACAACACATAACAGAATGTTTCTTCGTTTCCGGACGAATGTCCCTAGCTATGCATGATTCACGCATAAGCTGGGCCATTCAGACTTCATAGCTGCTAGCAATTATTTTTTTGACTAACAGTAGCCAACGTGTTACGTCGGGCGAAGTACCCCCAACCGGGATTTTGGATGAAATTCCTAATGTTCCAAATACTTCGAAAGTATCCAATTCTGAATTGGAAATTATTTTATTGGACTCACCACAATAAAATAATTATTACTCCCAACGAATAAAAAAAATTTGGCGTCGGCTTAATTACAATAAATTGTAAAGTTGCACCGACTAGTGTACCAAAAAAATTAATCCACTAATCAAAATCCAAAAGATTTTCTTTAAGCGAAATATATTTCGTCCTTAGAAGGAAAAAACAATTAAATTTTGCTGGTTAAAGTTGTGGCAAATCAAACATTTAACACTTGCACCAAATTTAAATTATTTACTTAACTCGTTCACAAGTCTAAATAATTAATTTTTTTAAGGGGTTTCCAAAGTCAATTTTTATCCTCCCTACCTTATCGACTGAGTAAATCAAATAATCGATTATAATTAAATAATTATATTATTATGCGGAGAAATAAGAGTGCATTGCCCTTCGTACATGGATTATTTAAGTGTGTGCAAAATTTGGGACAGTAAAATTAACACGTTTTTATTTAAACCCTTACCAAAAATTTTGAGTATGCTTCGCCCGTCTCACATTTTTGGTAAGGGATTAAATAAAAACGAGATAATATTTTTGTCTCAAACTTTGTACATAGTTAACTTATTCATATACGAAGGGAAGTGTACTCATAAATATACTCAGTATATTAAAAAACATAGTAGACTTTAATACCGCAACAGTAACAAAATAAAATCTGACGCCATAAATTACCGTTAGGTGGCGCTAGCGGTAGAATGATACGAAGGTTACGCGAGCGCAGCAGCCGCCATTTTAGACTGTCGGCTGCATGGCAAACAGTCAACTTTTTTCAAAGTTGTCAATTTGACGTGCAAACATATTGATATGCACACACAAGGATCATGAAACAAAACTTTTATGTTTATAGGTTAAACATTTAAGCAAATTAATAGGCGCATTTTAGTACGAAGGGAATATACAGAATACTGAATGTCTATTATTAGTTGGAATGTGGGGACTTCGTGGTGCGTGCGCTCCGTCGATCGCCTGTGTGCACGCACCACGAAGTCATTTTTACCGCTCGATTCAACCCGTTTGATTATTATAAAAAAAATCTTTCCGCATTCAATGTCGTATTATTTTCTGATTCAGTTAAACATTTATGCGAATTAATTAACAGGCGCATTTTAGTACGAAGGGAATATACAGAATACTGAATGTCTATTATTAGTTGGAATGTGGGGACTTCGTGGTGCGTGCGCTCCGTCGATCGCCTGCGTGCACGCACCACGAAGTCATTTTTACCGCTCGATTCAACCCGTATGATTATTATAAAAAAAAAATCTTTCCGCATTCAATGTCGTATTATTTTCTGATTCAGTTAAACATTTATGCGAATTAATTAACAGGCGCATATTAGTACGAAGGGAATATGCAGAATACTGAATGTCTATTATTAGTTGGAATGCGGGGACTTCGTGGTGCGTGAGCTCCGTCGATCGCCTGTGTACACGCACCACGAACTCGCATTTGCTGCGTATTCGCGTGTGTCACGTCATACTAGTAAAAGTAAAAATATCTCTGCCACGTTTATAAGATTTGGAATAGACAAATATTACCGTTATAGACTAACAATATCTATAACGTTAAAACATTTCTGAACGAAGTCCACGAAGGTCTCATCTCCGTCGGGATACGACCCGTCTAGTCCGAGCGCGCATGCGCATTGCGTTGTAATCGACATGATGCGCGCGTACGACGTACGCCCGTGCGGTCGTTGATCGATATACGCGTACGTTCGCGCTTCTTGCCGATCTGTGAACGGGTTCTTCATTGTATTGCTGATGACATGGTGCATTTTATTCAACACCGGCTCGCTATAGGATTAACGTGGAGTTCCGGGTTTTATTTACAGGTAAGTTGTTTAGCCGTAGGAGCACTTCGTTATTTGTATAGTTATATTACAGGTGAGAAGGTTGGTGTTCCCCTAACCTCTCAATTGATATCAACAGGCAATTATATACCTTATTATGCGTCCTTTCTTCCTGTTTCCCAGTATACCATTATTTAGTAGTTTGCTTTGTCTGATTTTTTAATATATTCGCAGAAACCCTGCACTGGGCGTCAACAATCATCGGAGTCAATCTGAGTACGTGTTGCTGTTCCTCAGACTTGGACGCAGTGCAGCTCCTAGAAGATATACTACCCTTCAACTCCTGGGCTACTCAGTGTGCTAATGATGGTGCTCATCCGTGTTTTTTTCGGCCCATTCCCAGGGTTACCATTTAAGGTTTTCCGTCCTCTATTATCTAATGTAAATGAGGTCATACTGTGTGAGTGCAACAAAGAAAAAATACCTCTATCTGGTAACACTGCCCGATTCTAGTCAAAGAGACTAATCATATGTGCTTTTCTGAACATGTGCAAGGATTCCTAATAACTGTTCATAATTATTATATTTAATTTTAGTTATTAAAAAATTGAACAATTCATTAAAATTGTTGTCACTCCACAGAGAGTAAAAGTATCAATTGCTTGTAATTGTGCAAGTGCAGAATTGTAAGTTTAATGCCCACTCTATAATGAGTAATCAATCCTGAATTTATCGGATTAAGGCATTAAAAATATTTCAGTACGTAACTGAATTTATAAAAAAATTTTATGATTATAAAAAAAAATGATGAAAAGAAAAATGTTTTAAATGAGTTAATTATAAATAGCAGTACACAATTAGTATTTATAAATATCTTACACGCTATTAAAAAACATTTATTGGATTAAGATATTCTATAATTTGAGTTATTAAATAGGATTTTTCACGCATGCCCAATGATTGCTAATAACTGTTCGTAATTATTATGTTTAATTTTAGTTATTAAAAAATTGAACAATTCATTAAAATTGTTGTCACTTCATAGTGAGTAAAAGTATCAATTGCTTGTAACTATGCAATTTCAGAACTGTAAGCCTAATTGCCCACTCTATAATGAGTAATCAATCCTGAATTTATCATACACGCTAAAAAGACATTCTCAAAATTAGAGAAAAAAAAATTTTTTTGGCTCTTGAGCAACAGAGAATAAATCTCTTCAAGCTTAGGTTATATTATCTCCACAAAATCAAATCACAGTGTTAGTATAACTACGCCATCTACCGACAATATTTGAATCGTACGCTAGATGGCGTAGTATACTGATAATGCAACCTACTATATCGACGGCAGGTCGATAATACAGTCATAAAATTGACTTTGGAACCCCCTTAAATTTTGACTCTAAATCGTCCGTGCATGTATTTATTATAAAGTATTATATAAATTTTAATCGGTATTTCCGAACTAATTTGTGTTGCTCAATATTTTTTCAAATATTGCACAAAACCCTCTTTTATTAGCAACTTACTTGCATATCGCTAAGTCTTAAATGTTGCCAGAGGTGTTAGAAAATTAATTAAGGAAAGATCGAGAAAGAAAAAAATCAACGTCCCCAGGTCGGGATCGAACCGACGGTCTCCTGCTTACCGGGCAGTTGCCTTACCACTTGGCTACCGGGAACCCGACGATTCCACGCACCTTGTACCTTGAAGTCTTTATTTCTCGATATTTCCTTTAGGCATCACCCCTCCCCGCTTATCAAATTTCAACCTTAGCATTCTATTTTAAATTTTGACTCTAAATCGTCCGTGCATGTATTTATTATAAAGTATTATATAAATTTTAATCGGTATTTCCGAACTAATTTGTGTTGCTCAATATTTTTTTCAAATATTGCACAAAACCCTCTTTATTAGCAACTTACTTGCATATCGCTAAGTCTTAATGTTACCAGAGGTGTTAGCAAATTAATTAAGGAAAGATCGAGAAAGAAAAAAATCAACGTCCCCAGGTCGGGATCGAACCGACGGTCTCCTGCTTACCGGGCAGTTGCCTTACACTTGGCTACCGGGAACCCGACGTATTCCACGCACCTTGTACCTACATATCGCTAAGTCTTAAATGTTGCCAGAGGTGTTAGCAAATTAATTAAGGAAAGATCGAGAAAGAAAAAAATCAACGTCCCCAGGTCGGGATCGAACCGACGGTCTCCTGCTTACCGGGCAGTTGCCTTACCACTTGGCTACCGGGAACCCGACGATTCCACGCACCTTGTACCTTGAAGTCTTTATTTCTCGATATTTCCTTTAGGCATCCCCCCTCCCCGCTTATCAAATTTCAACCTTAGCATTCTATTTTAAATTTTGACTCTAAATCGTCCGTGCATGTATTTATTATAAAGTATTATATAAATTTTAATCGGTATTTCCGAACTAATTTGTGTTGCTCAATATTTTTTCAAATATTGCACAAAACCCTCTTTTATTAGCAACTTACTTACATATCGCTAAGTCTTAAATGTTGCCAGAGGTGTTAGCAAATTAATTAAGGAAAGATCGAGAAAGAAAAAAATCAACGTCCCCAGGTCGGGATCGAACCGACTATCGCTAAGTCTTTAAATGTTGCCAGAGGTGTTAGCAAATTAACTTAAGGAAAGATCGAGAAAGAAAAATTCAACGTCCCCAGGTTCGGGATCGTGAACCGACGGTCTCCTGCTTACCGGGCAGTTGCCCTTTACCACTTGGCTACCGGGACCCGACGATTCCACGCAGCATCTTTGTACCTTGAAGTCTTTATTTCTCGATATTTCCTTTAGGCATCCCCCCTCCCCGCTTATCAAATTTCAACCTTAGCATTCTATTTTAAATTTTGACTCTAAATCGTCCGTGCATGTATTTATTATAAAGTATTATATAAATTTTAATCGGTATTTCCGAACTAATTTGTGTTGTTCAATATTTTTTCAAATATAGCACAAAACCCTCTTTTATTAGCAACTTACTTGCATATCGCTAAGTCTTAAATGTTGCCAGAGGTGTTAGAAAATTAATTAAGGAAAGATCGATCGGGTTCCCGGTAGCCAAGTGGTAAGGCAACTGCTCGGTAAGCAGGAGACCGTCGGTTCGATCCCGACCGGGGGCGTTGATTTTTTTCTTTCTCGATCTTTCCTTAATTAATTTTCTAACACTTCTGGCAACATTTAAGACTTAGCGATATGCAAGTAAGTTGCTAATAAAAGAGGGTTTTGTGCAATATTTGAAAAAATATTGAGCAACACAAATTAGTTCGGAAATACCGATTAAAATTTATATAATACTTTATAATAAATACATGCACGAACGATTTAGAGTCAAAATTTAAAATATAATGCTAAGGTTGAAATTTGATAAGCGGGGAGGGGGGATGCTTGAAGGAAATATCGAGAAATAAAGACTTCAGGGTACAAGGTGTGTGGAATCGTCGGGTTCCCGGTAGCCAAGTGGTAAGGCAACTGCCCGGTAAGCAGGAGACCGTCGGTTCGATCTCGACCTGGGGACGTTGATTTTTTTCTTTCTCGATCTTTCCTTAATAAATTTTCTAACATCTCTGGCAACATTTAAGACTTAGCGATATGCAAGTAAGTTGCTAATAAAAGAGGGTTTTGTGCAATATTTGAAAAAATATTGAGCAACACAAATTAGTTCGGAAATACCGATTAAAATTTATATAATACTTTATAATAAATACATGCACGAACGATTTAGAGTCAAAATTTAAAATATAATGCTAAGGTTGAAATTTGATAAGCGGGGAGGGGGGATGCTTGAAGGAAATACGAGACCGTCGGTTCGATCTCGACCTGGGGACGTTGATTTTTTTCTTTCTCGATCTTTCCTAATAAATTTTCTAACATCTCTGGCAACATTTAAGACTAGCGATATGCAAGTAAGTTGCTAATAAAGAGGGTTTTGTGCAATATTTGAAAAAATATTGAGCAACACAAATTAGTTCGGAAATACCGATTAAAATTTATATAATTCTAAATAATTAATGTTTATAATAGTGTCTTGTGACTCACACGCACCAGGATACTATATAATTAATTTCCTTCTCCAAGCACTAATAATTATTAAAAAAAAAAAACTTTTGAATTATTTCAATATCGTCGGTAATTTACCAGTAATAAAAATTTTGACGATTTCCCAAAATATCTATCTCGCCAGTTATAATCCAAAAGATCCCTCACCGGCGAGAGGGACAATTTATTTTGTTACGGAAATTGAAATAATCAAGATTTCAATCTGTTAATAAATTCAACAAAAAAAATTATAAAGATAAAACCTAAAAAAATTAAATTTTTCAATTCAGAAAGGAGCCTAAATAAATCGTTTTACAAATATAGCGTCTTGCGATACACACACACCAAGACACTATTTAATTATTTTGCTTACTCAGCACAAATAATTTTCCTTTATAATACACTATACTTATTCAATTAAAATTATACAAAATTCAATTAAACTATTTGAAAAAAAGGTAGGGGAATTCACAATATGTTGTAAATCCCTAATGGTTTGCAACAAAATAATTATTTAACTGGTTGTCCTTCCAAACGACAATTTTTTTTCTATTGAAAAATATTTATTTTATCCTAAACAAGACAAAATAAATAATTTATTTTGATACTAACAATGGGCGTGCACGGAATCCGGAAAACGGATCTTATCCTATATTTGGGATATCTTTTGTAATATGAAAATATTAAGAAAGCTAAGTTATTGTTGTCCCATAGCCAATATTACAAAAGTTATACGAAATTTAACAATAATTTCAATAAAAACTGCTTCTACTTCAATCGCTTATAATTCTGAAACAAATAGAGATAGATACTAAGAACACAACTAAAAACCAAAAGAAGAAGAAAGAGTTCAATCGCATGCAATTTAAAAAAAAAAAGCTCAAATAGCTCAATTTTGAGTAAAAATATGGAGAAAATAAGAGATTATAAAAATTTAGGCTAAAAAAAATCAATAAATTTTTTATACTAAATTTTGAATAAAATATCTTTAATTTTCTATTTGCTCCATATATTTCGCGGAGTGCGCGCACTCTCCTTATGAGATGAAATAATTTATATTTCCTTTAGTCTTGTAAATTGAAAAAAAGGAAAGAAAATTTAATTATCTAACTTGCTAACAAGTCTAAATAATTGACAAAAATCTGTGAAGATATATTTTAACACACAAAAGAGAAAAAAAGTTTTTACATATATTAAAATTCGCAGCAAATAACGAATTCAATATTAGGTTAAATGCCGATTATTAAAATACATGTAAAGTAAAAAAATTCAATTATTTAATAAAATATAAATATCGGTCTTTCCGAACTAAATGCTTTATTTTTGGAATAAAGAAGGCCCATTATACCCTTTGTCCACTATGGTTGGTGGAATTTCCCAGAGTAAAGGCCTTTTTCAAAAAATTATTAAAGACGTTTAGTTCTCGATCCCAGTTTGGGCTCCTTAGTAAGGAACTGGAGACCATACCTTAAACACCTGTCGCAAGATGAACTGCGACACAAGCGAGGTATTATGCGGCTATATACATAGAGGAAGACGACAATCTCTCCAACGAGTATAGTCGTCTCCATCTCCATTTTGTTTTAAAGCCGGTGACTCGGTCTAATACGTCGCACTCTGGCTAGTGGTCTTTCCCACCAATAGATGGAGACGACTATACTCGAATAATCCATTTAAAAATCTGGAAAATTTTGGATATATTGCTAAAACATTCGGACTAAGATATTGATTGCTAAGACATTTTTAAGTTTTAATAATCACAAAATATAAATCAAAAATATATGGATTTCATTAAACAATAGATAAAGTAAAAAAATTTTTTGAAAATAGTTTATAAGAACAATATGAAAAAAATATCTCACTTCTGCGCTGAAGCGTACAAATTTTTTAGCGACTTTACAATGTGATGGTTTTTTTTGGTGAAACAACAAAGACTCATTATCTTATCTGCTCCCTAGATTTAGCGCAATGGCGCGTGTGTGCTTGCGCGTAGGCGGTAAGTGTGCGAGCCTGCGTGTGCGTGTACATATATAAACACCAGTATCGGTATTTATGGTGACACTACGTGTTACACTGACGTGTGAAACAAGAGGGAGAAAAATCGGTTAGTAGGGATGAAAATCTGAAAATCGTCAGTTTATTTTCCTGTGCGGTCTCAGCTGCATCGTAGCACGCGAAAAACCTTTGTTTTTATTCTTGCAAATCATCTTTTCGACAAAAGTTTAAAAAAAGATTAGCCCTGCTGAAATAATTTTGTGCGGTATTATTGTGCGAATCGTTGATTATTTGCGCCAAAGACAGCCCCCCGCGAGACTTTGGCGCAGATGTGATTTTACGTGGCGTCATCGCGTAAGGCGAATGGAGTATGTGAGATTAGTGCGGGAGTTTAATTTCATCTTGAGCTGCTGCAAATTTCGAGAAATTGCCCATTTACATCGCTTTTTTTTCGAGGCAACGAAGTGGCGGTAAGAGCAGCCGGAGATTTTATAATTCGTCTCAAGATGCAGGGATTGTATCCATTAAGAAATTTAATGGATGAATATAATGATTATGAGAGTAAGTGTACATATTTTATTTATAAGTAACATGGGTTGTTTATTATGCAGTTGTGAATTAAACTCTAATAGTATAAACACATGCGGTTAAAAAATTATTTCACACATGCATTTATGCACATACATTTAAATTCTCTCTCTCTCTCTCTCTCTCTCTCTCTCTCTCTCTAATTTGTGCTACTTTGGGGGGTGGCCCCCGTAGCCTAATAAAATAACTATCAATCAATCAATCTCTCTCTTGCACTTAGTATCAGGTGTATTCAGTATATATATTAATACAGATTACTTATGATTTCAACATGTATTAATAATTTCATTTTTTATTTTTCAGTTGGAAGAAATTTACTTAACGACATTGATAGCGACAGTGAAATTATTGTCGTTTCCTCCGAGAGTGATAACGATGTTGACGAGAACACCGAGTGTACAAGCGATACTTACGACTGCGAATCTTGTACGCGCAGCTCACCACTTACTACCCAAGAAGATACTGATCAAGTGCGTGAACAGATTAATGAGGAGGATGTTTTCGTCGATGTGGTGAGCGACGATGAAAGTATGTTTGTCGATGTGGTGGGCATCGATGATCCAACGGGGGAAGTCAGAGAGGTAGAAGTTGCCCCGCTAGAAATAAACAGCCCCAACGACAACCACCACAACAACGTTCACTCGCAATTTACGATTTTTATTCTCGTCAAGAAGCAGTCGACGAACACACCGGATTCAACACTCTGCACGTTCTCGATAGGCGTATTAACGAGCGTTAGTATATAAATTTTTTAAATAATTATGTTTCTTTTTTCGTATGCTGTATTTTTATATACAAAGTTTTTTTTATCTAGATATCCGACGAGATGAGAACGGGAGCGATAGAATTTCGCGATGGGGTAGTCAGGCGTTAAATGTTTACGCGGATAGAATCCGTAACAACATACGGGCTCAAGAACTCCGGTGGATCCACACAATGGCTTCCGATGTGGATTCACCGCTGTATACAGAGTCTGATATACAAAATCTCTTGGAACGTGTTCATGAGAGTTTTAACGGGCCATCAGAAACCATAAGAAGTAATTTTAATTAAATTTAAACTTTTATTAATTTTTAACATTTTTAAAAATGAAAAAAACTTTGTTATAAAAATAAATTCAAATATCTATGTACATTTTTGTTTATTTATATACTCATTATATGTAATATTTTCAGCTTCACGTGCACGCTGCAACAACCCAGATCTTCGACTCGTCGATTACTCTGACTCTTCGAGCGACGGATCGAAAGCTGAAGAATCAACCAAGGGCAACAGCCAGAAAGCGAGCGATGAATACGAAGCTGACGTAAGTGATACTGAATGTGAATGCGTGAGTCAAGTGCGGGTTATGTTTCAGGGCGGTTATAGCGCGGATGTAGAAAGCGCGAGAGAAAGCGAAGACGAAATACACTTGTGCGTAGATAGGGCAAAGGAGGTGGAACAAAATACAATCGTACAAGTAGGTGGTGGTGCGCGTGATGGTACCGAGAATGGTACAAGTGTCGATTCCGGAGATAGCAGTACCGATACAGCTATCGAGGAAGAGGAGACCGGTAATTCCATACATCCGGCAGGTGTGCGTTTTATCGTATTAAACGAGCAGAATCAGCACGTTAAAAAATTTCGGGTCGACGGTCGTAAGTTAACACTTCGAATAAAACACCCACCACATGGTTTTAATTTATTTGTATGGTTAGAGCTCGTTATGCAAGATATTCATTCGTATGTTATTTCAAAAAGCGGAGAAAATGATTTAATAGGCGTCTCAATCAACAGCGACAATTTTGCTCACGGTGCCGCTGGAATATCATTTAGAGCAGTGAATAACTTTTTTTATAACGATTTATGGGACTTGTTAGGTCTCGCCCAAAGTAACACAAATTTGTACGTTGACGACAATTTCATTTTAGAAGCTACGTACGTAAGTATGCCAAGAGGTAAAGGTCGCGGTCAAAAACCTTTAACTATTGATGTTGTTCGCCAACGGTCGTTTTTATTAATCAATAATAATGATAATTTATGTTTGCCACGTGCGTTGGTCGCTGGTGAAGTTTTTATTTTGACTACATACGACATCAGACCGGAAATAAAGGAAACGTGGAACTTGATTAGAGACGGACGTAGGTCATATCAAAAAGAACAGGCTTTGGAACTTGTAATGGGTGCTTCGGTTAATGTACCTGAGAACGGTTGCGGGCTTGAGGAATTGAAAAAATTTCAAGATTTTTATGCGGCCCGTGGTATAGGTATTGTCGTCTACGATAAAAAGGATTTTGGGTCTGGAGAAGCTCCGCTGTTTGATGGGCGTAAAACTTTAATACGGCATAATGAACGGGAGACACGGCCAACGAATGAAATTAATTTATTATACGACGATGAAATTAAACATTTTGATTTGATTTTAAATTTAACGGGTGCAGCCAAAAATAATTATTTTTGCACTTCATGCAACAAATCATATAAATATGTAGACCAGCACGCGTGTTCAGCTATTTGTACGGGTTGTTATGTTTCACCTGTTTGTAAAAAGGAGAAAAGTATAGTATGCAAAGATTGCTCCAGAACATTTTTCACCGAAAACTGTTTTAAGAATCATAATTCAGATGGTACGTACAAACTAAATAATAAAAAGATTTGCGACTTAATTAAAATATGTCATGAATGTAAAAAACTTGTGCATGTACATCGCGGGAAACACGAATGTGGGGTTATTACTGTAAAGGATGTAAAAATAAGCACTCGTATAATGAATTATGTTATATGACACCATTGCAACGAATAAATAAAAAAAATGAAAAATATTTATATGTCTTTTACGATTTTGAGACGCGTCAAGATACCTCATACCGGAATCATGAAATGACTCGTATCCACTTTCCAACTTTATGCGTCGCGCATCACGTTTGCACAGACTGTATCGATAACGATAATATTTTTGACATTTGCACCACTTGCGGTACGCGCGAACACATTTTTTGGGAGAATCCGGTTAAAGAATTTACAGACTTGTATTTGAGAGAAAAAACAGTATTTCGAAAAATCGTGTGTATTGCTCACAATGCACGTGGTTTCGAGGCACAATTTATTGTGCGTGAATTAGTCGAACATCGTGAAAACGTTTTGCCCAATGTAATTTTAAATGGAAAAAATATAATTCTTATTCAGAGCGGTAAAACTAGCTTCATCGATAGTTTGAATTATTTTCAAATGAAGCTCAGTGTCTTGCCAAAAACATTCGGGTTACCTGAAAGTTCAAAGAAAGGGCACTTTCCACATTTGTTTAACACGTTAGAAAACAAAAATTATATAGGTCCATTGCCCGATGCCTCCTTTTATTCACCAGACTCAATGTCGTCGACTGATCGCGAAGATTTTTATGTATGGTATAATGCAGAAAAAGCACGAAATGCTGTTTTTGATTTCAAACGCGAAATGCTGGAATACTGCCGCATGGATGTTGAGATATTGAGACGTGCATGCTTGGCATTCAAGAAAATTTTTTCGGACATAGCGGATATATGTCCATTTACAGAAGCAACTACGATTGCCAGTGCGTGCTCGCTGCTGTATCGAAAGCAGTTTTTAAAAGAAAAAACCATAGGTATACTGCCGCCTAACGGGTACAGGCGGTGCGACACTCAATCACAAAAAGCTATCGAATGGCTTCTTTATTGCGAGCGAGAGATTGGTCATGAAATAATTCACGCAGGTAGATCTCACGAATTTAGATTGAAAGAGGGCTTTTTAGTCGACGGTTATTTACCAGCTTTAAGTTCGGAGCAAAAAGGAGTCGTATTCGAATTTGAAGGGTGCTAGATTCACGGATGCCCGACATGTTTTTCAAAATCCCGCAACAAACAAGTAGTTTAGGGTTGATCGTTTGACGAAGTTTACGAAAATACACAGCATAAACTCCAAAAAATGCGTGAATTCGGGTATGAGGTACGTTATATTTTGGAATGCCAGTTTAATAAATTAAAGTAATCAAATCCGGAAATAGATCTTTACTTAAAATCGCACCCATTAATTCATAAAATAACACTTAATCCACGCGACGCATTTTTCGGGGGTCGCACTGAAAATATTGTACCTTTTTATGAAATTAAACAGGGAGAGCAGATTAAATACACGGATATTTGTTCTCTTTACCCGTTTATTTGTAAGAGAGGCAAATATCCTGTAGGTCACCCGCGAATTTTGATGGGTGAAGAGTGTGGTGAATTAACGGGTAGCGACATAAATGATCTAACACGCGTTGAAGGCCTCGTCAAATGCAAGATTTTACCTCCGCGCAATTTGTATCTTCCCATTTTGCCAGTTAAAATGCACAACCGTTTGCTGTTTGCACTTTCCCGGTCTTGTTGCGAAGAAATGAACAATGGCGAGTGCAATCACGATTCCGTTGCGGACCGCGAGTTTTCGGGAACGTGGGTGGTAGACGAATTGCGTAAAGCTGTCGAGCTCGGTTATCGCATAACCGAGATATATATAATCTGGCAGTACGAAATTACGCAGTTCGACGGAGTGCAAGGAGGTCTTTTTCACGAGTACGTCAATACTTTGTTGAAAATAAAACAAGAGGCAAGTGGATTCCCCACAGAATGCGTCGACGAGGAATCCATTTTGCAATATCTGCAAGATTACAAGCGCAATGAAGGTATAAAGTTAGATCGTGCAAAAATTGAGCGGAATGTAGGATTGAGAGCTGTTTCAAAACTGATGTTAAACACACAGTGGGGTAAATTCGGTCAACGCTCAAATATAAAACAGACGACAGTTGTAAAATCGCGTCAAAAATTTTTAGAACTAATTGCGTCACCCGACAAAGAAATTTTTTCTATAATACCCGTAAATGATGAAATTTTGTATGTGAATTGGCGGTATGTAGAAGAAGCAATGGAACCGTCACCAAATACAAATGTTGTCGTAGCTGCGTACACAACCGCTCAAGCGCGGTTAGAATTGTATAAGTACATGGCGCAACTCGGCGAAAGATTGTTATATTGTGATACCGATTCTTGTATATTTGTAAGGAAAGATGAAACCGATGCGAGCGAATACGAGCCACCCTTAAATAATCTTTTGGGTGGTATGACCGACGAACTGGAGGGTTACGGGAAAGGTACGTATATACAAACTATGGTCGCAGTCGCCCCGAAATTTTATGCTTATAAAGCTATTACACCATCGTGAAAAGTAAAGGGTGTATCTCTAAATTTTAAAAATTCATTAAGCATAAATTTTGATAGTATTAAGAATATGCTCGATGCTACCTTTACCGATACCAAGAATGTGTGTGAAGATGAATGCGATGCTAATTTAAATACCGCAATAACTGTTAATTTTCAAGCGATTCGACGATCCACAGTGCATGAAATTTTGACTTGTAATGAATCGAAGACATGTACAGTTGTATTGAAAAAGCGGCGATATATATCGCAACACCGTTCGGTACCATATGGTTACAAGTCGAATTAAAGTAAAAATATTGTAAATATTGTAAATATGTAAAATATGTGCACATTTTTATTGAATAAATAACATAGTAAAATGTATTCTACTGTTTTTTTATCACTTTTATTTTCCATGTATTATCATTTTCAGAGATCAGCGAGGGTTAAATCAATAATATTGATCACCGAGACAAAAGCTAGCAAGATCGCCGCGAAGATCAGGCTAGCACATACCGCGCGTCGAAACAGCTGAATCCAAGGCGGTGGTGTAGCTAATCACCGTCCGCGCCGCCACCGCCGCCGCCGCCCCCCCGTCCGCGAAGATCATGCTTTTTTGCGTTAAAATGTATTGTACGGAGAACATCATTCAGTTTTGAGAATGGACACGCGGTGGAAACATCCATTTACATGCATATGTGCCGGCCCTACGATGGCCGGTAAATCGGTATTCGTGAAACGATTTCTTAAACATCTACCGCAAATGTGTGACGTTCGGTTTGATCAAATTCTTTTTTACTACGGTGAATGGCAAGACTCGTATCGCACTGCCTTTAAATCGGGCGATAATCAAAAAATTGATGCAACGAGGAGGATAGCGAGTCGTCAAACCTAATAGACGAGGTCGAAGAAACTCTAACACCATTGTCTGAGGGAAATATTCTGTCAAGCTTGCCAGAAATTTATCGAAAAAGGGCACGATTATTACTGAAGTACTGGCGCAAGAATGCACCAGATAGGTTAAAGTGGAATGCCTCTGGAAACGTTTTGTTGGATGGAAAACTCGTACCACAATCCAACATATTACAACTATTAAACTATGTTGTGAGGGAGAGTAACACTAGAAAGAACAAAAAGGAAAGTATGGAAAGTAATGAACCGTCAGGTCGTTTAGAAATTGCAAAATTTATTGGTGAGTCTGAAACACCGATGCATCTTATTGGAAATATAGAAATTATTAAGATCATCAAAAGATTGACTAAACCATTAAATACGGCAAAACGTCGAGCAAGTTCGACCATATGTAGTAGTAAACGGCGTTCAATGGGGTCAGTATTTACACCACCTCAGACGAGAAACATGGTGAAGCGAAGGTGGTTAAAATTGGACATGTAAAAAATGTCGGAAGATTACGATAAACAATATTACGACCCATCTAACGAAGCTGGTTATGCTGGTGCTCACCGCCTCGCACTTGTGGAAGCAAAAGGCAAATCGTTATCGAAAAAACAGCGGGAACGTTTGCACGAATGGCTAAGCAATCAAGACGCTTACACCTTGCACAAACCTATACGTCGAAAATTTCCAAGATTACACTACAACGTTTCCAACGTGGACGATGTTTGGGAAGCTGATTTATGCCAATTAACATGTATTCTATGACTGTACTAGAGTCTTTCCTTAGGGCAGTGTCACCGCATCAATCCGCAGTATTTCCTGCCCCGGAGCTCTCGTCAACAAGCCCCACAGCTCGTCGGTTTCATTCGTCGGCGATGGTGCCTAGAGTTTCCCCATCGAAAAGTGAGACTCTCATGAGAGCCCCTATGGCATCGGTTAACCTCGATGAGAGGCCACTAACAAGTTAGTGTACCGAAGCTCCTTACTACAGCCCACCGTTTCCGTTCGACCTAACGGTTAGCCTAGAGCCGTAATCCTCGGTAGGGATGCGGCGGTGTTTAGCACCCCGCCGTCTTCCGCTTTCGAACATAAGCGGCATCCGGGTCAACCATGCTTTACCCGTCAAGCCTGCTTGCAACCACATACCACGCAGAGTCCAACCCACCTGGGACACGCCAACGTTTCACTTTCGACACAGAGGTACGTCGACGTGGGGCTCGTACCCAGTCCCCGCGTACCAGAGTAAAGTCATCCTGGTCCAACTTTCGACATGCCGAAACATGCCTCCCTATTACTCCCCGGATCCCCGGGGAGGTTTTGCGGTAGGTGGCCTAACGTTCGATAAGAATGCAATTTGTAGGAGAAATTCCTCTGCATTCTGTGATGTGTCTGAACCCTCTGTTCTCGTCGTTCACACGAGGCCGTTCGAAGTCGAAGGTTCTGACGATTCCCTTAATCGGGTTCAAACAGGCGATCCCGGCTTTGGGGATGCCTTTCAAGCTCGATGTACGGACTGGAGATCCTGATGAGACAGTCTAACCAGCTTCACAGTACACGGCTTCACTCTGGATTGCCAGGGAAGTGGCCTCTTTCTAGAAACATTCGACCTTTCCCTTTCATTCCAACTTGGTGTTGGTGGAGTAACTTCGCAATCATCGCTGTCACCGTCCTCGGAGTTCCGATCTGAGGGGAGAACGAATTCTCGGGCGAATTTGGTAAACGCCCGATAGATCTCTATGCGGTCAACCAACACCGAAGGATCACATGGCCACGTGTGGCCATACCTGTGAACCGCATCGATGAGTGGTTGTCTGCTCTTGGCTACACGGGGACAGTCAAAGAGTATATGGTCAGAAGTTTGCTCGAGCCCACAGTTACATCTCGGGTCTTCGCTTCTCCCGAAACGGTGCAGATAAGACTTAAAAGACCCGTGTCCCGTGAGGAACTGCGATGTGTAGTGGTTCGGCCGTAACCAACTCTTTCTAGTCCTGTCATGTACAGAGCGGATGAACTTGTGCGTGGTAGACCCCTTGTCTGTAGAGTCCCATCTCCTCTGCCACTCGTTCAAAAGTTCCTTACGGACTTTTCTTTTGGCTTCAGAGATGTCACTTTCGAATGTTCTACTGTCGGGGTCCACTTCGATACGCACGTCGTTCACGAGGACGGATCTGCTCCGCCTGATGTGGTAATGAGCTGCTCTTTCCTTCAACACTAGGTCGATGGGCAGAGCAGCAGAGATCACCTGAAGTGCCTCATGGGAGACGGTGTTATACGCTTTCGAAAGCCAGATAAGAGTCCGTCTTTGCAAAGATGCAAGCTTCTTCTTTCCAGCTGTATCAACATCGCTCCACCACCCAGCAGCTGCGTACGCAACTATGGGGGTAAATAGGCACTTGTACACCAGGCTGAGGGATCTATTTTTCATCCCCCAATTCGCGCCAGAGATCTGTGATAAGCGACCAAGTAGGTCGTACCACTTAGATTCGATGATTTGGATGTGCTTTGTTACTCCGAACCTTTCTTGAAAGGTTACACCAAGGTACTTCATATCTTTTAGCATTTTGATCGTTTGCCCCTTCAGTTGAACCTTTGGGGGTTTACGAGCATCGAGTCGTCCTTTCAATAATATCATACCCGATTTCGGGATCGATATGTCCAGTTTGTGTTGTTCGCACCAGGTTTCGACAATGTCCATCATCCTCTGGCCATGTTCTTGGAGCTGTGTACGGGTTTCGCCTTCGACTAAGGTGATAATGTCGTCGGCGTACGCAATTGCGTTAAACCCGTTCCTGTGCAGCTCTCTGAGTAAGGTGTCATAATCGAGATTCCAGCCAATTGGGCCGAAAATCGATCCCTGCGGGCATCCTTTGCTCACCTTCTTTCGGACCTCTTCGAAGTCCGCTCTGATGCAGACTTCTCGGTCCTGAAGGTAATTCGAGAGCAAATTAAACAGACTTGCTGGGCACTTTCGACTCTTGAGCTCACTGAGGAGACTCGGCCACCACAAGTTGTCGAACGCCCCTGAGATGTCTAGAGGGAACGCCATCACATAAGAACTATCGCTACTTTGGACTAATTGCCTGAGCCTCATGATGGCATCCTCCGTCGACAATCCGGATTTGAATCCGAATTGATCTCCGGATGTCTGGATACCTGTAGGCCCTGGCTCGTCCTGTTGCTGTTCTTTCAGCCTTTTTATTATGAGGCGTTCAAGGGTTTTACCCATGACGCTGAGCAGGCAAATCGGTCTGTAAGACTTCATCTCCTGCTCATCTCTGTCAGGCGATTTCAAAAGAGTGATTAGCATTCCTTCCTTCCATCTCTTAGGGAAGACACCATACCTCAAACAGGCATTGAACAATTTGTCGATTTCGTCTAGCAATGGTAATGACTTCTTGAGCACTTCTACTTCCACTCTGTCCGTGCCTGGACTCTTCCCGTTCTTGTTGTCAAAGATTGCTTGAAATATTTCAAGCCGGGTGAAGGGAGGTGTCTCCTGGGAGTCTAGCCCTCCGAGACAGGCTCTGCGTTTTTCAACGTGAAAGTCTGTCTCCTTCGATACGTCATCGTCTGGCACTAGAGTGTCTAGTAAAGCGTCACAGGTCTCTTTCCAAGTTGTTGTGGATCCTTTAGCTCCTGTTACAGTGTTGAGAGCCTTCATCGTTCGTACTTTGCCTGAAGCGAGCCTGTATGGAAGACTCCATACGTCTTTCTCGCTTTCCCGGCTGACGAACTGTTTCCAGCTCTCTTTCTTGGACCTCGTAATCTCGGACTTGTATTCGGTCTTAGCTCTCCGCATGAGGGAGAGTGTGTTCCTGAGCCTTCGTTGTCTCCTCCTGACCTTAGTCGTCCCGCTTCCTGTGCTCTGAGTTAGCCATAAGCGCTCTAGACGCTTGACCTTACCTCTGAGATGTGTCAGCCTTGGATTCCACCATGGGGACGATTTAGAAAATCTCCTCTTCATGGGGATCGCCTTCTTACATGCCTTGATGATCGTCTCTTCTAACGCGTCGACGTATTTGTCGACATCGTCTTCCGAGTTGATCGGCATGTCCGAGAGGCGCGACTTTTCGGCCTTGAGGGCTTCTTGAAAGGCTTCCCAGTCTGCTTTTCGGGTATTGAACCGTGGTTCTAGTACCCTTTGCAGACGCACGGGTTGCCTTCCGAAGTCGACAACGATATGGATTGGCCTATGATCGCTCGTAGACCAATCTTCTACTGACCATCCCGTAACGAAAGGTTTGAGGCTCTTGGTCGCCAGCGTTACATCGATAAAGGTTTTACCTCTCGAGCTTACGCAGGTGGCCGGTTGCCCCTCTCGATTCATTACAGTCAGGTCATGCTCCAGAACAAAGTCCTCGAGAACTCGACCCCTGCCATCATTTACTGGCGAGCCCCACCAAGACGACTTTGCATTCGCGTCCATTGCTATTAAGATCTTTTGATCTTTTAGCGAGGATAGAATGTGTCGTAGCTGCGCTAGGTATCTCTCTATCGAGTCCCTGAATTGGCAGTATATACTGACCACGTAAAAATGTCCAAATGCGCCGCTCACCATGGAGCAGACGCAATGGGTAGTACAAAACTGGGAGACCCTTGTGTACGTTAAGGCGCCAGAGCTGTGAACCACAGCTGCCGCTGTTGTATGGTCGGGCCTGGCGCCTGTAATTGTACCAAAGCTAAGTCCGAACCCTGTTAATGTGCCTTTCGGCGCATAGGGTTCCTGGACTAAAGCGAGGTCGAGCCCTGTTTTGACCATTCTACATCGAGTTTCGTCTGTGACGGCCCTCGACCTACCCATGTTTAGTTGGAGTATCCTCACCTTCAGTCCCGCCTTCGAGTTTGGTGGCTCTTGGGCGCTTCTGTCGGTTTGGACTCCTTTGTTACCGTGAGAGGGCTTGCCGGCCGGTTTCGCGTTCGCGCGTTCGATACGTGAACCTTCGGCTATGCCTCGTCTCATTTGTCTCATGGCCCTCGCCTTCTTCACCTTGGTGGAAGGGGGCATTTTCTTGTTTAGTAAGTGCTTTTGGCAGTTTCAACCTAGAGCAACGAGTGTGTATATGTAATATATAAAAAGTATAAAATTAATCGCAAAATCGCAAAACAGACGAAGAGGTTTTGAGTAAAAATATGCGGAGCTTGGAGAGAGCTTACGAGAGAGTTATACGACGCAACGACGACAAGGTGACAAGACTTCTTACTATCTAACTTTTCCGTTTCCTACTATTTACAATATGTACAATATTTACAATTATTTACATGCATGCTTATGCCCATGCGATCTATGTGATTAATTTAATTTGTAATCTTAATCTTGTATGTGCTTTCCATATCATTGGCGTGGTCTCTGGCTATTTTGCCTTTGATTGATTGATATGAGCTCCACGCCTCAAATTGTGCACTTTCGAATCATATGAATTCATACAGATTAGTTGGAATAGTTAGATTTGATTTTTATAATTTGTATATTTACAAGGCATATGGCCAATCTCTCTACGCATCCGGGTAGCAACTTGATTAGTTGTACGCCGGCTCTAGATATAATATGTACATGGCATCTGGCCGATCTGTTTGCGCTCCCGGGGCACTTGCTTGATTAGCCGTGCCCCGGCTCTGTGTATATACAAGATTTCGTGCTCTTAGGTCTATCTGTCCGAGGACAGTTTTATTATTTACAAGATTAAGGCTAGGTATGGTTGCCTGCCTTTAACGTCATGATCGGTAAATGGTACGTGGTCAGTTGTGGGGAGCCAAGGCATACTGCATAGGCTATTGGATCGCACATCAAGACCTTCGTTGGGTTCCTCGTATCATTGGAGCTCCCTTCATTAGTCTATCCATGCTATTCGAATTTCCGGGTCCGTTTCAGTCTGCCGTTCGAAAAGACTTACTAAGCATCCGTCCTGGTAAAGCCTTAATACGCTTCAAGTGTCTTTAGGACTCTCTACTTGTACATAGCTAAACTGGGTCAGTATGCGGGACTTCTACTCGTCTCTGGATTTGTCTTCCCGACATCATTCTCTCCGCCACTTTCGAAAATTTCTACAAATAGAAAAACCCAGCCATCCGGCCGGGTAATAAATTTCTACAAATAGAAAAACCCAGCCATCCGGCCGGGTATAATAGGTACTTTGTATACCCGAAGGTATAAGTCCTGTTCGGAGAGGACAATGCTTCGAGACGATCTCTCGACGAGTATACTAACTCACAACTGAAAATCGAAAGGATCAATTCGACGAGATACTTCGGCGAACCTACTAATTCTCGGCTTTAAAGATACTTTACGAAGTACGTTGTTCAACCCTACATTGTGCTTCGGAGGTTCCTTGCTTTTGGGAGCTGCTATGACTCCGGCCGAGGCCCTTTACCCACAGTGGTGGACCCATCGCTTGCTAGGCGATAGGCGGAAATTTATTATCTACCCGAGTAAACCCGAGTTACCTGGACCATTTTCAAGAAACAACTTTCTGCACAATGCTGGTTTCGCCCTTTCGAGGCGTGTGGAACGTATTCCTAAGGAATTTCCCCTCAGTTGATCTCCTGCTTTGGCTTGCCAGAGACTGAGTTGAGTCCTTAAGGTACGTTGAACTCCACAATGATTTTCGAAGGCATTTTTAGGCTGTTCCCACCCCGGTATACACCGAGCCGGAACAATACAAAGAGAGTCCGGCCAAATGGGTTTTCGACTACACTCACTTTCGACGATAGTGTAGTCGGCATGATCAGGCTCGGAGCTTGACGCTCTTAATGCCTTCTCGTGCGAGTTATGGTGCATCGAACCTACGTAAGGAAACGTCGGGAGAAATACATTTAAAAGCCTCGAAGGCTTCCCGTCATTCGATAACACACCTCTGTGAGACATCTCGGCAGTTGCGGTCTGGGGTAAGGTCTTCCATGACCGCGGTCGCTCTGATGAATAGTATAGTCGCCAACGGCATATGAACAATAACCAAGCGTATAGTATATCGAACACTGCATGTTGGACAGTTGATCGCCAACACAGGCTCAGCGAAACAACACAACTTCGAGGCGCGCTAGTGGCAATCCTCTTCCTCCACTATCGCAGGAGGTAAAATTCGAACTCTCGGAACTGGGGGCCGAGTTACTCACCCTCTCCCAACTCAGGAAATCTGAGAACAGGATTCCGCCAAGTTATGCCAATTAACATCTATAAAAAAAGAGAATGATGGTTTTTGCTATTTACTAGTAGTTATCGACATTTTAAGTAAGTTTGCATGGGTCGAACCATTACGCGACAAGTCTGCAGTCACTGTAGCCAATGCCTTTGAGAAAATTTTAAAACGGTCTGAGGGTAGGAAACCGGTGCACCTCCAAACAGACAGAGGCAAGGAATTTGTAGGTGCAGCACTGCAAAATGTTTAAAAAAAACATAACATTCGTTTTCGGGTGGCTCGAAATCCCGATGTGAAAGCGGCTGTAGTTGAACGGCTAAATCGCACTATTAAAGAGCGAGTTTGGAGATATTTCACGCATCAAAATACGAATCGTTATATTGATGTAATACAAAAAATTGTGTACGCGTACAATAATTCTACACATTCTGGAATAAAAATGAAACCAGCAGAGGTTGATTTGTACAATGCAGTGCAAGCCCGAGAGAATTTACAGAAGAGGTGGATAAAGCAAAATGGGAATCCTATTAAATATCCTAAATACAGCGTCGGTGATCACGTACGCATCAGTAGGTCAAAGGCAACGTTCGAGAAAGGTTTTGAAAAAAACTTCAGCGAAGAAATATTTATTGTAAATCGAATTTTACGACGTCAAAATATATATATTTACGAATTGCGAGATTTGAACAACGAGGTGATTGACGGAATCTTTTACACCGAAGAGCTAGCGCGCGTGGGATCACACCGCGTTGCCAGTGAGCAACAATTTAAAATCGAACGTGTGCTACAAAGTAAAGGTGTGGGAAAAAGAAAAAAACTATTGGTAAAGTGGGTAGGTTACCCTGCAAAATTTAATTCTTGGATTAAAGCATCTGACGTAAAATCGTTGTAAACATGGATCACCTTGAAGACTTTTATTTGGTACTACCGAGCAATAGTAGTATGTCGTACTTTCCAGACAATACAACTACTTGTTTTACCACGTATTTAAGTCACGAAATCCGATTAAATGGAAATTGGGAAGTTGGTCTCGCTGAAATTCACGTTCCTTGTACTATCATGCATATACAAAAATCAGAAAATTTTTATAACTTTAAATTAGGTACTGCTAAAAAAACAATATTCTGATTTTGACGGCATCTGTAACTTTCCATACGGAATTTACGATAATATTGAACAGCTGGCGAGTGAAATAAACAATGTTCAAATCGTACGCGAACATCAAGCCCTCGTACCGAGTCAATTTCAGAAAAGTTTTTACATGTTAAAGCAAACTTGTAATTGCGAGGTACCACATTATACGACATTTAATCAAAAAATTCTTCGCATTTTCGGTTTTCAAAATAATGTTCATAGAGCGACAGGTACAATTGTTACTGGAAAGGGTAGTTTATCGTCAAATATTGGTAATAGACCCGCTTGTCTCTCGCAAGCTATACCTGATCAACTTTACGTTTATACAGATATTTGTGAGCCTTACACAGTTGGCGACATTCAGGCTGCGCTTTTAGGAATAGTCGCTCTGGATACTCCGAAATATAAATTTGGAACAAAATATGGTGAGGCAATATGCACCAATTCATTATATACCATTACTGCATCACACTTTTCGAAATATTATCATCGATATAAGGGATCAACACGGAAAATCAATCCCATTCGAGTTTGGTACATTGACGATAAAACTTCATTTCAAAGCATGCGCTAAGTACATAATATGAGTCATTATATTCAGTACTACGGAGAGCAGGCTGGTGGCGGTTCTAGAGGTGTAAAAAACGTATACTCGGGTTCAACGTATCAAAAGGGTTGTGGAATCGGAAGTTTTCTCGGTTCGATATTTAGAAAAATTGTTCCTTACCTCACTAGCGGTGTCAAGACTGTAGGAAAGGAGGCTGTTCGCGCTGAATTACACGTAGTCGATGACGTTACAAACAGTGGTGCTAATTTAAAAGAATCTTTGAATGTACGAGCTCGAGAGTCTGGAAAAAAATTTGAAAAGAAAAGCAGTGACAAAAATTTCGAAAATGATGCAAGGTGATGGATATAAAGTGATCGGTGCCAAGCGTAGACGCCAGTCAAAAAGAAAACGCGGACCAATGCGGGTCACTACAACAAAAATTCGCAAAAGAAAAACAGTTTCAAGAAAAAATAAAAAGAAGGGTAAGAGCAGAAAGAGAAAGAAAACAACCGGTAGAAGTGTAGCAGATATTTTTGGACCTAAGTAATTAGTAGTTTTTTAAAATGGCGTATTTGCACGCCTGCAGCGGTGAAGGGATGAAGAGTGAACTCGATCTCTTTTCCGTACCTCTCACACAGACATCGATCGAGAGTAGTGCATATCATTACTACAAACCTGTTTCGTCTCTTAGCGATGAAACCGATTCACCTTTAGAATTTTTAATCCCAAGCTCTACGGAACATTACATTGATCTGGCTCACACCATGCTACACGTAAGTGTTCAAGTATCACCGGTAGCCGATGATACGAAAAATGCAAAAGTCGCACCAATCAATAATTTTATTCATTCAATGTTTGATCAGGTCGACATATTTTTCAATCAAAAATTAATTTCTCCACCAAACAACGCTTATCCTTATCGGGCCTACATAGAAACATTATTAAATTATGCACCTCCCGCTATACAATCTCATCTGACCGCTGCGCTATTTTATCCGCATACAGCCGGTAACATGGATGCACCACCAAATATGGCTCGTAATGCCACTGGAGCAAATATCGGTCTAATAAATCGTCAATACTTTACTTTAGGTGGAAAAACAGTCGACATGATTGGTCATTTGCATTGCGATGTTTTCAATCAATCAAAGTTTCTTCTCAACGGTGTAGAAATGAGAGTAAGACTTGTACGTAGTAAAGATGCATTCTGTCTCATGGATTTTTCCTCAGATGGACAATGTTCAGTACGTATTAAAGAGGCAACGCTTATTGTACGGAGAGCTAAAATAAGTCCTGGTATATTACTAGCTCACGCAAAGGCATTAGCAAAAACAACAGCCAAATATCCCATTACCAGAGTCGAAATAAAGTGGTTTACTATGCATAGTGGAATTCTTGGAGATACCCTCGATAACGTTATTTTAGGTCAATTACCGAAAAGAGTCATTCTTGGTTTTGTTCTAAATCGTGCATTTAACGGTAACCGGCAACTCAATCCTTTCCATTTCGAACATTTTTCAATAAACTTTCTCTCATTGTACGTAGACGGTGTGCAAGTACCGAGCAAACCACTACAACCAAGGTTCACAGGTACAAGTACTTTGTCTATAGATGCATTTCATACACTATTTTCTGGCACTGGCATACATTACCTAAAGGAGGGTATCGATATCAGCCGTACCACTTACCCTCTTGGATATTCTTTATTCGCATTCGATCTTAACCCCGACATGTCGGCGCATTTTTCATCTCATTGGAGTCTTGTACGATCAGGTGCCTTGCGCATTGAAGTACGATTCGAGCAAGCTTTAACGGAAACCATTAATTGTATCGTTTACGCAGAGTTTGACAACATTCTAGAAATAGATTCCAATCGTCAAATTTTAACAGACTTCAACGCATAAAGCATTGGTTCAACTATACATCTGGCAATCTGCTCGTTACATAGTTAGAGCATGAAAGCGTGGAGGGGGAAACCTGTATAAAATGTCGATGTAGAATTTTCGATTTTCAGTTTGCTTCTCAGTCTCCGTTCTCGCGATAGTTCGTCTTGGCAAAAGTACGTCGGTAATCATGGATTGCATTATAGGTATGCAAGGTCTAAGAGACAAGCATAATAAATTTTTTCCAAAAGAAGTTGCTATAGTTTCTCTTCAAGGTCACGTTATCGGTCATTGGATAGTAATGTCGCCTCGGTATTACGAAGAATTACCATGCAAAGTGAGATCTGCAAACGATTTTGTTACGGCACGACTTCATGGGATACCATGGTTTGATGGTGATATTACATTACGTAAATTACATGTGTATTTTTATGGTATCGCGAGAAACGCATCAAAAATATACGTGAAAGGAAGTGAAAAAGCTCTATATCTTGAATCTCTGTTGGCTCGAAGAATTGTTAATATTGACGACTATACCAAGGAAAGTTTCAGCGATTTACATAAAGCGTTCGATTGTAAACACAAATGCATTCTACACGCAAGTATGCAAGACAAGTATAAAACGTCGCAGTGCACTTTGCAGAGAGCATACTTATTAAAGGTATGGCTTTATTCACAACTGTCGGAGCAAGATCGTAAATTTTTTCCTAAAAATAGTTTTGAAACAATTTACGATAGTCTGCAAAAACGCTTATGGAGAGATACTAGAGATAGTGATACAGATTCAACAGCTCCAATCTCTGACGACGACGATAGTGCAAGTGTCGATAATTATATTCTTGATAGTGAGAAATCCCTTAAAGAAAATACAGAAAAAGAAGAAGAGAATAATGAATACAATAGAGATTGCGAGAGCTCTGGAGGGTATAGAAGCTACAACAATCGGAGTCTACGCAGCGGATCGGATTCTACGTGCAATGCCAACCCCAATAGCAATAAAGTGTAATGTGGATGAACATACAAAACCAGGGACGCACTGGATAGCAATTTACGTAAATAAAGACAAAATTGGGACGTATTTCGATAGTTATGGTTTCCCACCGTTGTCTCATCATCATTTAGAACGTCTTCGACGTAACTGTGAAAGATTCGTATATAATACTAAGAAACTTCAAAGCGGTGATTCAACGTGCTGTGGTCAATACTGTATAATGTTTTTACATCATATGTGTCAAGGTGGAGATCTCAACACATTTTCTCAATTATTCACACAAAATACTATAAAAAATGATAATTTAGCTATCAATTTTTATAAAAAAATTTGTAAGAAACTGAAATATAAAAAATGTAAGAGAACGTTTGCGTTTGGTGATGAACTCTCACGTGGTTTACGATATTGTAATCAATCATGTATTTCTAGAAAGATTATTTAACATTAATGTAGTTTTAAAATAAATAATATGGTTGATGTGTAAACAGTTGTGTTTCTTTTCCTAACATTCTAATCCTTTTCCCTTTTTTTTATTATTATATTAATGACAAACGTTATTTATTTCTTATATGCAGAAGTGCATAATTTTTATTTTTCCTGTTACATCTGATTTTCACAACCAAAAAATCAGTGCAACATCTGTTAATCCGCATTCAATTTTATTTTTAGAATTCTATTTTATGTATTCCCCCACTACGTTGATGTACTACGTTACATCTGGTTAAAGTAACTAATACCCGAAAGTGGTGGGACAATCATAAATACATGAGAAGGTGATTGTAGAACAGTCAGTTGAGCATAGACAGTCAATCTGTGAGTTTACCGAACGAAATAGCGTAGTATAACGTTTGTAAATTTCTAGTGTACAATTGAAGTAAAAAAAAATGGCTGAGTGTCAATTAAGAAAACGTGAAGTGTACCCGGAGTTGCCTAATCTCTTATTAGCTACAACGTATGCTCTGAATAAATCAAACACAAAGAGGGTCTGCCTAGGACTTGAGCAGAGAGGAGGATATTATCACTATGTTATTAAGTTAATTACCGCAGGACCGTCATACAAGAACCTTACGCTGGACGTAGAAAGTTGGGACAGTTTGAAACTACACTTTGATCTGATAACATCATATTTCGATAACAATTATTCTTTTTATCGAGAGTTTGGATGTCCAAGTAAGATTTTTCTCGAAAAGCACGATTTAAGCTTTACATCGGCATACGGTCATAGAACAATTATCATCGACGAGAGACCAGAGCCTAATCACGATATTATAGAAGAAAGTGATATTGAAACGCTAATTGAAAATCCATCTTGTAAGAAGAAGAAGCTTCGTCATAATCCACCAGCTATAGTAATACAACAATCAACGTTTGATGGACTTCGAAACCAGAGCGGTTTGATAGATTTGCATCTTGGATTACTCAAAGAAATAGTTGGTAAAGTTAATAGGACTGTCGATTGTACGCTCGAATTTTTAAAAGATAAACTTGGGAAGGAAGAAGGTGAAAATGCTAAAAGTATTTTACAAGACTTTAAAGTGTTTAAACAGTACTATTCAACCCAGTATGCTGACATAGAAGGGTTTGTCAACGAGAAAATGGTCGAAGATGACAACGATGGGTTTAAGTATATATATTTACCAATTGTATTGGGTGAAATTTACGCGTTCGACTTACCCTTGATTTCAAAAGATCTACACGCTATCATGTTTGAAGAATAGTATAAATACAAATTACTCGAGCAAGTCTACTCATTCTATTGCAATACTCACATCAACATGGGTCCAAATACCAGCAATCCGGAGCACAAGCATCTACTAGATAAGCAAGAAAAAAATAATGAAAACAAATTCAAGTCTCAATGGAAAAAATACAGTGAAAAAGTTTCTATTAATACTTGTAGTATACCAAAAAAAGATGGTTATAAAAAAATGTAATTTTTATGAAATTTTTATACCTTAATAAATAAGTTTTTTTTAATATTTAATCAAAAGAGAGTATTGAATTATTTACCCTTCCACTATAACCACATTACTTTTTTTCCTTCTTATATATACCTTTAACTAATTAATTTGTACAGAAGAGAGACCAATTCGGTATATCGACGCATTGTCTATAATAGATACGTCTCTGCATATCGTACCTGCGCACAAACACCACGGAGACGGCGTGGTAGGGATTTGTTTACGTCTCGCCATACCAGCCCCAAAACCGAGGGCTGCGCTATACCAACCCATAGATGCACGTCGAAGTCGTAGACACCGCAAGAGAGAAAGAGAGAGGTTGCCGAGGAGTGGGAGTATCGGCGTTGTGTACATCGCGCTATACCAGCCCTTAGATGCACGCCAGAGTCGTAGACAGCGCGAGAGAGAAAGAGAGAGGTTGCCGAGGAGTGGGAGTATCGGCGTTGTGTACATCGCGCTATACCAGCCCTTAGATGCACGCCAGAGTTGTAGACAGCGCGAGAGAGAAAGAGAGAAGTTGCCGAGGAGTGGGAGTATCGGTGTTGTGTACATCGCGCTATACCAGTCCTTAGACGCTCGAGTGCTGTAACGTAGGCGAGAGAGAGAGAGAGAGAGAGAGAGAGAGAGAGAGAGAGAGAGAGAGAGAGAGAGAGAGAGAGAGAGAGAGATTAAAAATAGACCCCGCGCGCTATACCGACCCTTCGGCAGACCTCGAGGGAGGCGTGGTGGGGGTTTGTTTACGTCTCGCCATACCACCCTATACCTACTCCTAGAATGTGGTAACAATACGTATTCTAAAGGGTGTGGTCTCTCCTTCTCAGTCTAAACCACGTAGATACTTCTTCTAGGTATTTATTCATTTTGAATTCTTAAAATCTGCGATGTCTCGGTCCGTTAGGGCGTCGGGCTCGTAATCTGGAGGTTCCAGGTTCGATTCCGAGCCCCGACCGATTGATACACAAACATCACTGGAGAATGTATTTTCGACATGTGCTTTCTTAACAAAGACATCCAATGACTTTCGCCGCTGATTAGCATCTGGTTTGGAGCATAAAAAGAGCGACGTTCTCTGATTTTTTTGAGTACATACGTTTTCTTAGCAACAGTACTTAGCATATTTTCGTTCGAATTTGAGATTATGTCTCTTAACATATAATCTTGGCAAATAAGTAAGTGTTCATCTACATATTTTGGATCACTTATCAATATATAATATATTTTATCACAATCACTTTTATGATAGACGATGATTCTCATAGTATTTTACACTAGCATTATGCAGAGGATCTTTCGTATTCGACGCCGTCTTGGTCAGGAAATATAAATAAAATACATTTTTAATATTTGAATTATCTATTTATGATTTCAGTTTATGATTATATTTTCTAATCATTTACTTGAGTAGATGCATTGAATAATTAAAATAATTCATTAACTTAAGATATTATTTTTTAACATTATTAAATTGAATAATAGTTATAATTTGTAATATAATGTAACATATGTAAAATTTTTTACAAATATAAATACTACTCATTAGTTTTACGTTATATATTCTAATCTATAATTAAGAATACAAACATAAAACATAATTTATATGTTTTAATCATTTATTTTTTCATCAATTTTTCTTATAAAATTGTAGTGGAGCAAAGACAGAAATTTTATTATCAATTTTAATATCAAAGAAAAATAAATATATTAATGTTTAAAACGATTTCTTTCGTAATTTTGTTT
Organism: Theocolax elegans; assembly: GCA_026168455.1. Lineage (NCBI taxonomy): Eukaryota > Metazoa > Arthropoda > Insecta > Hymenoptera > Cerocephalidae > Theocolax > Theocolax elegans. Next base: position 34,467,603 of record CM047427.1, on the reverse strand, counting down.
GAGGAATACCTATGGTGGTTGCACAGCATAAAGACTTATTTATGTAATTGTTTATGGCCTTTTTCTTCACAGTGCCGCTACTGCCGTAGCTGATTCAGTAAACTGTTGTTCTTAGCTAACAGACCTACCCTCACCGCTAGACTGCAGGTTCGCACTCGTATAACGAGCTCAGTTGCTCCTCACCATTAGCCCGTGCAACGGAAAACGCAGCACTAACAGCAACGATCACGCGACACCAGGCAAAGTGAGTGAGAAGAAACTACTCGAACAGCAAGAATGAAGCGCGCGTGACAAGCTTGAGCGAACTTCGTCGGTAATATGGAAGGGGGAGTATGCTAAAAGAGTAGGGCCGCGTATATCTAATAATATTGTTTCTGTTTAATAATAAGTTTTCTTTTCGTACCGGCCGTCGATGTATGATGATGAAAAGGAAGAGTGCGGAGTGACGGTCTATGCTCGAGTAGAGTATAAAGTCACATCATTGCATTTTCTAATTCGGTTTAATACAATAAACGTAAATTTTTAACTTGCAGCTAACTGATAAATCTTTTTCAATAGTATTGGGCGTTGTGTAATGGCGATTGGCATCTCTTGTATAGCTTGCATTAGGTGTGCAACGCACGCATTGAGTATTATACTACGTTACTAGAAGTGAGTAGCACAGAATGTTTTAAAAGCGTAGTTCACTGGTTCTTTTAATATTTTCTAGATCGCTCACAGGTCGTAACTGACAAATTTGGGACGCATCGTGCTGGGTCGGCACTTTTAGGGGTGTTCCTCAGGGCAATGTCCTGGAACCATTACTCTTTCAATATTCATAAATAATTTACCACTCGCCCTGTGACACTCTAATTATATTTTTTTCGCGAATGACAACTGGGTTTATCATTCGTTTTATCTCCTCGAATTTAATAAAGGCGTATAACATATCACCAAGGACGCGAACGCAGTCGCCAACTGGGCCAAAAACATTGGTCTCAAACTTGATGTAAATAAAAGTAAGGTGATGATCTTGGGTAATCAGACATACGTGGCACGTATCACCGTGAACTCTATACTAAGGGTTAGCATGGGCGACGAACAACTGAATTAGGAAACAGCTGTGAAGTCTCTTGGTCTTTGGATCACACTCTCGTTTAATTGTTCGGGACAGGTAGCGGAGATTTCGCAGAGCATTAACATAACACTTTATTCGCTCAGATATTACAAACAAGCTTTTTCTCGGTATACACGTAAGAAGTTAATCGAAACTTTCAAATTCTCTTACTTTTATTGATCGTGTGCGGTCTATAATGATGTTGACAGGACCAGAAATCGTATGTTTAACCGACTGCTAAATACTTATATCCGCTTTGTTTGGTCTAAACTGCCCCTTGAACCTGAATTTTAACTGTGGCAGAAATTGTCACACACTTTATTGATGAAAGCGCAAGAGAGTGTGAATTGTGTCTCCCCGCTCCCGCCGACATATCTATATTCAAGGGCAAAACATGGTCGAAAATGATAAAATCAATTTTTTTTTAATTTTAGAAACATGTGTCCATATAGGGTGTCCAAAAAGTCCCGGACACCTTAATACTTTCCCAGGTAAACTGATTTTGGACAAGGTCAAGGTCAATCTAGAGGTAAATTTTGTTAAAGAATTTAATAGTAACCTTGGATTTGACCTTGGGTTTGACTTTCAAGATTATTTCAAGGTCAACGATAATTTTATAATTTTGAACGTGATTTTGAACTGGAACTTGTACAAGTATTGAATTTAGAGTTTATTTTACATACAAAATATTTACATTAATTTAAAGTACTATTAATAAGTAAATAAGAATTATCGCCAAAAACCATGATCTTATGGAGATCTCTATTATTATTATAAATAATAAAACATAAATAATTGTAAATCTTTGGTCGAATTATTGTCATATTCTAAATCTTTAGTATACATATTATCAAAAATACAATTATTGTGTAACAATAATTTTAATAAGTATTTGATTGAATTATCCTTCAAAAAATTAAAATTCAAATAAATTAGAATTTATCAAAATATTATTAAAACATGTAATAATTTGTCAAAAAACGTGTGGAAAATACTCAATTATTCTATTATATAAACTCTAATAAATAATTAGAATTTCGCTTGCATACTGTCTTTAATTCAGTTACAAATATCATTATATATAAATATTTTTTCTATTTTGCGGGTGTTATATTAGACTTAAACGCAGAGAAAATTTATTAAAATATTTATTTTTCTTTAATTTTATAATGTGCATATACAACACATTCTAAACCCTAATTCAAAAACTTTGATGCTAAATTGTATAAATTATTTTTTTGGAAACTATTAACTATTAACTATTTTTTGGAAAAGTAAAAAGTATAAAATGTATTCTTTTAAAAAGCATAGAATGAAGTATAAATAAAGTATAACGTTTCAAAAGTAGAATACACAATGTATATTACTGCCAAATCACCCACAGAAATATTTTTTACAAAGGAAGCATACATATCCCACAATTACCAAACTCAATAACGTATCTTCTCTAAAATACTGTAGCAGACTAAATACCCCATAACAAAAACTAAATTATTAGTGTCAAATTTTCCATAGTACAAGTGTTTATAAAGGATATCTACATATCCCAGGATAACCAAAGATAACCAAGGATAACAAGGATATTAATTAATAAATTAATTTTTTTCAGTTCCGCCCTCTACTGTACAGAATATTTAATAAACATGATCTTTTTTATACTTAATAAGATCACAACACCATAACGAATATTTTGAGACTATAAAAAGTTATTTAAGAATTTTGTTTTAATTTTTTAAGCTTACAAAATCAAAACTGTCTGCGTTTTCACGTGCAACGAAAATTTAAAATTTTCTGAATTATTCTTATTATTTTAAATAATATATACAATAATTATAACAATTTCTTTATTCACACGCAACATAGACACATACAAATTCCACATAACACACATACACAAGTTTCACCCAACACACACACATGCAAGTTCCACATAACATACACACAAGTTTCACATAACAGACACACAAGTTCCACACAACATACACACACACACACGCACACACAAGTTCCACATGTCGAAATAATAAATAAATAATGCATTTACATTTAAATTAAACTAAATTAAATTAAACACAATATTAAAATGTTATATCTCAAATCTCCACTTTTCTGTAAATTCCCCCCTCTACTCTGAATAATATTTAATAAATATTATCTTATTTATTGTTAACGTGATCACGACACCCAAACAAATATTGTAAAACAATAAAAAATTATTTATGTATTTTAGTTTTTATTTTTTAAGCTTACGAAATCCAAACTATCTGCGATTTCACGTGCGAGGAACTATTTTTATTTCTAAATTATTATTAATATTACAAATAATATACATTTATTATAACTTTTTATGTACTCAGTTTGTACCTGGCACCACGACAAATAATTGTTGACAAAAAATTAATTATCGGTTATGCAATTGTAATAAGTAATGGTATAAAATCATAAAATTAAGTGAAGAAAACGGATAGATACGTACGTACGGACGCGGGACATGTCGATCTTATAATATTAAAATAATTAAACAATCACGTTCCGAAAATAAATGTTTCTTAACTCCGTGCGCAAAATTCGATTTTGCGCACGCATTTGAGTGCGCAAAATAGTACATTCCCGCACTAGTACGCAAAATAAACTTTTCCTGCAATAGTGCTCAAAATTATCAGAGACAAAGTGATTTCAACCCCGTACCACCTTTTCACCCTCGCTTTGCTCGGGCGCAAACATCGGTTCGGGGTGAAATAATTTTTTCTCTTATAATTGTAAGTACTGTTGTAGGAAAATTTTATTTTACCCACTATTGCAGCAATGTACTATCTCGCTCACTCAAATGTCAGCACAAAATGAAATCTTTGCGCAATTCGTTAGGAAAAATAGTATACGATACACGTGCGCATAGGTGACTCCCAGACTCGTCTTTTTGCCACCTTCGCTTCGCTCGAGCGGCAAATCCGACTCGTGTGGGAATCATCTATTTTGCGCACTTGTATCGTAATGTACTATTTCTTAACTCCGTGCACAAAATTCGATTTTGCGCACGCATTTGAGTGCGCAACATAGTACATTCCCGCACTAGTGCGCCAAATAAACTTTTCCTGCAATAGTGCTCAAAATTACCAGAGACAGAGTGATTTCAACGCCGTACCACCTTTTCACCCTCACTTTGCTCGGGCGCAAACATCGGTTCGGGGTGAAATAATGTTTTCTCTTATAATTGTGAGTACTGTTGCAGAAAATTTATTTTACCACTATTGCAGCATGTACTATCTCGCTCACTCAAATGTCAGCACAAAATGAAATCTTTGCGCAATTCGTTAGGAAAAATTGTATACGATACACGTGCGCATAGGTGACATCCCAGACTTGGTCTTTATTGTATACCATACACGTGCGCATAGGTGACTCCCAGACTTGTCTTTTTTGACACCTTCGCTTCGCTCAAGCGGTAAATCCGACTCGTGTGGGAATCATCTATTTTGCGCACTTGTATCGTAATGTACTATTTCTTAACTCCGTGCGCAAAATTCGATTTTGCGCACGCATTTGAGTGCGCAATATAGTACATTCCCGCACTAGTGCGCAAAATAAACTTTTCCTGCAATAGTGCTCAAAATTATCAGAGACAAAGTGATTTCAACGCCGTACCACCTTTTCACCCTCGCTTCTCTCGTGCTCAAACATCGGTTCGGGGTGAAATAATGTTTTCTCTTATAATTGTGAGTACTGTTGCAGGAAAATTTTATTGTACCCACTATTGCAACAATGTACTATCTCGCTCGCTCAAATGTCAGCACAAAATGAAATCTTTGCGCAATTCGTTAGGAAAAATAGTATACGATACACGTGCGCATAGGTGACTCCCACACTCGTCTTTTTGCCGCTCGAGCGAAGCGAGGACTCGTGTGGGAATCACCTATTTTGCGCACTTGTATCGTAATGTACTATTTTTTGTCAGTAATTGTTTGTCATAGTGCCAGGTACACATTAAATACATAAAAAGTTACAATTATTGTATTTTTTAATAATATTAAGAACAATTTATAAATTTAAAACTTTCATCGCCCGTGAAAACACTGACAGTTTTAACTTTGTAAGCTTAAAAAACAAAAACTAAAATACCTAAACAAATTTTTATAGTCTCGAAATGTTCGTTATGTCACATTAAGTCTAAAAAAATTATGTTTATTTATAATTATTTACAGTAGAGGGGGAAATTCACAGAAAAGTGCTCATTTTAGATTGTAACAGTTTGGTTGCTGCACGGATGTTTATTTTAATATCGCGGCTGCTCAGCGGTACGGTTAAACTTACCGTAATTAAATAAATGTATTTTTCCCGCGTTGCGGCGGCGGTTACCTGTTCGCTCTACCAAATCCGTTAAGTGTTAGTCTGAAACCGAAGTACTGTTTTCGATAACAACCAGGTAAAAATCAAATCCGAAATTGACCGCGAAACAAGGATATCGCGTTGAGCACTTATCAACCAGAAATATACGAGCTCTTAGGATAACGGAAGGAATCGTACGTGGGTTAAAATTCAATTACTCGAATACCGAATTGAAATGTAACAATAAATTGAATTTATTGAAATAAATATAAAAGATAAATAATAAACAAAATATCTAATCGTCGCCGAGGTCTACGCTTTTATTACAAGTCGGTAAACGCCCGACTTGTAGAGAGAGGGGGGAACTGGTATAAAGCAATAAGATTATCGATTAATTGCGAATAAAACACGATTGCGTGAAGTGGTACCACTTACTTCATAAGCTGCTGTAGTCGTTGGTAAACTACGACCAGTCGATCGGTCGCTCTCTATTTCTCTCTCTCTCTCTCTCTCTCTCTCTCGCTGCGGTGAAGGACAGATTGTCCGTTCGCCCGTGCACCGAGGTTGTGTGGCTGCAGGTCGGTTAACGGTGTTGCACCAGTCAGTGCAAATGCAGGGTCGGCCTGCAGTCGGAATACACACACGAAACGCACGGTAAAATACAGCACGGCGAAGCTGAACACAGGACGCGGGGGGATCACACCTGTCGCGTAACAAAGCGGCATCCGTTCTCCGGTATTCCGGGATAAATCCACCACTTTCGGGATTTCCTGGATGTTTCGGAATTTTCTGGATGTTCGGTATTTTCTGCGGTATTCCGGGATAATCCACCAATTTCGGGATTTCCTGGATATTTCGGGATTTTCTGTGGTATTTCGGGCTAACTCCACCAATTTCGGGATTTCCTGGATGGTTTGGGATTTTTTGTGGTATTCCGGGATAATCCACCAATTTCGGGATTTCCTGGATGTTTCGGGATTTTCTGTGGTATTTCGGGATAAATTCCCTAATTTCGGGATTTTCTGGTTGTTTCAAGATTTTCTATGGTATTTCGGGATTTTCTGTGGTAATTCGGGAATTTTTGATGTATTCCGGGATAACTCCACCGATTTCGAGATTTTCTTAATATTTCGGGAATTTCTGAGGTATGCCGGGATAACTCCACCAATTTCGAGATTTTCTTAATATTTCGGGAATTTCTGAGGTATGCCGGGATAACTTCATTAATTTTGGGATTTCTTGGATATTTCGAGAATTTTTAGTTATTTCGGGATAATTCACTAATTACGGGATTTCCTCGATATTTCGGGAATTTCTGAGATATGCCGGGATAACTTCACTAATTTTGGGATTTCCTGGATATTTCGGGAATTTTTGAGTTATTTCGGGATAACTCTACTAATTACAGGATTTTCTGGACATTTCGAGAATTTCTGGGGTGTTCCGGGATTACCCAACTAATTACGGGATAAAATATTAAAACAGTGTATAAGCACTTTTGCCAGTACTCCAATTTTTGTATATTTTTGTACCAAATTAAATTATTATATTAGGAACATTCCAATACATATAAGTAATTAATAATAAATAATAGTCACTACATACTTGAATAATGTAAAAATAAAGTGGTCACATAATACTAGCATAGACTGAACCAGTACTGTCAGTCTAATAATTTTTAATGATTTTAATAATATATTTTAATTTTAATGTAATACATATTTTATTTGATGATTCGTTATGTTTCTTTATCACATTTAATTATACGTTTTTACACATTTTTCATCATAGTCTATTACATAGGTGTAAAATGAGTGAGAAAGGTGGATAAAAAAATTAAAATTTTAGTTTTGATTTATTATCAATATACATATATATATATATATATATATATCAAAATTCGTCCGTTCTCCGGTGTCCGGTATCCCAAAAGTTACAAGAATTAAACGTATGTGTGGAGTGGAAGGGCTAACGCTGAATACGACAACCACTCATCATTTATCTCACATGTAATGATAGGTGCAGGAGGAGTCATGAGGGGGGGGGGGGGTAAAATTAGAAAATGTTTTAAATATTTTATAGGGGTTATCGGTATATATGAATTAAAATATGACGACCACTCTTTTTTATTCTAAAAAAACTAAGATGAGGTTTTTGGTTACGGTGAATAGCGATATGATAATCACTCTTCACTTATCCTCCGTTTATTGCTAGATGGAGGAGGGGCAAAAGGGAGAGGGGGGAAATAAAATTAGAAAACTTCCAAAAATAATTTAGGGGTTTCGGTACAGGTGAATAACAATATGACAACCACTCTTTTTTATCTCCTATTTTAAAGATGAAGGAAGGTGGGTGGAAGGGTCAACATTGAATATGACAACCAGTCTTACTTTATCCCCCATGTAATGATTGAGTGGTAGGGGGTAAGAGGGGGGTTTAGTAGAAAAATTTCATAAATATTTTATAGGGGTTTTCGGTAAAAAAAAAGTGGTCACAGTAATACGAACATTGACAAAAACAGTACTATTACTATAATAAATTTTGATAACATATATAATATAATATATATAATTTAATGTAATACATATTTTAATTGACGAGACGTTTTATTTTTTTTATTACATTTATATAGATTTTTTTTACAAACATTTTTCGTCACCATTTATTTCTAAGGTGTAAAATGCGTGAGGAAGGTGGTTAAAAAATTAAAAATATTATTTTTCTTTCATTTTTTAATGTAATACCAAATGTAATATTAAAATAACTTTTATAATTAATATTCAATTTTTTATTATTGTAATTGTATAATTTCATTTATATTTTTTAATTTTAATATTATGTTAAAATAAATCTTTAAGCCAGAATTTTAATCTGAAAAAAATTTTTATAAATTCAATTATTATGTATAATTATTTGTTTGAAAGAATAATTGAATACATACAATGCATTAGCTGAGTTTAGTAATTTTGTATGAAATTTTCAATTCTTCATCTCCTTTCCGTGAAACATCATGAAAAAGCATGAAATATATGTATAATGGTCAAAGAATAATTTTATATTCTAATTTTTGTTGTTGAAAATATTATTCTGGTAGAAGAATAACACATTTGTTACTAGATTGATGTAGCTTCTTACAGGAATAGTGTGGAAGTATTGTATGTAATGATATATGTGTTACTACGTATTGAAAATAAAAGTTAAAATTCCTTACTCCAGTGTAAGTTTTATCATGTCGTTTATTTTAATTTTTTTTAATTGTTTCAGTATTATGTAGAAATATGTTCAGCATCTATAAACTCTTGTGTAATAGACTAAGATTAAATAAGTGTATACAATGTTGCAAATATAATACACTGTTATTTTAATTTTATTGACTAAAAAAAATTGTTTGTAACTGAATACTAGGTTAATTAATTACACATTATATTATATTTTAATTTTTATTCAATTAAATTGTAAAATTATAAATTTAAAAAAAATATAAAAAATAAGTATATATTTAGTGTAATTTCGACCGAGGGAGCGGTAGCGACCGAGGAATTGTTGCTAGTATCTTCATTAATTTTTAATACATTAGAATTTAAAGGGGTTATTATTACTTTATTTTTTAATGTTGGGTCATTAGGATGTATCTTATTTCCAAATATTTCTGTAATTAAATCATTATTACAAATAAATTGTGTTGGTATTTCTTTAACGTTGTGTTGTAATTCATAGTTTGACAAATTTTTATTCTCTCCTATTTCGAGTAACTAATTTTTAAAACTACTGTCTGGCGTTTGTAATCTTAAATTTTCAGTTAATGACAACTTTGAAAAATATTGCCATACTAAACTTCTTTTAACACAAGTTTCAATAATTTTAGTTCTACTCACATGTGGCAGTATTGGTAGTGTTTGTCTAAAGTCACCAGAAGTTACGATAACTTTTCCTCCAAAAAGAAAGATCATTTTTACATGCATCTCTAAAACATTTATCAATTGTTTCAAAAGCGTACCTTGAAACCATTGATATTTCATCCCAAATTATAATTTTAATATTTTTTAAATAAGTACCATATTTTGAATTAGGACCTATATTACATGTTGATTGTTCATTAATATTTATCGGTAACTTAAATGTACTATGCACAGTTTTCTCATTAATTAATAAATTAGCAGCAGTGCCAGTCCAAGCCAGTGTGATAAAGGAGACATTCATTGACATTAAATATGTAATAATAACATTATGTAAATAACTCTTACCACTCCCACCAGGTCCATCAATAAAATAATATTTACTGCCAATGTTATTAATTGTTGCATTGATGACCAAATCATATATTTGTTTTTGTTTAATCCTTAAAGAACTTATTAAAGCTTCTAATGTATTAGTATAATTATATGCATTTAATTCATTATTATCATAATCATTTACTTCATAATTATCTATATTGGGTATAAGAAAATCATTTAATTTCATTTCATGTAATGAAAAATTTTTTCAATATTATTCAAAGCTTTTTTTTTCACCTACAATATTTGGTAGTTTTGGATCCATAAAATGAATTTTATGTTTATTATATAAATCCAAGGAATTAATTGGTTTTTGGGATGCAAGAATAAATGCAAATAGTTGACACATGGATTTAGGGAACTTGAATACCGCAGCTTCTGCTAAACATTTATCCCATTCATCGTCAGTACTAACAATACCTCTTGATAAACAGGCATCTTCATATGTATCGTAAATAATACCATTTACAGTTCGTATATCCGCAAATAATTTTGCACCACGTACATGTAATAATAGTAGTCGTAGGAAAAATGTTTCACGTTTATTCCGATTTACGAAATACATTCTACTTATGATAGGTTTATTAAATTGTTTTCTTTTAGTCCATTTTTTATTTTTTATGTTAAAAACGTAATGATGAGGAATTTCAGTATATAAATATTGTGTTGCATTTTCGTCTTCTTTGTTCAATTTAAACATGATGTCAATGTTGTATCAAATTTTTATCAATTAATGTATCTTCTTAACCTTCTTTAAAAAATATATATTGTTCATCTTGTTGATGCACAGATAATCTTATAATAGCATAAGATTGATGATGTAATTTAAATTCTAAGATACGATACATAGCCTCCGGTGCGCATACATATCTAGTGGATAGATGTTGAGATATTTCATCATAATTATATATATCTGCATTATTTTTGTCCATATCATTAGTAGTAGCTTCTATCGTAAATTTCACAAGAGCAGTATCAGGACCCTTATGAAAATATTTAAATAAATATTTTATAGCTTTTATTGTAATACATATCTCCACATTAATGTGACATTCCAATAATAATAATAAATATGAATTGTATGGCACAACAAAACTATTATCTGCTACTCTCGGTTTTGAATATATAATTTTATTACCATTTTTTCTTCGGCAATAAGAAGGGTAACCAATAGAATTAAAAGATGTTTGGTTGATATATGCTTTTGGAAAATTTTTTGTACAGCGTGTTTTATCTTCATTCATACATACTGTAACGGTTTTGCTATTTTTAATGATAATAATAAAATAATAACAACTGACTACCGTTAAAACAATAGTCTCACTACGCGATCAGCCGCTCAGTAATAATACGTGTCTATAAGACACGTACAGGCGGAGGCGGCGGTATCCTTTTCTTAGCGAACGCGAACGAAAGTAAAAGGGCAAATAATAAGAATAGAAACACGATGTTTAATTTAAAATAAAAAAAACCAAGTGTATATTATCAAACAAAAGTAATACACGCGTGCCGCTGCACGCGGGATCGCAGGTCGATACGCGAAATAAATAAAGAGAGAAAGAGAGAGAGAGAGACTACAAAACTGGCACTTACAGTGCGTGAGCCGCGATGGCTAATTAAATCACCAGGCGAAGTCTGCGTGGTCGCTGCTCTCCTTTGGCTTCCTGGGCTGCGTCGTCGCCGAATAAACTAACACTGGTTCACTGGGTCACCAGCACAACACCAAGATGACAAGCAGCACGAGGCAATCAAAAATATGGAGAAATACGAGTAATCGAAATAACTCTCTCACGAAAAGACGGTTGAAATATCATCTCCGGGAATCTCTCGCCGGTTGAGATTAATCTAAGTGCTCTCGCACTTACGAACCGAAAACTCTCTCTCTCTCTTTCCCTACTTTTACCTTTACGAAGGTCCGCGAAGATCGCCGAAAATCGTCGAACGTCGACCTGTAACATCTGTAAAGATTAATACACAGGCTAGACAGAGAGAGAATGTAACGAGCAATGTAATATAATCAAATATTACATTGATTCGGTACACTCCCCCCTTCCAGACGCTGGGTAGCCGAAGACGTACCAGCTCTGCATTTCTACTCTCTCTCTAGGCCAGAAGACAAAATGAAAAAGATAATTAACATAAATAATATTTATAAATAAATAAAATAAAACCCAGTATGGATATTTCTCCCTTTATTTCTCTATTTATTCTACATATTAGGCGATGAATATAATAAGAATCATAAAAAAAAAAAACAATCTATAAAAGTTATTGGCGTGGTCGCTCATAGGTGCTATGGTTTACCCGATTCGGGCATTCGCGTCCACGCGCTACACCTGGCAACCCACAGACGTAGCACAGCGATTACGCACTGTTTTGCCCTCTGCCTGAGCTTTGCGAGCTAAAACCGCATCGAGCTGCTGCTGAAAGCAGACCGCCTGTCGTTCCTTCTGTCGTCGAAACGTCGCAAGTGCTTCCTCAGCTTCTTGACTTGCCGAGTCTGACCCCGCCGGTTGCTCTCCGCCAGAAGCGGATTCTTCCAGACTTTGTGCAGTGCTCATTTCTGGCGAGTTTCTGGACAGACCACTTGGTGATTGAGCTCCATCTTCTTCAAGAATGGGTGCTCTGTCACTAGCAGCCTTTTCGTAATCCGACATCTCGAACTCGTAGTAAACTTTCGTTCCTGATGGGGCCACACTCCCTTTTCTGGAACGGGGTTGCCTAATTTCTGGCAAGTTACTGCCATACTAGAGGTTTATGTGCAGGATCTGCCTTTACATGCTTATCGTAGTCTGGGAACCATGGGATCTCCAGATTAATGTCTACATATCTAATCCGGTGAGGCAAAAGTCATTCGCCTCTTCGCCATTTGCGTTTAAACTCAAATGTTCCAATTGGGCATATACTGCCACAATTGGAAGTTTGTTTGTTTCCCCACGAATGTCCCTAGCTATGCGTGATCCATGCATAAGCTGGTCCATTCGGGATTCATAGCTGCTAGCCATTACACAGATCAACATGGTTTTGTTCTAAGAAAGTGAAGAATCATTTCCGATGTAATTTTTCATGTAAAATCCGAATCCTGGGTCTGAATTGCTTTATCACGTCAGGATTTTGAGATATCCTAACCTAAAAGTGCAAAAATCGCAATTTTTTGTTATATTTGAGGTTATCTAGCATCATATTATTTTTTTCTCAAAAAACAACCAATCGTACCTTAACGTGTAATACTCGTTCTTTCAAATGCCGTTGAGTTTGCTTAAATAGCTTATTTCTACATTAAGATATTGCACTTTAAAGTTTTCCAGTTTCGTGAATTTCGTTATTCTCAAAATTCACCTGATTCTGTAGCCTTTGACGTCCAAATTCGACACTTTCCACATACTTTTTGGCGTAGTTCAATATAAATGGACTTTTAAGAGTAAGGAGACGATGTACTATAAGTTTCAGCACCCAAACTGACCCCTAAGTACTTTGAACGGGATGAAAAGGGGGTAAAAATCGCTAAAAACGGTTTATAATTATTCTTCCTCCAAATAAGCAAACCCTAGTCCAAAGAATGCCAAATCCACGTATTCTAAACTCCAAATCCATAATCAGAAATCCAACAAACGTAATCACCTAATTAACATGAGTCCCATTGTCTCTTACAAAATGTAATAACCTTACTTTTAGCGCTACCCAGAAACAACGACGTGGACGTAGTAAGGATTGTTTCCTTTAGGGTGCTTGATTAAAGTGAGTCCCCTTGCCTCTCACGAACCGGAGTGCTTGATTAACGTAAGTCCCCTCGCCTCTCACGAACCGGGTTGCTTTTTTAACGTGAGTCCCCTTGCCTCTCACTATATTAATCCTTATGAAATCTTTTTTTCTTATATTCTAAATTTCTCGTGATAGATCATCTTTTGTGTTGGAAATGTGGTTCATTACGTTGAAGAGACCATTTTCCCTGATAGCGTCGTTCCATTTCTTTTGCATCCTGATGAAAATTCAATTGTTTGTTAGAGACTAAATATTAGTTTTAGCACATAAAGCACTCATAAATATTCTAAAGAGGTTAAAAAGGGGGTAAAAAACGATCTAAAAGTAGATTAATGGAAATAAATTTCTTAGAGTAAGGACACTATGTACAGAAAGATTTAGTACCCAAACTGATTATTGAATATCTTTAACCTTTTGACTGTGGGGGTTGTCGATATATCGACTGCTTAAAATACACAACATATTTAATGTTTTTAGATCAATTTTGATGTTTTGAATGTATATAAAATAGTTTTATAATTCCTCAAAATATTATTCACCTTGAAAATAGGTATTTCAAGGTCAAATTTCATCCCTAGTAGCAGCAAGAATTTTAGAGTGATTTCTTTCGTAATTTTATATACTGTTTATAAAAAATACTTTAAAAAATCACTGCGGTATCCTTAACCTTGAAACTTTACAGACAAGGTCATATTGAATTTTATTTGCATAAGCGAAAGTTCGATCTAGCTTTTTAGCGTTATTGATTAGGTCAAAACGGGGAAAAAAGTAAAAAAATCCTAAAATTATTTTTGTTCATGGAAATGTCTATTTCGCGATGAAATTTTAGTTTCCAAAACAAAATATCGAGCTTCAACCTTATTTTTGAAGGTTACATAAATTGCTGTGGCATTCATTTTCAGCGTGATCTAAAATCAATGACTAAAACACAAAATCTGTTTTTTACTATTTCGGTCTGGGAGTTGGTATATCTTTGTTGTTCGTCAACTGGGTACGAAATAAATGTCATCACTTATTGCAGAAACTCGTCTAATCTTCAAAAATATTTTAATCTCAACAAATTAATTTATTTTTTATTCTTTCATATTTATAAATTTATAATACGATGCAGATTGATACTTCTCATGCATAACTTATTAGTCTCCAGGATTTGCACAGTATATAATTTTTACTATTTTCACTTTCTACTATCTTATATAAAATGGCTGAACATGAAGCTTGGAGTAGTGGCGAGTCCGAACCAGAAAATGAAAAATTAGAAAACGAGGTTTTAGATAATGGAGCAGAAAATGAAGACATCGGAGAAGTCAATTTGGAAGACTTTTCTTATAAGGAAACTGAATTGTCTGAAGACGCGTATTTTTATCCATCAATCAAAGATTTTCTAGGAAGCTCCGAAATAAATTCGAATATCTCTTTTTCAGGAAATACACCAATTGATTATTTCAATTACTTTTGTGATTCTTCTTTGCTCAAAAAAATTGTAGAAGAAACCAATCGTTACGCAACTCAAAATCCCATAACTCGTTCTTCCCACATGAAAGCTTGGTTCCCTATCACAAAAACAGAATTGGAAACTTTTCTAGGCCTTTCCATTCTAATGGGCCACGTCTGTAAAGGCGATTTACAAAGTTATTGGTCCACAGATCTTTTGCTACACACTCCAATTTTTGGCCAAATAATGCCTCGCTATAGATATATTCACATCCTACGATGTTTATATTTTCATAATAATGAAGAAATCGAAAATCATCCTTTAGTAAAAATAAAGCCAGTAATAGAACACGTGCAAAGCAAATTTTCAGCAGTTCTTACCCCAGGAAAAAATCTGTGCATAGATGAAAGTCTATTATTATGGAAAGGTAGGCTTCGATTCAAGCAGTACATTCCTTTGAAGAGAAATCACTTTGGCATCAAGCTATTCATGATTGTAGCCTGGGAGACGGGATTCATGTTGCGTTTTATTGTTTATACTGGCGCAGACACTGATTATCACAAGTTTAATTTGGGTGTTACTGGCGATATTGTAGCTCACTTTTTACAATCTTATTTTTATAAGAGTCATGTTGTATACATAGACAATTGAACACATCTCTCACTTTGGCAGAATTTTTACACGATCGTAATACAGGTATGTGTGGTACAGTGAAAGCAAATAGAAAGGTAATGCCAAAGCTTGAAAGCAAGTTAGTTCGTGACAGAAAGAAAATAAATATGACAAAGAGTAAAAAATAAGTGTATATATATATATTGTGGCTATGTAAAAATAATCATTATAGGTTATTATAAAGAAGGTGTGTGTGCGTGTGTTCAGAAAGAAAGTGAAATATGTCCATATATTTAATATATTTAAAATGCACACACATAAAATAATTTCCATTTGGGGGGGGGGGGTATCGTAATTTTAAATAAATTGATGTTATATAATGTGTTTCCAGACTACATAAAATATAAGCATGTTATATACTCTCATAAATTATATTTTTCTTCAATGGCGGTGGTAAAATTTTTTATAAAGTGGTACATAATACTGTCGTCGTGTTATATATGGTTTTAATTTGTATGTGAATGTAGTATTATTTCAAAGTGATGGTTTTTATAATGCATATTTAAAAATTTTGGTATTTAATAGAATCTGTATAGTAATTGTTATTATAAAATTGAGTGTTATGAAAATCATTTTTTACGCACGTTGGGTGAGTGATTGTATCTAAATGGCGGCTCTGTCGAAATATTTTATATATGATACATGCAAATATAATTCTAATTGTAAAATTTTAACAAATTTAAGTTTTTAAATAATAATTTTAAATACCTGTTTATACGTTATTATAAGACTTAAACTTTTGGTCGTTGTATTTTGGGAAACTCTGATTCTTTTTTGAAGTCTGTATGTTTTGTCAAACTGCAGGCTATTTTGATTTGTCGAGTATAGTTGATGGCAGTGGATCTGTAAAATAAATTTTTCCTTCCAGCGTTAGCCAACATATCAATGTTGTTATCGAACTCTTACGACGAGGATGTGCTGGTAAGGTATACATTTCAAGAGTCGTTTTTTTTTATTACAAATTCCATTTTGTAACGATATAATTAATTACATGATACAGTATATATCGTAACCTGTCTTTTAATACTTTTTTTGACGCTCAAGGCAAATATTTATTATATTACGGCAATCATGATATTAAATTCGTTACACAGGTTTTCAGAAGATAGCTTATCTAATGGGAATTTTGGTTTTAGTATTATATAATTTTACTTGTTTCTGAAGTTTTGTTATATTTTCTATTTTTTTAGTAATTGATGTAATGAGTATATACTTTTTTGTACTCATTTACAATATTATATATTGCAGCCGGTTTTTAATCATGTTAATCATTTACAGCGCAAAGAATTATCAATTATTTTGCATATTTATTTTAATGATTCAGTAGTAGTAATATTTCAATGTTTTTTTCTTATATTTCATTTTTTTTTATTTATTATAACTAATTTAATGATTTGTCATTTACAATATGATATGTTGCAGCCGGTTTTCAATTATATTTTAATGATTTTCAGCGCAAACAATTATTAATTATTTTGCATATTCACTTTAATCATTCAATAGTTGTAATATTTTAATGTTTTTTTTCATACTTCCATTTTTATTTATTTATAAAATTTATATAAAATGTGTATAAATTTTCGTCTACACATTTAGAATACTTCTTTAAACACTATATTCTTAGTGTAAATTTTATGTTTATTTTTTAATTTATCATTTTCTATTATTGCATTGTTTAACAGTAATATTTTTAAATTTTTTCTTCTCTTAGCTCTTGAAATAATTGACCATAGCTAAAAACTGGAGATGGTAAATAGATACTAACTTGTTTGTATGACTGTCCTTGTGATTTGTTAATAGTCATTGCAAAACCTAATCGAATGGGAAATTGTTTTCTGCGCATGTTGAATGGTATATCTTCTTTAGATGGTGACAAAGTGATTCTTGGTATTAAAACTATAATTTTCCAATTTTTTTCCGCTTATAATTTCTGCTTTAATTAAATGTTTCATAAGTTTTGTTACTAATAATCTTGTTACATTACAAAGACCTTCATTCACATTTAAATTTATTAGAAGAATTACTATTGCACCTACATTTAATTGTAATTTATGTAGAGGAAGTCCATTAGATGTAAGGGAATTAAGAAATTCTGTAGGTAAAATGACATCTAAGTTTTCTCCATTATCATCTTCTGCTGTATCTACACATAAGTATTCAATAATTTGCCCTTCCATTATAGCCAAAATTTTATTATTTATTTCAATTACGTCGTTGTTAGTGGGGGCTAATATAACTTCATCATTTAAATCTTTATCATTTATTTTTATTTCATTTCCAAAAATTTCTGCAATGATATCATTTTCTTTTGTTATTAAATCAAGAGAGATTTCAAGCAGTTCATTTTCTTCTTCATACATATTTAAACGTTTACCTTCACCTACATTTAATAACCATTGTCTAAAATAATTGTCATTATCTGTCACTCGAAGATTTTCATTTAGTGTCATACGTATAAAATTCGGCCATAAGTAACTGTTTTTAACTGAATTTTCAATAACTTCAGTACGACTACCATGTCGTATAACTGGTAATGTTTGCCTAAAATCGCCTGTAACAACCAACATTTTACCATCAAATATTTTTTTATTATTACATATATCTTGAAATAGGCGATTGACTGCTTCAAAAGCATATTTCGATGTCATAGATATTTCATCCCATATTATAATTTGAACTTCTTTTAAATTTTTACCATCTATTGAATTAGATTTAATATTACATGTAGTACATTCTGTAATATTAAGTGGTAGTTTAAATGTTGTGTGTACTATTTTCCCGTTATGTATTAAATTTGCTGCAATCCCTGTCCAAGCAACACATAAAAATGAAATGTTTGAGAATTTAAGATAGTCTATTAGAACATTAAGTAAATAGCTCTTCCCACTTCCTCCTGGTCCATCAATAAAAAAGCTTTTTTTGTCTTCAATTTTTAAATGTTGCGCGATAGTATCGAAAATGTCTTTTTGATGATTTTTTAAAGAAATTACGTTGACGTTTATTTCAGTAAATATGCAACGTTTGTTATGTGTTGTTGATGTATCAGCATAAACTTCTATAAATGTAGATATAACGGGTAAATTAAAATTATTTAAAGAATATCCATTCAATTGTAGATATTGTATACCTATATATTGATGAAATAGTATAGCCTGATGAGGATGGAGGATATCCATCGAAACGTCGCCAAATAAATAAATATGGTTTGTTCATCAATGTCGAGGAAAACCTAAACTACTCCTAAATACACTGCATGGATGACCAAAAATCACTCAATAATAATGTTTAATGCTAGGTTTTCACCAGCATTTTGTTCATATTTTGGGTGGTAAAAAAAGTTTGTATTTTTCGTACAAATCTCTTGCATTAATAGGATTGTGAAAAATACAAATATATGCAAATAATTCACAAAGAGCAGTAGGAAAGTGTAATTGTGTTGCTTCTTCCAAACATCTGTCCCATTCTTTATCTTCATTAACCAAATGTCTAGCTATAGAAGCTTCATAAAATGTAGAATAAATTATATCATCAACAGTACGTAAATACTGAAATGATGATGCTCCTTTGACACGTAAAAGTAATAATCTTATAAAATATCGTTTTCGATCCTTTGGATTCACTAAATACATTCTACTTAATACAGGTTTTTTTGTTTTTTATTCCATGTTCTTGAATTATTATCAAATACATAATTTAATGGTATTTCGGAATATAAATAACTTCGTGCATCAGAATCGATTTGATTTAATTTAAAGTATGCTGTTAATGTCGTTTTTACTTTTTTTTAAATTTCTATTTCTTTTCCTTCTTTAAAATACACTTTTTGTTCATCTTCATTGTGAATACCTAATCTTATTATGGTATGTGAAAGTTCGTGTAGAGGATATTCTAATAGTCTGTGCATAGCTTCTGGTGGACATAAATATCTTGTATTAATGTATTGTTTAATTTCATCGTATTCGAATTTATTGCTTTCAATATCTTCATCATGAATTACATTAGAACTGTCTTTTGATCTGATACCTGTGTCACGTATTTCTATGTACGCACAGTCATGTCCTTTATAACAATATTTAAATAAGTATTTTATACATTGGACTATTGAGCATACTTCGACATTATTGTGACAATTAAATTTTAACAATAAATAAGGATTATACGGAACAACAAACCGATTATCAGCTATTCTATTGTGGCATTTACCTTTATAATTGATTTTTTTGCTATTATTTCTTCTTATATATAATGGATATCCTGATGAATTAAAAGTTGTTTTGTTATTAAATTTTTTTTGAAAATTTTTCGTATATTTTTTTGTGTCTTTACTCATGCAAGGTGAACTCATGTTTTGCTCTCCACAGGGTCCATGAATCATAAACTGTTTTACAATATTATACAACCGTGGATAGATATCTTCGTTTGGAATTTCTGCGTTTATAAGTTCATCAACTTTTTCGGGAGTATTAACTTTATAATTTTTATCTAAAAATAATAGCATATTCATGTAAGGAAGTTCACGTTTTTGAAATTCGATAACATAAGTGTAGGCGATACAATTTCCTAAAACACCTTGCTTAATTACCAATTCTTTAAATTCTTTTATTTTTTGATGAAATACCTTAACTACTAAATCTGGTCTATCAATTACAGTTTCATATTTTTTTAAATGTTCAGTTATTTCTTTCCAGTTTGGATTACATGACATGGTTATAAAAAAATCAGGTTTCCCGTAATGATTCATTAGATTCATTGAGTCAATATAATTTTGTTTTAAAAATCTTGAACTTCTAACAAAATTTGATGGCAAAATAAATATTTTTCCAATTTTTATATTTTCAGATTCTTTTTTCTTGTGTAAATAATCCATTACGTCTTTAAAATAATCGCTTCTTAAAATATCTTGGTTTTTCTTTATCAAATATAATCTTAATTGTTCAACTTTTACAAATGCATCAATTGTAAACTGTTGAGAAACTTTTCCCATATTAAGGTATGGATTAAATCCATTTCTCATAGTAAGTCTGTAATTATAAAATTGCAAACATGAAATATTGTTTTTCTAATATTTGCATTTCATATTAGGCATCCATCCATATCCTCCATTTGGATAAATAGGTGGGTATGTCATTGGATCAGTGTGTTTACTTATTAAAGGAATACTAATTGGATTGTCATATTTTGAATATATAACTATATCCCGCTCTGAAGTAGGCAGTCCATTTTTTCCTACAAATACCATGGCAACTTCGTTACAAATAGCTTCATTATATATATTTTTATCTAATTTTTCATTTCGTTTTATACACATGGTAACTGTTTGCGGTATAGTACCACTTTTAGCACACCGTTCTAATTTTTCTTTTTCTACCTCATACATCATTTTATAAGCTTTAGCATAAGGATTAACATTTCTAATTAAGCTATTTAATTTACTTAACAATTCTAATTTTGTATTTAATTATTTTTAAAACTTTTCCTTTCAGCTAAAGCTAATTCATTATTTAGAACATACAATTGCCCATATTTTCGAGCTTCATTTTCATTTGGATGTAAAGCAAAAACATTGTGATATATTTGACCACATATTCTAAGAATTTGTGGTCCACTACCAGATAACTTATCAAAATTAGCTCCAAAGCTTGCAAAAGCTAACGCATTATTATATAGCCGAATATTTTTGCGAAAATTAATACTCTCTACCGATATTCTTGTAGCTAATTGCTTTAATTCTTCCGGATAGGGAGGCATTTTCGGTAAGTCTACGTTTCCTTTGTGACAACAATTAGAAAATTCTTTACCTAGTGTATATTCAGAAACAAAATGTTTAGCATTACAATGTTTACAAGTTTCAGACATATAACCTAAATTGTTTTCAATAATTATTTTTTCATCAAAATCTACATTTGCTATTCGACCTATTATATTGGATTTACTTACTAATTTTACATTTTGTTCATTTTTAATTAAAATACGTTTATTTAATTCCTTATAGTTTATACCTTTTTTGGAATCAATTGGTTTATCATATACGTTAAAAAATTTTCCTTCATCAATTTTTAATTTTTTAAGCAATATGATTGGTATTTCCATATCTTTATCATTTTTCATACATATGCGTCTTTTTAAATTTTTTTGTAAATGGTTTTGTACTAATTTATCGATATCATTTTTTCTACTTTCGTTTAATATTTTTCCATTTAATTTTTTCTTTTCATTTTTTTACATTAATCAGTATTTTTATTATAATAAATATGTTGTTTTTGTAATGCTTCTTTTTCTCGTTTATTTTTTATTTCGTCACTATTCATTTTTTGTTTTTTCATCATGGTTTGCTGTTTTCTCTTCATTTTTTTTTCTTCTATTTTGCCGTCGTTACTATCTTTACTCCTCATATAAGCTTCTTTTTTAATGCAACGCTTCTTTTTCTCGTTCATTTTTTATTTCGATACAGCTCATTGTTTCCCTTTTTATCATAGTTTGCTTTTTCATTTTTAGCTGTTTTATTTCTATATCATTAAATTGTTTATCTTTATTTTTTTGATAAAATGAACTATAAGTTGGTATTTCATAGTCTATTACCATTGGGGTAATAGAATCAACGGAAATGATTTTATCTTTATTATATAAATTGATTATTGTTTGTTGTTCAGAAATAAATTTCTGTTGAAAATTTTGTTTTAATATTTTTATTTCTGCTACATTGAAATTCAATTTTTTTTCATCAATACAACAAATATGAATGATGTTTCTTTTGATTGGTATTGTTGAAATATTATAGTTTATATTTTGTAAAATTGGAAATATCGTAATACTACGTGTTTCGTATATTTTTAGTAAATGTGAACGCATTTGGGAAATATCATAGTTTAAACTGAATGGGCATAAATTAAATACAATAGAGACAGCAAAAGCTATCGCGAAAGTTCCACAATCATAACTATTGGTTTGAAATTGCACTGTTTCAAAAACAATTTTTAATTGTTGACTATCTGGAAATAATCTATTGATGTATACTTTATGTTCATTTTGCAAACATTTAGCATTTAAACTATCATAAATGTGTATCGTTCTATTATTGTAATACATACAAATCCAATGACCTTTTTCATAATTTCCAGAAAATAACAATTGAATGTATTCATTATTCATTTGAACTGGTGAATATTATATGGTTTTTGAATGGTGTACATGATTTAAGGATGTTATTAAATTCTAATGTGTTCATCATTTAACATAGAAGCATCGTCGCTATATGGTTCAATCCGTTTTACAAATAATTTTTGTACTTCCGTCAAACCCATTTCATTAAAAAATTAATTTAATTTAAAATTATGTGTTCGGCCGTTCGGTGTACATTGCAAAAGATATTTTTTGGAATTATTCTATTGTGTTTGTAATAATGTTTCATACATAAGTAAAAATACTTTATGTTTATAAGGAGATGTTAGTCCGTCCTAATGTAAACTTAAGATGTATTTTTTACAAAAAAATGTACCTAAACATCACAATGTCTTCTTTTTACAAGACTTTATGATAAATTTTCACCTCAATTTAATTTAAAACAATTAAATAAATTAAATTTTAAAAAAATCATAATTTAGAATCTAGATTATAAGATAAAGATTATAATTTAATTTAAAATAATTAAATAAATTAAATTAAAAAAAAATTAATAATTTATCATCTTTAATTTATAATTAAATTAAATTATAATTAAATTTAATCTCAATTAAATTATAATCTTTGTATAAAGATTCGGCCGAACACATAATTTTCAATTAAATTAATTTTTTAATGAAATGGGTTTGACGGAAGTACAAAAATTAGTTGTAAAAGGGATTGAACCATATAGCGACGATGCTTCTATGTTAAATGATGAACAAATATTAGAATTTAATAACATCTTTAAATCATGTACACCATTCAATATGCAAACAACTCTTCTAGTTCAAAAACCATATAATATTCACCCAGTTCAAATGAATAATGAATACTTTCAATTGTTATTTTCTGGAAATTATGAAAAAGGTTATTGGATTTGTATGTAAATTTTATTAAATTTAATTACGTAATCAAATAATATTTTAATTATTGTTATTAAGACAATTTTCTGGTAATAATATCGACATAGTAGTTAATATCTATTTGTTTAAAAAAACTATAAGGCCCAAAAATGTAAGGCCCAAAAATTATAAGGTCCAAAATTTATAAGGCCCAAAATTTATAAGGCCCAAAATTTATAAGGCCCAAAATTTATAAGGCCCAAAAATGTAAGGTCCAAAAAATGTAAGGCCCAAAATTGTAAAGTCCAATTAAAATAAATTTTTGAAACTAAAAAAATGCACTTTTAAAAAACCGGAGAACCGGAGAACCGGAGACCAAAAGTCGATCCACTTTAATATAATATAAGATTTTTTGCATCTGCACAAATCAGCCGTTCTCCCGCCTAGTTTTCTGGTGGAAATTTTTTCAGCAAGCACGTGTTCATCAGTCCTCGTCATTAATTTTACTACTCTGTTTGTAGTATATTTTCTTTTTATGTAAAAAATCAATTGGTTTTACGTTTAGTTGTATGCTAACATTTATTTCATTTCACTATGGAATCTCGTAAATGTTTGAATTACCCTAATAAATCTTACTACATTTATGGTCGTTTCACGTTTGACAATCAAAATGTGGATATGAATGAAAATATTAAGAGCCATTACAAGAGCTACCTTAATAAACCAATTTCTCATCAAGATAAAGCTTGGGTTCCACATGTAGCTTGTAAGCCATGCGTTGCAGCATTAAAACTTTGGAATAATGCTACGACTGTGGTGCCACCAGTGCCTTTAAAAGCACTTACGATTTGGTATGAAACTTCCAGTAATGAAGAGTGATATATCTGCATACCTAAAATTTTTGGTTTCAACAGTAAAAATGCTAATAAAATACAAAATACAAATGTTACAAGTGTAACAAATAATGCCGTATGATTCTCATGATATACCTCCAACTCCTCCCCTATCGAACCAAAAGTTAAAGACGATACAGCTGAAGATGATGCGTGTTATTCAAATAATCCTCTCACCCCGGTTTGTGAGAGGTGAGGAGACTCACGTTAAAAAAGTACCTTGGTTTGTGAGAGGTGAGGAAACTCACGTTAATCAAGCACCCCGGGTTGTGCTAGGCGAGGAGACTCACGTTAATTAGGAATATCGGTTCATGAGAGGCGAGAGGACTCACGTTAAATAGGACCCCGGTTCGTTAGAGGTGAGGGGACGCACGTTAATCAAGCACCACGGTTTGTGAGAGGCGAGGGGACTCACGTTAAGGGGCCTAGCCTGGGTTAAATGTTTTAAATAAATAAACAATTATTATTAAAATAAATTTTTTTTTTCATTCTTCTCACAAATTTATTTTTCTTACATAATATATATATATACTAGAGGGCTTCGCCCCCCTGCGCGCTTCGCGCGCCAACCCCCTATTTTTAATTTCGAAAAAGGTTTTTCGTAACTAATTTATTTAAAATAATGTTTTAAATTGTATTATTTTTTCACTACCATGGACACCTTAAAAATTAAACAGATTCACGCAACACCTTGGAGGTACTGCTGTAGTGTATTGGGTTTTATACCAAAAAATTTTTTTTTTTTAAATACGATTATAATTTATAATTAAAAGTTTTTACCAAAATTTAGTGTAATGAAATCAGAATAAAAATAAAAGAGACATATTAAATTTTAACTGTAAATTTTAAACTATATGAATTCCTATAAAGCTTAAATTTATATTTTAATAATATAAGTGTAAATGAAAAATTAACTTACCAAAGATAGTAAAGTGCATATACTTACTATATTGTAGTATTAAGTAACAACTTATTAAAATTTTGGATTATTTTAAACGGATCTAAATAGAACTTCGCCTCCTAAAATTAATTTATTTAATGGCGAAGGATCATCGCCAACAGTTCTATGTCATTAATATTTGGTACTTTAAGAGTAATAAAACTTTCTTCTGAAATAAATAAATTTTTGTATTAATTGTAAAGAACTATTTATAACATTTTAACGGAATATAAATAAAAACCTGTTTCTTCCATTTCTCCCGTAATTCGTAATTTGCACCCTCCTTCAAAATTTGCGTTTGAATCCATAATTATATCCAATTTATTTTTCCCTTTACTTACAGAGCCCATATATTTATTTTGATTATTATAAACAAATTCATTCCTTAAATAACCTTCTGTTTCTAATAAATACATACTTGTTTATTTAAAATATTGTTTTCTATAAATATACATAATCTACTCACTTGTATATCCATACAATTTTGAAATATTAAATTAAAAAATATTTAAATTAATGCTCCTAAATTAATAATTTTTCAAAAACTTTTCAAATGTAATTCGTATTTTATATTGCCACTGTTAAAATTTGAATTTTCTTTTGCCATTACTGTTTATA
This sequence comes from Theocolax elegans, assembly GCA_026168455.1. NCBI lineage: Eukaryota > Metazoa > Arthropoda > Insecta > Hymenoptera > Cerocephalidae > Theocolax > Theocolax elegans. The sequence goes on along the minus strand of CM047427.1, from coordinate 34,441,587 downwards.
ATATAATTATCTTAAAAATGCAATAATTAACGTATTTAATTTTTAACCCATTGTATATATCTCATATGGATATTTGGAAAAGTGTATGTTGTACTTGATTAATATTTATTTTATCTTCGAAAAATTTTGCATCTACATTTAAAGCATTTAATTTTAGATCCGTTATTATCATTGAGTACACATTTAAAAATTTTATGAGTTTTATCAGCAGGAATGAGTAAACTAATACACATTCTTTCAAGAAGTACTCATAACTTTTTTTTGCGCACGGAATAAATACATATATTATGCATTCATGAAAAAAAAATTTTGAAGTATATGCGGTATACCACGTAAAGTGGTCCGATCAAAATTTTAAAATGCACCAAATTTTGGGTACACATTGCAAATGTTTTTCAGAATACAGAAAAAAATTTTTAGGTACTGGAATGTATTTGCTCAAAAGTTATTCTAACCTCAAAAAGTGAATTTTTTCTAGTTTTTTTCAACACCAGCTGGGTTTACCGCTATTTAACTCAAAATCTATCAACTGTTACTATAAAACATTATATATAACATTCGTTGCTAACTATGTCTAGAATTTATCCTTCTGGGTTAGAATTTCTAATCTCAAGGTTAATGTTACATAAACTACATGTCAATATTCAACTTAAAAATAGTGTAAGTGCGCCACAATTGATTTTTATTATCCAAAAGTCTAAAAAAAAGCTTGAAGCTATACCTTTCAAATGGTCTGTAGCATTTTTGGGGCCTTCAATTCGGTAAAAAGTTATGATAATTTAAAGAAAGACATAAAATTCACAAAAATTAACATGGTAATTCCCATTTAAATTTTAAAAAAAATTTCGAGTTTCTTTAAATTATCATAACTTTTTACAGAATTGAAGGCCTCAAAAATGCTATAGACCATTTGAAAGGTATTGCTTCAAGCTTTTTTTTAGACTTTTGGATAAAAAAATCAATTGTGGCGCACTTACACTATTTTTAAGTTGAATATTGACATGTAGTTTATGTAACATTAACCTTGAGATTAGAAATTCTAACCCAGAAGGATAAATTCTAGACATAGTTAGCAATGAATGTTATATATAATGTTTTATAGTAAAAGCTCACTCCGTCAACGGCTCGCCGATACTTCAACAGCTACCGTGTACGTTGGTATGGGTTCCAGAGTGAGCCCACTTCCGGAAGTACGAATTTAGGATTGGCAGACGAGTACCGCGGGCTCGTCTGCTTATCAAACTAAGAATCGGGATTCCTGGGTGAATACGGGACGTCAAAATGATATGAACCAGAAGATAAAATAGAACTCAAATTTATTTATTGATCTGTAGAACAATACAATAGCTAGATCGCGAACGCGCGAAATACTACAATCGTTCGGGCGGCCCGGGCGCAATCGCGGGGGATCATAATCCGGAAGCGGGATCGCGGCGCGAAGAGAGTCCGCGAAAATTACCCGAGCACGTTATCCTCGTCGGGAGGGAAAAAGCTCTAACCTTGTACTAGTACCGGTGAACCTCCTCACGTCTCGAATGTAGTACTACGTAGTCGTCGGCGGCGTCACTCGAGGACCTTCCAGCTCGGCGGCTCACGCGAGAATGTCTCTCCTCGATTGTCCCTCGTTCCCCCTCCCTTTCGTATCCCGCGCGGTCTTACCCGACGACCGTACGGGCCTCGCGACGGAGAACGATGACGAGTCGCTCGCGCTATCGTCACTCGTCACACCCCTCTCCCAGACGGCGGGTACCGGACAGGTATCCGGCTTCTGCCTTTACGTTCTCAGAGCGAGGTTGGATGGGTGCTTGAAGGAGGGTTATGAGATAGGGTATCGAACAGAAAGAATTGGACTGTTTTTTCCTCCGAAACTTTATTCTATTTCTATTTTTTTTTCCTTACAACACTATTAGTACACATTGCGTGGGGTACTCGTGGTACCCTACGTCGTAGCGTCGTTAATGCGGCTAGCGCCAATGGTTCTGGCGCTCGGGACATTGCCACGAGCGCTTGACACCCTCTTCTCCGCATATGTAACAGCGTGGGGGCTCGGAATTCTTGCCCCGAGCCTCCTCTCTTGCGCGCTCCTTTTGAGAATGGAGTTCCGCGAACAAGGCGACGCTCTTGGCCTTCTGATGAGCCCACTGGGCTTCTTTTGTGAGGCGCCGGGCCTCCTTCGTCGCTTGTGCAGCGCGCAGGGTGGCCTCCTCACTCGCCTTCCTTGCGGCTTCGAGCTCGGCTTGGCGGCGTTCCTCGCGTAGTCGGGCTTGACGACGGCGGTCTCGTTGACTTCGCCGGAGGATGTCCAGGTACGCCAGCTGTTCCTTCCGGTCGTCCACGTCCTCTCGCCATGCCGTGATAGCCCGGTCCGCCGCTTCTCCATAGGTGCGGTGGAAGTCTGCAAGGGCCCCATATGCCCTGCGTTCCTGCGCCTCAGCCTCTAATTGAGCGGTTCAGGCGGCGTCTAGCTGGGACTCTAGGCTTTCCCAGTCTGCCCAGATATCCCCTGACCAGGCCTGCTCGTCGTGCTTCAATGACGTAGCCCCCGCCTCCTCGGGGGGTCCTGCGTTGGCCGCTGATGGTAGGCTCGCGGCCAACTTCTCGATTTCTCGAGAGAGCTTCCCTAGGAAGGGCTCTTCCTCGACCCTCTTACTCAGTTGGAGCCCTACTAATAGGGCTGCCAAATCGCTGGTGGTGGGGTCGACATCCATGATCCTAGAACAGTCGTAATTCACTTGTCAGGGTTGGTTCTTATTCCTTTACGGATAGAAGGGATGGTACTCGGATGGGGTTGGGTATGAGAAACGTATTAGGCTTCCGCTCGGTTTCGAGTCCTACGCGGCGACCAGCTTTTCGTTATTGCAGACGATTTAGCTTTCTTGGAGCCTAGTGGACGGCCCGGGCGGCGTACTATCCCCGTGGACACGGTTCCGCGTACCTCCTGACTATCTCTACACACTTTTTTCGGTGCGATCGGGCGGCGAACTACGAACGCTGTTTTTCGCGGTCGTCCGGGTTTACGCTTGGGGGGCACGGTCAGCGCAGTCTGACATTCGTTCGCCGGCGCTACGGTGACTCTCTCGCTTATTTCGGTTACACGCTCGCTCGCATTTACAATATTTTCGCTATTTGAGGGCGGACAATTACCCGCCCCTGCGCGTGACGCATCCAACGGTGGAAGAGTCTTCTCGAAGTCGTCTTCTTCCGGGTCTATACCCTTTTGGTACGGCTTGAGTTGTTCTGCATGGACGGGAGAATCCGAGTCCCCGCCCTCGTCAATTAACGAATAACTATTTGTCCCAATGGCTCTCGAGACCAAGTACGGTCCCCTGTATTTCGGTGTGAGTTTAGCCGACACGTTATGAGCTGCCGAAGAGAGTACTTCGTTACGTCTCCAGACTAGGTCGCCTGTCTCGTATTCGACGAAGCGGCGACCCTTGTCGTAGTGATTCGCTTGCTTCTCCTGAGCCGATTCTGCTCGGTCAGCAGCTACGTCGTGTAACAGTGGTAACCTGTCCAAGCGTTCTTTCCAATCTTCGAGTGCTGTTTTATTTTCTTCCAGGAGCGCTGCCTTTTCTTCGCGTTTTCTTAACGAGTCGGGAGGCATTGGTTTCCTGCCGTAGATCAACATCGCTGGGCTTGCTCCCGTCGAACTTTGTATCGACGTATTGTATGCGAACGCGATCTCGTGAAGATTCGAGTCCCAGTGCTTATGATCCTTCTCGATAAACGCGATTAACATGGTTTTTATCGTTATGTTCACGCGCTCGACTGGGTTCGCCTGTGGGAAGTAGGGGGGAGTAGTCATATGCTGCACCCCGACTTCCTTTAGGTAATCGTCTACAAGGCTATTCTTAAGTTCTGTCCCGTTATCGGACAAGAACGTCGACGGTACTCCGTATCGGAAGAGAACTCGGTCCTTTAAATTCTTGAGGATCGTTTGCGCGTTAGCCTTCCTTATGGGTATGCACTCGATCCAGCGAGTAAATAAATCTTCGAATATCAAAATGTATTCGAAGCCTTGGACGCTCCTCGGAAACGGACCCATAACGTCCCCTGCGACAACTTCCCAGGGCCGTTCGATGGTCCGGCGTCCCATTAGTCCTGCAGGTAGGCGTTGTTCGACCTTGCACTGTTGACAGATCAAACAACATCGGACGTAGTCGGCTACATCCCGGTATAAGCGTGGCCAATAATAGTACAAGGCGATACGATTATATGTTTTCTCCCTACCTAGGTGACCCGCCGTGGGCTCGTCGTGTCCTTGTTTTAGAACGAGCGCACGCTTCTCAATCGGGACGACGAGCTTCCATGCTTCGTCATCACCGAGTGTTGCGGACATGCGGACAACATTGAATCGGGACGATATGTATACAATCTCCCCGCTATGATTTTCCATTTGGGGAAATCACTAGGGCTTTTCGTGACTTTGTCGTGTTGGCCCAGGTACCACTCATCAGTAGTCTCTTGACTCCAGGTCACCGCGCTGACCGATAATTCGTCTCCCTCGCTCATCCGAGAGAGTGCATCGGACACGTGGTTGAGTGCTCCTTTTCGGTATTCTACCTCGTAATCGTACCCTTGTAGCTCCAGTGCCCAACGAGATAGGCGGCCCGTCGGATTACGCAGATTGCATAACCACCTGAGACTGGAGTGGTCGGTTATAGCCTTGAACTTATAACCTTCGACATAAGCGCAGAACTTACGAATGGCCCACATGAGAGCGAGACACTCTCGCTCTTTGACGCTATAATTCCTCTCGCTGTCGGTCATCGTGCGGCTCGCAAATTCGAGCACGCGTTCTTACCCGTCTATATTTTGTACCAACACTGCTCCGAGCCCTGTGTCGCTCGCGTCACATTGGATCACGAACATTTCGTCAAACGAAGGAAGGTGTAGGACCGGGGCCGTCGCGATGAGCATCTTACATTGCTCGAATGAGGTCTGTTGTTCCGCTTGCCACTCGTATTTACCGTCTTTCTTCGTTAAAGACGTAAGGGGCTCGGCGATCGTCGCGAAATCCTTTAGGAATTACCGATACCACGACGCCATTCCTAGGAACCTCCTCAGCTGCTTAATGTTTTTAGGAGCTGGGTAGTTTAATATCGGCTCAATCTTGGATGGGTTGGGCCGAAAACCGTCGCGGTTCACTAGTACCCCGAGGTATTTTACCTCTTCCTGGCAAAATACGCTCTTCTCGCGATTGACAGTTAGCCCTGCCTCCTTGATTCGCAATAGGACCGTCTCAAGTAACTTAACGTGCTCCTCAAAAGTCTCGGACGTAATTATCACGTCATCGAGATAGGAGTATACGTATGGTTCGAGGCTAGGACCGATGATACAGTCTATCAGCCGCTGGAACGTCGCACCAGCGTTATTGAGTCCATACGGCATTCGTGTAAATTGGTACAGGCCCATCCCTGGTACCGTGAAAGTCGTCATCTCGCGAGAGTCGGCACGCAGGGGGATCTGGTGGTACGCGCTACTCAGATCCAGCGTGCTTATATACCGTGCACTCTGTAACTTGCGCAGGATGCTATCCATATTCGGGAGGGGATAAGCATCCGGCTTGGTTACTGCATTGATTTTCCTGAAATCGATGCAGAACCTATATTTGCCATTATCCTTACGGACCATGACCACAGGACTAGACCAACTACTAGCCGAAGGTTCGATTATGCCCGCAGCGAGCATTTCATCAACCTGTTCCTTCATTTTATCGCTAATAGCCTTGGATACTGGATAGCACTTTTGCTAGATTGGGCGAGCTGATCCAACGTCGATCGTGTGCTCTGCCAAGTTCGTGCATCCGATAGGACCGCCACCCGGTCCCAGCATCCGGTCTAGTAATTTTCGGAGTTGCTCTCTCTCGGCTGGTAGCGCGTCCGCTAAGCCGATCGAGTTGAGAGACGCTATACACGGGAAGTCCACGCCCGCCAACTCCAAGAAGACTGATCTCTTCTTATCTTTAAAAAGCAAGCAATTCTCTTGTGGAAAGAGGATCGCATTAAATTTCTTAATAAAATTCACGCCTACATAACAATCAGCGTCTAAGTGTGGCATTATATCTATTTTGAGGTCGTGTTTTATACCTGCGACCTCAAACGGCAAGTAGGTATAACCCGTGACGGGAGAGAAACGTCCGTCTCCTAATTTCGCTCCCTTCCCACTATCAGGTCGCACTGATTTACCTAACTCATTGGCAATCAGGAGGGCGATCGGTCCCATGACCGTTCGGGATGCTCCGGGGTCGTACAACGCCCTTAAGCGGTAAGGTCCTACGTTTACCTGTAGCCACCAGCGTCCTACGTCCTGGTCCGACTCTACACTAGCGGAGTCGTCCTCGGACGATTTTCCTTCCGTCGTACCGGTTTTATTACATTCCTTTGTCGATACAACTGCGGCAACGGCGTTATTCTCGTTGTGTCGAACGTCTCGTTCTTTTGCGGCCTCTTTACATGGGGGAAAGACCGTTGAGACCCCTATTGGTCTTTCCCCTTCCCGTTTCCCGTGCCCTTCGGACAGTTATATCGGAAATGACCTGACATGCCGCATCCGAAACAGTATACCTCCTTCGGGACGTTCTCTCTACCGAAGTCTTTCTTCTTATTCGGGGGAGACTTTCGTCCATCGTCTCCTCTCTTACTCATATTACTCTGTCCCGAGCCTTGCTTACTCTGAGTGGGACTTCCTCCATTAGTCGGACGAGAGTCGTTCGGCTTTTGTTGAACGGGAGCGTAATTCTTCCCGCTACCCTGTCGGGAGTTTAGTCGCTCCGTTGAACTCGTTTTCAAGGAGTGGATCTCCTTGAGCATCTCAGCCATTAGTCGACTAACGAACGGTCGGTCTTTTTAGTGGTTGTTTCGGTTGCATCCACTTTAGGTCGACTAGGAGGATCTTGACTTGGTTTCCCTGTCCTCGGTTTGAATCCTAGGTCAGGGTGTAACATCTTCTCTGGAGGCGGCGGAGGTTGGTATGATATCTCGGCCTCCAGCGTTAGCTCGGCGTCGCGTGCCTTCTCGAGCAAGTCTCGGATGCTTCGGCATGAGTTACGTTCGATCATACGCTGTAACTCAGGCAGTATGTTTCGATGTAGTAAGTCAAGTTGTTGACTTACGCTCGGGATTGGCTGTTGTTTTCGTAACATCGAACCTAAGCACGTTATATAATTGCGCACGGGTTCGCCTTTCCCTTGGGTTCGTCGGTTTGCATCGCTCGCTAGTCTTTGTTGGTAACGTCGGTCCATGCCGTACCAATCTCTAGCCTCGTGGCAAAACTCCTGCCACGTCGTCCACTGGTCTTTATAATCGCGGTACCACGTGGACGCGACACCGGTCATTAGTTCGGCTAGTGCGGGTATTAATTCCTCGTCTGTAAGCCTTGCTAATGTCCTGCATTCTTCTACCCTTGTGATGAATAGATCAATGCTATCATCTGGTTCGCCGGTGAATCGCACGTTCCATCGTCGAACTATATTGCCGATATCCCGTGTATTTGTCGATCCACCGTTGCTCTGCGAGTAGTGCATATTTGCTCTATATGCGCAGCTGGAGAGGTTCCCCCCCTCCCAGGCGCTGCCGATATTTCCAAACGGTGGTATCGAACCACAGGTGCAACTGGCGCAGTGTGAACGCTGCAATCTAGTTGCATTTTGTGCAGATCGGGTATGGTTGTTGCAGGGTTGTTGCGTGTGATCCCACGATTCACGCAACGGTGAGGCTTGACTTCGAGAGTGACCTAAGTTCGCGGGTTGTGACAAAATCGGTCTACTCTGGTCATAATAATTGCATGTGAATGTATCCTGGATATTCACTTGCTGCCTCTGGTGTCTATCTTGGTGTTGGGCCCCTAGGTCGGGCCCAATATGTGCACTCTCTGTTGCATTATCAATGCGAGTGCTCGACGCGATGCCTTGCCTGTTATTTAGTGAGCTACTCCGTACCTCAGCTATCTGAGTTGACAGAGTTTTAATTTGCTCATGTAAGCTTTGCAAATAATTTATAAATCTTACTGGCAGGTTAAACCGTTCGCCTTCGAGACCGGCCAGTGACATGGTCTCGCCCGTCTGGCCGTCGTTTCGTAATCCGATATTCGGCGATTCGGTTTCGCTGTCGGTCGCCGACCTCGTATTTCGGTTGACCGAGTGCGTTGGCGAGGGGTTTCTCTGGGTGTTGGCACTGCCGTTAGTGCCAGCTTGTGGTATTATGTAATCGTGGTCCCTACCGGCTTCATCTAGTAAGATGCTAAGCGGGTGTGTTCTATTGGGATCGTAATCCTGTCCCAGGATAGTCGAACTGGACCGTTCTTGACAAGTTTGTTCGATCAAATCTTGTCTCAAATACACGCGATGTGTATATACTTCATTCTCGTCTTCCGCCTCTGTAGGCTGAAAGTCCGCCGGGACGTAGTCGCCTTTGAGCCATCAATAACATCGGGCGCATTGCTCGATGCGGCTACCCGATGTGACTAGCTCCAAGCTAGACATCATGTCTGTCCTAGTATCGTCATCTAGGTACATGAGCCATTCTTCGATTTCTCGGTGACTAGACATGGTGATGCGCGTGTACAAATTTGTCGGTCAGTGTGTGTGTTCGCAAGAAACGAAAATATATATTGCGGGATTCTAAAGAGCGAATACGCTGGTATAGTTCTGTAACTAGATAGTTCGTAATCGAAAAGGACCGTCAAAATATAAATATCTTATTATATATATGAGGAAAGAAAGGAAAAATATATTATTGTTTATTTTCAAAATATTTGCGCTAATTAAATAATAGCTACGGCGAACTATCTAAGTGAAAAAAAACGTTTGTACTGAACGGGAACCAGGGTTGTTACTTTTTACTTGTACAACAAAAATAAAGTAAAAATTAACAATTCATTATAACAAAAAAAAAATCAAGATTATTTTGTAAATTGTTTAATTACAAATTAATTTATAAAATTCAAACTTATGAGGAACATAGATTATTCGATTTATATACGTAAATTTTTATAGAAATGATAATAGAAAAGAAGATAATAATTTAAATACACGACATCCGTGTTTCAAACGTGAGCGGAATGGCGTTAATTTTAAATAAATGTATAATTATTTTTATTTATATATATATATATACGTCTGTACATACATATAATTGCTTATTCGTAATTACTTTTAAATAATTTATGGTAATTACACAATTAAATGTTCAAAAAAAAGAAAGGTAATATCGAATAATCACTAAAGAAATCAATAACCGAATGGAGAGTTCCCGAAAAGTAATGGTTTGGTTGTTATATAAATACGTAACAACAATCAACTACAAAGACATGTGTAATATAAATATAACGCTAATATAACTGTATATATAACGCACACACTGAACCGAATTTACTATCTTGTTCGCTATACAAGATAGTGTAGTAAGTGTGAGAGCGGAGTGTTATTTAAAAAAAATCAATACATACTTAAAGAACCGTTGATTCTAAATTATCTTGAAAAGGTGTCCAATACAGAAACAATATTGATAAAGTACGAACATGCGTATTTATCCGTGCGCGAAAGTAAAAACAAATTTTACTTTCTCTCTCTCTCTCGCACTTACTATACAGAAATAGTGAGACTGGGAATAACGAATCTCCAGTCTCGCGCCGATGTAAACAACTCGCTTTGTTTACAAAACGCACGCGCGCTCGATACTCTCTTCGCGAAGTACGTTGGCCTTGACGTTTTCACTACTCGATATATTTAATTTTTCGTGAGGTGAGGTACCCGGTTAGAAAGAAAATACTAAATTTTCTTATATAATTCCGTATGCCCAGTGCTAACTAGTTGGGCGCCATGTAACGGTGCATGTCGAGTTTTATCGAATAATGCACGGAGATAGCGTGAGTAGGGGTAACCCCGAGATCGCGCGTGACGAACTCACCTTCGCGCCCGATCGGGCCTCTCGTGCACTCCGTCAACGGCTCGCCGATATTTCAACAGCTACCGTGTACGTTGGTATGGGTTCCAGAGTGAGCCCACTTCCGGAAGTACGAATTTAGGATTGGCAGACGAGTACCGCGGGCTCGTCTGCTTATCAAACTAAGAATCGGGATTCCTGGGTGAATACGGGACGTCAAAATGATATGAACCAGAAAATAAAATAGAACTCAAATTTATTTATTGATCTGTAGTACAATACAATAGCTAGATCGCGAACGCGCGAAATACTACAATCGTTCGGGCGGCCCGGGCGCAATCGCGGGGGATCATAATCCGGAAGCGGGATCGCGGCGCGAAGAGAGTCCGCGAAAATTACCCGAGCACGTTATCCTCGTCGGGAGGGAAAAAGCTCTAACCTTGTACTAGTACCGGTGAACCTCCTCACGTCTCGAATGTAGTACTACGTAGTCGTCGGCGGCGTCACTCCAATGAACTCGAGGACCTTCCAGCTCGGCGGCTCACGCGAGAATGTCTCTCCTCGATTGTCCCTCGTTCCCCCTCTCTTCCGTAGCCCGCGCGGTCTTACCCGACGTTCGTACGGGCCTCGCGATGGAGAACGATGACGAGTCGCTCGCGCTATCGTCACTCGTCACAGTATTAAATATAAAAGTTGATAATAATAAGAAAAATAGTGAATGTTATGTACGTATACGTAAACGTACACCTAAAACTTATCTTTTTGAAAATTGGGCAACATAAGTCTATGAAAATATATATTTTAAAATTTTTCCCAAAATTTAAAATTGATTCAGCATCCTGGTTCCGAAATATCCTGCGGCAAGTAAGCTAAAATGATAAAAAAACCATTAATGAGATAAATGCATTTAAAGTTTCACTTATTAGATTTAAAGTTTTACTTATTTTATAATTCTAGTACCGTATTCTTCAGGTATCATACAATTTAGATATATAATCTTAATAATATATATATATATATATATTTAATAGGTTTATAATGACTTTTTTCTGGTTTTATTAATATAATACTCAGTATATTTTTTAAATATACATGTATTATCTAAAATAACAGAAAATCAACTTCAAGTATCAGTTTCTTTATAAAAAGAGGAATAAAATTTTTTAAAACTACAAGAATACTTAGCTATTATTGAATATTAATGCATGATTATATGGATTTTAAAAAATATTTTGATAAAAAATCATATTCTATATTATATGATTATAATTTTTATTATAAGCATTAAATTTAATTAAAACTATGTAAAGAATGCAGTAAAAACAAATACTGTTTGACAGTTGTGTACAATATCTCTTTCTTTCTCTCTCTCTCTCTCTCTCTCTCTCTCTCTCTCTCTCTCTCTCTCTCTCTCTCTCTAGCCATGTTTTGACCGACATATTAGTTTTTGCCCCAGTTACTGCCTCCTCTTGTTTTCAGTTTGAGCGTATTAATTCTACCCATGTCAGAGAGGCACTGGGAAGAGCGACCTCGCGGGCGACGTGGTTGGATGGTATCTCCATTCCAATGCTGAAGCTTGCGGGTGCATCTATCTTGGGTCACCTGGCGCGCGTCTTCGATGCCTCGCTTCGGTCGGGCTGTTTCCCCGCGGAGTGGAAGAAGGCACTGCTGTACCCACTGGCTAAGTCTAGTGTGTGTAGCAGTGTTGCTGATACTAGGCCCATAGCGCGGCTGAGCGAGGTGTCGAAGCTGCTTGAACGGATTGTGCACGGACAGTTGTCGGGATACTTGGAGGAGAACGATCTCCTGTCTTGCAGGCAGGCTGGATTTCGCAGGGGGCATAGCACCCAGACGGCGTTGCTCGGGGTTTTGGAGGATGTGCGCAGGGGTATTGACCAACGCATGGTCACTCTTTTAGTTTTATTTGATTTTTCAAAGGCGTTCGACACGGTCCCCCATAGCGCCCTCCTCCGCAAGCTTCGGGCGATTGGCTGTTCCGATCTGGTTATCCGATGGTTTTATGCGTATTTACAGGGCCGCACGCAGGCCGTTGAGGGTGATGGGGGCGACCTGTCTGGGTGGTCCGCCGTCCATGCAGGCGTCCCACAGGGCAGTGTTCTGGGGCCCCTTCTATTTTCAATTTTTATTAATGACCTGCCGGCGGTACTGGAACACTCGAGTTGCATGATATTTGCGGATGATACGCAACTATATTATTCCTTTCCCCCTGCTGATTTCGGCCTGGCTGTGAGACGTGTGACGCGAGATGCGGGAGCGGTTGCGGGGTGGGCGGCGAGGAATGGGCTGACACTCAATGTCTCCAAGACGAAGGTCATTCTGCTAGGCAGCCAACTTTATATCTCCAGATTCGATCTTGGGGACATTGAGAGAGTGTGTGTGAACGGTGAGTCGCTGCTGTACGAGAATGTCGTTAAATCCCTGGGGGTGTGGATTACGCCGACCTTAGAATGGTCCAAGCACGTGCAGTCAATCTCGCAGAATGTGCATGGCGTACTGCACACCCTTAGATTCTATAGGCGAGCATTGTCCAAGAGGTCACGTAAATCACTGATAGAGAGCCTGGTTTGGCCTTACCTGGATTATGCTTGCGCGGTTTACAGTGATGTTGACCGTACGCGCGAACTGAAGCTGCAGAGGCTAGTCAATGCGTGTGTGCGATTTGCATGGGGTAATATTCCCAGGCGCGCGCACGTCACGCCGTATCGTCTGGAAATGGGTTGGCTGTCGGCCGGGCACAGGAGGCTTTTCCTCATTGGCTCTCTTGCATTTAAAATCATCTCATCTTCGTCCCCATCATACTTGTGCGATCGCTTCACACTGTCCGATTCTCTTCCTAATGTACGCTCCTCTTCCCGACTTCAGCGGCGACCCCTCACCTATCATCCGCCCCGTACGGAAGCGCTGAACCAATCATTTACTGTCATAGTCTCAAGACTCCTTAACTGTTTCCCTGACCTGTCATTTGACCCCGATCAGCTCCATTCCTTTCAACGTCGATTGAGGGAGCATCTCGCTGAGCTCGACCGACAAGCTTGGGACAGGCGCGTGGAGGAAGAGGGTATTACTATTCCGACCGAAACTCCAACGTGGTAGGCCGCGCACGCATGTACTAGGTGGTTTCAATCAGTATTTTATTTTATGACTCTACCCGCTCGTGTTTTGCCGCTCACTATTGTACGCGTACGTTGCGTCTGGTCACATGCCTTGTCTTGTTTTTGATCTCTACTGCCCTTTGCGCCTGAGCTAGTGCTCTCTTATGTATCAACTCGTTTTACTGCCCTGTTTTGCGCTATCTACTGTTGTAATTATTATTATCTATAGTTGTATTTAATGTCTGAACTTGTGATACCGATTTGTCTATTTTATTGATTAACCTTGTTATACGCCTGCGCCGATTCTCTCATCGTATTAATTATTGCTAACCGTGTTAAAGAGAGAGGCCAACAATCAAACAAACAAATGTGTTTTGCGTCCCTTGGCTGTGAAAATGTAAATTGCCAATTGTTTTATTTTAAGCTAACTAAATGTAATGATTATCAATGTATTATGTGCTACTTTGGGGGCTGGCCCCCGTAGCCCAATAAAGTTTATCAATCAATCAATCAATCTCTCTCTCTCTCTCTCTCACACACACACACATGACAGGTCTTCCATAAGATTATTGATTTTTCGGATAACCTTGTCACGCGATAGAGAAAGAGAGAGGCATATATAGTGTTACAGCTGTTAATGGAAGTGTGCATCAGCCACACGTTTGTAGTTCAGTTTTGAGCTATTATAATATCAAGTAGAATTATATAATATATTATATAATATCTAAATAAAATAAGTAACAAAAACAAGTGGTTTATAAAACTGCATGAACAAATTATATCTGATAAATATATGCATAACCTTAAATTTACATTTTGTTTATGTCAAGAAATTGATTCTTTGTTTCTCCATTTCAGCATAACCAATGTGTCAACACTTAGATCTACATTATTTGCAGAAAACGGATAAAATTATCAACAAGTATTTTCTTATGTTCAGTGTATTTGTGCTTAGTGTGATATTATGTGGTTGAAGTTATTTTATGTGTATTTGTGAAAGTGTTACAAACCTCAATATGCTCCAGTGGAATAAAAATCATCTTTTCCATAAGGTTTGCCATCGCACAAAGCTTTATAAACTTTGGAGTCTCCATCTCCGATATAATTAGCATATTTTATGCCATAAAGTGATTCAGATCTTTGAAACATTTCTACAATTCCGTCTACTTCCATCTTGCCAGAACTACCAGTGTGATTGGCGGAGCAATTAGTTTGATGTACGTTGTACCATTCTCTATATTCTTCTGTGTCTTCCTCTGGTCGCAATTCACATGCTCTGCAAAAAGATTGCTTTGGAGAAACGTCAATTCCTTTTCTATTCTCATGCAGTATCAAACTTGCAACACCTTGAAGAGAATTGAATCCTCGCTTCCTCCAAGAACCATCACCTGATACACTTATATGGCAATTCTGATTCGTTGAATCATATATTTGCTCGACAGCTGCTTTCATAGACTCTTTACCAACTTCTTTACAAACATTTTCTATCTCTGTATTAATAATGTCATAATTACTGTGAGAAACTGCACTCGGCAAATCCATATTTCCGCAAAAAGTAACTAAACCAGCATGCTCATGACCAAGAGTTCTCATTGTGTACACTATACGTCAATTTATTTCATAAGCATTACTTTTTTTCCAACTTTTCTGCTCGAATCAATAAGAAAAACCTTAAACAGTTTGTACATGTTATTGATATTTTACTTCCCAAACCTCTCACATTAACTTCAGAAAAGTTAACTGTACCATGACAATTCTGACAAACTAAAATTTCTTCTAATGTTGGGAAAAGTATTGATATATCTATAATTCTATTTTGTGTGCTACTTTCTTCAACGGTATCAGTTTTTAACTTTTTACTTGATCTGGATTGTAGCTTTGGTGTTGTCAATTCCATCGATGTTGATGGAAGTGCATCGTAGTTGGTTCTTACTGATGTTGATAATTTTTTTATGAGCAGATGTACCAGGTATTCTATTCCTTGAGTCTGGCATTGTTTTACTGCTCATTTTTGTGTAAATTTATAATTAATTTTTTAATACTAATAAAATTTAAAGTCAAAAATATATTTTTAATTTAAAATCCACTGAGTATTTACTAAAATAATGTAAATACTTCATCAATGCAGAAAATATTTACCTCAAATAGAACTGTACGTATTTATGCAGTGTATTAGAGTAAAAGGAATCATTTATTTATAACTGTTAAATTTGAATCGTATAGTAAAGTAGATTTCTACTTTACCAAAATCTACTCTTGATAGTTGCTTTGTTTAATATACTTGTATGTAAACGTCGAAACCTCGCAATTATTAATTTAGTAAAATTAAAATAAAATGTTTTTTTTTTGCAAAAATAATTTTAGAGAAAAAATGTCCATTAATGCTTATTTTATTCAATTATAACTTCAGAAAAAAAATTTTTTTTTTTTTCAAATTTTGGGATAATGTTTTATATAAGAAATACTTTTAAAAAAGTTAATAAAAAAAACTATTTTTTGAGCAGTTAACCCAGGCTTGACTCCTTAATCAAGCACCACGGTTCGTGAAAGGCGAGGTGACTCACTTTAACCAAGCACCCCAGTTCGTGAGAGGCGAGTGGACATAGTTAAATAAATCACCCCGGGTTGTGATAGGCGAGGACCCTCACGTAAATATAACATACGGTTCGTGAAAGCAAGATGACTCACGTTAATGAAGCACCATGGTTTGCAAAAGGCAGCAGACTTACGTTGACCAAGCACCCCAGTTCGTGAGAGTCGATCGGACTCATGTTAATCAGGCACCTCGGAGTGTGAGCGGTGAGAAGACAAACGTTAATCAAGCACCCCGTATTGTGATAGGCGAGGACTCTCACGTAAAAATAGCACGCCGATTCGTGAGAGGCGAGGGGACTCACTTAACCCATTAAGTCCCAACCGACCATTTCACAGTCGATTTGTTTTTCGCTTAGAAAAAATAGAGAATAGACTAGAATAAAAAAGGAAATGACTGTTTCTTATGTAAAATTATCTGCTCTATCTGAATTCAGCATCAGATTTTCATTTTTTTCAAATGGTCGTTTTACTATGTGCATTTGATTTTGTCGTCAAAATTAGAAAATAAAGGCCCACAGTCGATTTTCAAAAAATGGAATTTTTTTTACTTTGAGCGGCTATATTGAATTTTCCGTGGAAAATATCTAAAATCTGATGCTGAATTCAGATAGAGCAGGTAATTTTACATAAGAAACAGTTATTTCCTTTTTTATTCTAGTCTATTCTCTATTTTTTCTAAGCGAAAAACAAATCGACTGTGAAATGGTCGGTTGGGACTTAATGGGTTAAATCAAGCATCCCGATTAAAGTGAGGCGAGATGACTTACGTTAAATAAGCACCATGCTTTGTAAAAGGCGAGGAGGCTCACATTAATCAGTCACCTCGGTTTGTGAAAAGCGAGGGGACAAACGTTTTTCAAGCAACCTGGTACGTGAGGGGCAAGGCGACTCACTTTAGCCAAGATCCCAGTTCGTGAGAGACCAGGGGATTCGCGTTAAAAAAGCACGCAGGTTCGTGAGCGTCAAGGAGACTCTCTTTAAAAAAGCACCCGTTCGAGGGTGGAAATTTGACTCACTTTAACTAAGCAACCCAGATCGAGAGAGGCGAGGGGACACAATTAAATAAAGTACCCCGGCTTGTGATTGGCGAGGACTCCCACGTAAAAATAACACCCCGGTTCGTGAGAGCCGAGGGGACTCACTTTAACCAATCACCCCAGTTTTGAGAGACCAGGGGACGCACGTTAAAAAGGCTTCCCATTTCGTGAGAGACGGGGGGTTTCACCATAATTCGTTACCACGGTACGTGAGAGGCGAAGGGACTCACGTTAATCAAGCACCACAATTCGTGAGAAACGAGGGGACTCTCGTTAAAAAAGCAACCTGGTTCGTGAGAGGCAAGGGAACATACGTTACTAAAGTACCCCGTTAGCTGGAGGTGAAGGGACTCACCATAATTCGGATCCATGGTTCGTGAGAGGCGAGGGGATCCAGTTTATAATCAACCCGGTTCGTGGGAAGCGAATAGACTCACTTTAACCAAGCACCCCAGATCATGAGAGGCAAGAGGACGCACGTTAATCAGGCACCCCGGTTAGTGTACGCGAGGAGACTCACATTAATGAAGTTCCCGGGTTCTTGAGAAGCGAGCGGACTCATGTTAATCAAGTACCCCGGTGTGTGAGAGGCGAGGGGACTCACGTTAAAAAAGCACCCCGTTTCGTGAGAGCCGAGGGGACGCACGTTAATCGGGCACACCGGTTACTGTGCGCGAGAAGACTCACATTTATCAAGTTCCCGGGTTCGTGAGAGGCGTGCGGACTCATGCTAATCAGGCACCTCGGTTTGTGAGCGGTGAGAATACTAACGTTAATCAAGCACCTTGGTTTGCGAGAGATGGTGTTACTCACGTTAAAGAAGCATCCCGTTTCGTGAGGGGCGAGGAAACTCACCATAATTCAGATCCTTGGTTCGTGAGAGGCGAGGGGACTCAGTTTAAAAAATCACCGCGGTTCGTGGGAAGCGAGTAGACTCACTTTAACCAAGCACCCCAGTTCTTGAGAGGCGAGCGGTCTTATGTTAATCAGACACCTCGGTTTGTGAGAGTCGAGAAGGCTCACGTTAAATAAGCACGCCGGGTTGTGATAGGCGAGCACTCTCACGTAAGAAATATACCCCGGTTCGTGACAGACGAGGGGACTAACGTTAATTAAGCTCCCCGGTTCGTGCGAGGCGAGGGGACTGACGCTAGAAAAGCACCCTGGTTAATGTGAGTCGACGTGACTCGCGTTAATCAAGCACCCCAGTTTGTAAGAGGCGAAGGGACTCATGTTCATCAAGCCCCCCTCTTCGTGAGAGGCGATAAGTAAGGTTATTACATTTTGTAAGAGGCAGTGGGATTCATGTTAATTAACCCATTAAGGACTGAACGGACATTTTTTTAGGTCCAAATTCGAACGGTTACCAAGTGGTTAATTTCATTTCAAAAAAATTTCTAAAGTACCTATTCCGATGCTTTAAAGTATGCTCTTTTTGATGATGGTACTCGTTTTTTGCTAAAATAAGTTTTTTATGGCAAAAATAAACATTTAAAAAAAACGCTAATCTTTTGATAAAAAAAAGTTTTTATGCAAATTTTTTTGCCTTATAATTTTCTTATGTGCCTAAGACCTATAAAAAAGGTATCCATGATACCTACACTAAAAGTTATGGACCCTAGAAAATTTCCGAAATTTTTTTTAAACAAAATGGCGTATAAAAAAAATTGTATACACCAATTTTTTTCTCGAAAACTATGGACTTTGATAAAAATTTCATAAGATCAAAAATGTCTTAGAATCAGTCAAGGAACACGCCTGAATTTTTCAGATTTTTTGGGACCATTTTTGGATTTCTCAAATTTGGCCATTTTTTGAAAAATTCAAAAATGGCTTAAACGATTTTGGAAAAATTTATGCATGTTCCTTGACAGGTTCTAAGCATTTTTTGTTCTTATGAAATTTTTATCGAAGTCCATAGTTTTCGAGAAAAAAATTGGTGAAGTTAATGAATACAAATATTTTTTCTATACGTCATTTTGTATAAAAAAGAAAATTTTGGAAATTTTCTAGGGTCCATAACTTTGAGTTTAGGTATCATGGACACCTTTTTTATAGGTCTTAGGTATATAAGAAAATTATAAGGCAAAAAAATTGCATAAAAAATTTTTTTTTATCAAAAAATCAGCGATTTTTTTTAAACGTTTATTTTTGCCATAAAAACTTATTTTAGTTAAAAACGAGTGCCATAATCAAAAAGAGCACACTTTAAAGCATCGGAATAGGTAGTTTAGAAATTTTTTTGTAATGAAATTAACTACTTGGTGACCGTTCGAATTTGGACCTAAAAAAATGTCCGTTCAGTCCTCAATGGGTTAAGTGATTAGTATTGTTCAATTTCTGATTGTGGATTTGGAGTTTGGAATACGTGGATTTGGCATACTTCGGTTTACGGTTTGCTGATAGGAGTAAAATATTTATAGACCATTTTTATCGATTTTCACCCCCTTCTACAAAATAATTGTTACTCCCAGCGAGTAAAAAAAATTGACGTCACCTTATTTACAATAAATTCTAAATTTGCACCGACAAGTGTACCAAAAAAATTAATTCACTAAATTCATTAAATTAATGAAAATCTAAAAAATGTTCTTTAAGCGAAGTTTATTTCATCCCTAAAAGGACAAAACAAGTAAGTTTTGTTGGTTAAAGCTGTGAGAAATCACACACTTAACACTCACACCAAATTTAAATTGTTTATGTAACTTGCTCACAAGTCTAAATAATTAATGTTTATGATAGTGTCTTGTGACTCACACATACTAAGACTACATAATTAATTTACTTCTTGAGAACAAATAATTATTAATAACAAAAATTTCTTAATTATTTCAATATTGTCTGCAATTTACCAGCAAAAGCAAATTTTGACGATTTCACAAAATACCTATCTCGCCAGTTATAATCCAAAAGATTCCTCCTCGGTGATAAGGAGAATTGATTTTGGTACGGAAATTGAAATGATTAAAACGTTAGTTTTGTCAATAAATTCAACAATAAAAAATTGTAAAGAAAGAATATAAAAAAATTAAGTTATTTAAGTCACAAACGAGCCTTGATAATTAATTTTACAAATATAGGCTTGTGATTCACTTACACGAAGACACTATTTAATTATTTTGCTTATTTAAGCAAAAATAATTTTTCTTTATAATCCAGATTACACACACAAAATTTAATTAAACTAGTTCAAACAAAAAGGTAAAGGTATTTACAGTATGTTTAAAATCCCCTATGGTTTGCAACAAAATAATTATTTCAATAGTTTTTGTCCCAAACAACAATTTTTTCTAGTGAAATATATTTATTTTATCCTAAAAAGATCTAAATAAATAATTTATGTTGCTACCGACTTGAAATAATTTATTTTTCCTTTTGTTATGTAAATTGAACAAAAAGGAAAAGAAAATTTAATTATTGAACTTGCTGACAAGTCTATATAATTAAATTTAAACATCAAATATTTATGTAACTCAAACAAACAAAACTACTTGTTGCCAATTATTTAACGAATGAACAATTTGTTTCGAAACAAAAGAAAAAAATTTATATTTATTAAAATTTGCAGCAAATAACGAATATAATGTATTGGGTTATTTGGCGACTATTAAAAAAATCAATTATTCAATTCGCTCTCAAGTATAAATAATTATATTTTACAACTTTAGTATATTTGCGGAACAATTACACAAAGATACTTACAGTCAGTTATTTAGCTTCTAACATGCCTAAATAACTAATACGAGTTGTAAAAAATAATTTTCTTACACTCAAAAAATTCAAAAATTTATCACGAATATCGTAAACAGCAAAACCTAATAAATACAAAATATTAAATTAGGCATTTACTGTTTGATACGTGTAATACAAATAAGTTTAATTATTTTACTCATACAGTAATTAGTCTTACAACCATAGTAACTTTAAGGCTAATTCACACAAAGTTACTTACTTTCAATTATTTCATTTACAAACAAGTCTAAGTAATTAATAAAAGTTGTAAAAATATATTTTTTCCCACAACAAAAAATGATACATATATTATAAAAATAAATAGCAATAAATAATAAATACATATATATGTCAGGGGTGGGAGGAAAGCAAAGAAAAATAATGCGCTGTCACTAAAAAAATTCAAATAAATCGCCGTCTCCCGTAAAAAATCTAACTATAATTTTTTTTAAAGAGAGGGGTGTGGGGCATCTACCTCTCTCAAAAGAATCTATTTCTAAACACACTCACACACCAATATAAAATAGATTCTGCGTGAAAACGAATTAGATATTTTTAAAGCAGTAAATAATTCGCCGCAGTGGTTTCTCTCGGCGAAACCAGCTGTGAAGACTTATACCCTCGAAAGGGCTAGACGATCGCGCTCACACACACAGAATATCCGGCCTAGCAGCTAACACCGATTTCCCCGTGAATAGGGATTCTTTCCATCTCACTCCCACTTGCGGGCTCAATCGGAGAGAGCCGATGACGATCAGACTCTCGCGAAAGTCTTTCCTCGATTCGCTGTTCAGCGGGGATTCTCGCTGCCCGAGATTTGCGGTACAAGCTACTCTCTCCCTACCCTGCTGCTCATATACAAGCCAAGCAACGAGCTCCTGTCAAGCTTACGAGAAACCGATGTCGGTGGGTCGAGCGCTTCCGACTATACTCGATCACACGTGAACTCTCTCCCGACATACCGGTGAATATCTATAGTTAATGTCTATAGTAAGGAGCGGATATGGGCTCGGAAATAATGAGGCACCAACTAATCTATTTGCTTCCTTTAATACCACGATAATTACACACATATAAAAATACAGTAAAATAAATAAGATCGATAGTGAATAAAAATCGGCAGCTCGTAAGTGAGGTACGTTGTGTTCTGAAGTTCCGTGCCGATCGTGTCGTTACTAGAAAAGGGAACGTGGCGTGAGAGTCTGTTTGTGCCGATACGTTTGCGCACGCGGGACGAACTGTGAAGATTGCTCCTCCACATCCACTCCCCTTCCAGAGACTTTCGAAGGTTGCGAAAGGAACGAGACCTTTTTCCTGTATGTGCGTGGGGGACTGCGTAGCCATTGTCAGAAGATGATGGGTCCGACATCGTTGGTTCGTCCGCGTCTGCGAGTCGCTGGTCGGTATCCTTGTGGTTGGTTTGCTCGGATGATGTAAGTTCCAGTTAGTCGTCCAGAGACTTATACGCTGGTTTAAGTCCATCCGTTGTAACCGAAGTGTCCTGGCCATCGATTTTTATTATGTACACCTTTTCGTTGATTCTTTTAACCACTGCGTGGGGTCCGGTGTATGGAGGTTCCAGAGGTTTTTTAATATGATCGACTCTCTTGTAGACGTGAGAACAGGTTTCGATATTTTTTAGTACAAACGGGAGCTCTTTAGAGTGTTTAGAGGCTGGCACTGGCTTGATTTGTCGGAACTTGTTCAAGAAGGCGTGCGGATCTTCAGGGGTCGATTCCGAAACAAAAAATTCTCCGGGGACTCTTAGCGCCGTGTCATATAACATCTCCGCGGGAGAAGCCTGCAAGTCCTCCTTGAAACAGGTCCGCAAACCGAGGAGGGCAAACGGTAGTCTGGTTGGCCACGGTGTTTGCGGCTCGCACATCAGGGCCGCTTTCAACGTACGGTGGAAAGCCCGTTGGCCTTCGGGTGGTATGGCGTCGTCCTTATTCGCTGGGCTCCTAACAGTTTTGCCAAAGCCGTAAATAGCGCCAACTCAAATTGTGTCCCTTGATCTGTGGTGATAGAAAGAGGCGTCCCATAATTTGCGATCCAGTGATCAACGAATGCCGATGCCACGGTCTCTGCACGCAGGGCAGAGGGGTACTGTAATGGGTCAACGGGAAAATCGATCAATCGCAGTAAGGCAATAACGGTAGTCCCCGACCAGAGGTAGCGTAATTAGGTCCATATGGACGTGGTCGAACCGACTATGAGGAACGTCGAAACTCCCAATAGCGGTCCGATTGTGTCGATGAACCGTGGCTCGCTGGCAGGGTACGCATTCGCGGGACCATCGGAGTGCATCCTTTCTGATCCCCGGCCATACGAACTTTTGAGAGAGTTGAAGAGCGGTCGCTCGGCCACTGGGGTGCGCTGATCCGTGTATGACATCGAAGACGATGCGTCTGAGCGAAACAGGCAGGTACGGTCTCACGATGCCGTTGAGAACATTGCAGGCGACGTCATTCCCCTCTATTGAAAGTAATTGTAGATCCAGCGCGGAGTTGTCTAACAGGTGAGGCAACTGCTCGTCCTCGTGTTGAGCCTCAGCAATCCTCGCAGCATTCAGAGTCGTTGACATATCAATGGCGCAGTTGCGGGATAGCGCATCAGCCACGACGTTGTTCTCTCCACGAATGTGTTGAAAGTCGGTGCAAAACTGTAAAATAAAATCTAAGTGTCTTTGTTGGCGCGGTGACGCCTTGTCCGAGCGCTGTTGGGCTGCAAACACCAATGGGCGATGGTCGGTCCGGATAACGAACTGCCGCCCCTCGAGAATGCGTCGAAAGTACTTAATTGCCAAGTAGACGGCGAGAAGGCGCCGATGGCGGTATTAGACGCATCGGTGGTGAGCGCCAAGGGTGCAGAGTGCGAGAGGAATGCAGGCTTCGCTGCATTCGCGAGGCCCTCCTTACAAGCCTGGAACGCTTCCTCGGCGGCCGCTGTCCACTTGAGCTCGGTGTTACCGCTGTTGCTTCGGCCCTTCAGCAGCTCGTTTAGCGGAGCTTGCACTTGCGCTGCATGTGGAGTACATTTTCGGTAAAAATTTAACATTCCGAGGAAGCGTCGCAGTCCCGCGACGGTGGCTGGCTTTGGGAAGGCTCGGATAGCCTCGACCCTAGTAGACGGAGGCTCGAAACCTTGAGAACAGACGGTGTATCCGAGGTATCTCACATGATCCTGGCCAAACTCGCATTTCGCGAGGTTAACGGAGAGCCCGGCCTTTCGTAGAGTCCCGAATAAGGTTTGAAGATGCTGCAGGTGTTCCTCGTGATTTCGGGACAGTAGTAGCAGATCGTCCAAGTAACCTCACACGAACGGTAAATATCGGAGCAGCGTATCCAAGAAGCGCTGAAAAGTCTGTGAGGTGTTCCGCAAGCCCATAGACATGACTTGGAACTCAAACAATCCGAATGGCGTTGTTACCGCCCTCTTGCATACGTCCTCCGGAGCCATTGGGATTTGGTAGTAAGCCCGTTCCAGATCGATTACCGAAAACACCGAGCTTCCATGACAGTCCTGCAGCAAACCTTTCATCACGGGCAGCGGGTAACGATCTGGTTGTGTACAAGCGTTGAGCCGTCGATAATCGCCTATGACCCTCCAACCTCCTTGCTTCTTCTTAACGAGGTGGATGGGTCTCGCCCACGGACTTGGAGGAACTTCGAACGATCCCCCTTGCTAACAAGTCGTTAAACTCTGCCTTGGCGGCGTCGAGCCGCTTGCCGCATAGTCTCCGTGGCTTTTCTGCTACAGGCGGTCCAGAGGTGACGATGTAGTGACGTACAGGTATACCGTTCAAGGAAGTTGTCACACTGCGGGGCACCGTAAGCTCCTTAAATTCCGCGAGGAGAGCGTCGTACTTTGTGCGCACATTTTTTGTGCGGGTATCCGTTGAATCCGTTGACTAGCGATACGCTGTGTACATCCGGCTTCAGCAACTCACCTTCCGCGGAAAGCGAGATTAGGGGGTCCACGAGTTGGCGACGCTTGAGATCGGGTAGGAGTCCTGTATGCGTTACAAAATCAGCACCCAAGATGACCGTGTGTACGTCCGCTATTATGAACGTCCACGTGAACTGACGCCGTAGCCCCAGATTGAGTTCGAGCTGATGCCGACCGTAGGTTAAAATTCGAGAGTGGTTCGCCGCATATAAGGTTAGGCGTTGAGCCCGTAACTTTGCTTTCATGAGCGTGCGGGGAAGGAGTGAGACTACCGATCCCGAATCCACTAAGAATTTTGTCCCGGTTGTACGATCGAAAACATGCAGACGGTTTTCACTAAGAGCGATGCTGTCGTTGACCGCCTGAATCGTCGGCAGCGTGTTTAGTTTTTTGGATGCGACGTATCTTGCTCCTCTTGCTTGAATGAGCATGGACGCAGGCATCGTTCGGCCAGGCGCCTTCGCGAGTATGGTAATGGCAATATCCATTGTGAGCCGCCGGTGAACGAGCGCGCTGTTGATTAGAATTGCGGTTATTCAACGGCCCCCTTCTTGGGGCAGCGGTCGGCGTTAGTTGTTATAAAATGTTGTTGTTCGCTGTTGCCAATTGCGAGATTGCTACGCGCAGGGCGTCTAACTCGGCGGCGATGTTGTCAAGTGTAGAGTTATGACGGTTGGATTCGTTGCGCGGTTGCGATGCCTTCGCGCTGGGCGAAAGTGCACCGGCGGCTATGACACTTGGACCCGTCTCAACGAGTTCGTCCGCGGCCGTTGCCAATTGGTTTAGGTCGGGGGCTTTAAAAATTATGAGTAACCGCCTTACGCTGGGCGGCATTGCTTCCGACCACTTGATCCGAATAATTTCTTCCGATTCTTTATTTCCAGCTAGCGTTCGCAGATGCCGTAGAAATTGGGATGGCTTGTGGTCACCCAGTGCTGCTTGTGCTAAGACTTGACGCAACTGCTGTTCCGAGGTGTCTCCAAATCGCGATAAGATTTGCGTTTTGAGATAGTCGTATTTTCCTTCCTCTGGAGGGGCTCGAATAACATCTACCAGCTCTTGCAGCGAGTCTGAGTCTAGCTTGGAAACTACGAGGTGGTATTTCGAATCTTTCGAGCGGATTCTGTTTACGTTAAATACTGCCTCAATTTGGTAGAACCAAACCTCCGGGTTCTGCTTCCAGAAAGATGGAAGTTTACAGTTACCTATCGTCTCAACGATGGCTGCAGCTGCGGAGCCAGAGGGTGTGGTGGACTCGTTGTCGGGTGCTTCGTCGGTCATGGTCGATTGAAAAAATCTGCTTAGCTCGCGCACTTGTTCACGTTGAGTCTTTTCGCATCGGCGTCTCCGTGGTGTTGGGAAGTTTCGTGGCGATCACGTCGGGGTCACCAATATAGTTAATGTCTATAGTAAGGAGCGGATATGGGCTCGGAAATAATGAGGCGCCAACGAATCAATTTGCTTCCTTTAATACCACAATAATTACACACATATAAAAATACAGTAAAATAAATAAGATCGATAGTGAATAAGAATCAGCAGCTCGTAAGTGAGGTACGTTGCGTTCGACGGACCGATGCGTTCTGAAGTTCCGTGCCAATCGTGTCGTTACTAGAAAAGGGAACGTGGCGTGAGAGTCTGTTTGCGCCGATTCGTTTGCGCACGCGGGACGAACTGTGAAGATTGCTCCTCCACATATCTCTCCTCGGATACATGCGTCTCACATGTTGTCTCTCCCTCTCTCTCAACCTCAACCCGCTCACGATTCTCGCCGCGATACCGCTTGCGCGCAAAGAGATGGCCGACTAATTTTATTAATTTAAAATCCTGTCACGGTCGCCATTTGTGACGCGATTTTCGCAAACCCAGATTAATTTAAACAATATATAAATATTATTAATATTAATTTACCGTTGGGATGCATTGCCCTCCACTGTGTACACAGTGTCTCTCCGATTGAACTTATCTAAAGAGTCTCTTCTCCAGATATGCTCGTACGAGTATTGGAAGGGGGGTCACAAGGGAATTCTAACCTTCCCTAATGCGTTCTGATACTGTTAAACGGTCCCTCCAGCTACAAGGTGCGCATCTGTGGATCTGCTTACCGACAAAACTTCGTTGCCTAACATCACTGTAGGGATTTAAGGTCACGGCTCGGAGATACTTCTCGGCAATATAATAGTTTTATATATTATAATGTATTATTTTATTTACTTATTTACGTACCATCCCACATAAACCTGAATACAAGTATTTAAAAGATGCTTGATGACGAGAGATTGTGAAGACGAATGACTGCTTTGTGTGCCGTCCAATTTTGAATTGTATTTTAGTATTGTGACTGATAGATGTATTGACTTTAGTTTTATTTGTATTATATTTAATATGCTGACTTACTGTAATATTCGCCACATTTGTATGTAATCTCAGACTGTAACATTTTATATCTGGGACTTCACTAGTTGCAATATTGTACACAAGCCTTTGTATAGTATTTATATTCTTAAATCTCTCTCTCTCTCTCTCTCTCTCTCTAGTATTATAGGGTAATTGGGATCGTCTCTATCCTTTTCGTCTTGTTTTGAAGTATTATTTGCTTCATACCTCTTCCACAAGTTTTAGTACAGGAGGACGGGATTCCCTTGTGTTGCAGCGCCTGATTGAACCATCACCAGGTACTTTTTATCGCCCGGGAATCCTAATATTTTCCTCCAAAATATTCTGCAAATCAAGGAGGTTAAAGTGACCACTCGCAAATTGGCGGCTGGATCGCTGCAAATTTCAACACGTCGTCACCTCAGCGCCTCTACCGGACTCCACCTGCACTGACGAGTCATTCACTCCACCGTGATCTACTTCTTTCAATTCCGACATTAACTTGGACTTGGAGCTCGCTCCAAGCGCTACAGCAACTGCTAAGCGCGGGGCCTGGCCCACTTCGCCACCATGCGCTCAGGTTGCTAAGCAACTTCGCAGCGCCATACCTCCAGATGCTGCTCTAGCCTACACGCGCGATCTGACAGTCCCGTGAATATGGCCGCTCTCTTCGCTCAGTTCACGTCTCATCAGTTCGAGACTTCGCGTCGGAAATTCGCGATTTAAACTCTCGCGTATCTATCAACGAGTCGTCTACAGACGCGAGATTCGTCTCCGTGCTGGACCGTCTGGGGGCGCTTGCAACAGCGAACGCTTTTCGGGTCTCGTCTCCTCCGACTAGGGACTTATTTTGGAGAAGGCCCGCCTCCTTAAGGATATCCTCGCGCATAATCTTTGGTGCAGGTGGTCCCTCGTCTCTATTTTTGCGAATCGGGCTTCGCCAGACCTATTATTAAAAACTACACCATTTTTATGCGTGAGGTCAAGGGAGGGCGACTTGTACCGGTATTCACTGAATAAAACCTTTCTAGCTCTTCATCATCCAATCCCTCCTCAACCAAGTGAAGGTTAACCGACCAGGCTTTATTAACTCCTAATATTTCTTTTACCATTTTTCACGCTAACATAAACCGCCTAAACTTACATGTAATCCATTGAATCATTCGTCCTCCCATTTAACTATGATATTATCGTTCTCACTGAGACCTTTCTCATTGATCTAGCTTCCTCTGACTTTTAAAATTTGAATTTTTCCAACTATTAGAAAATTTGTGAATCTATTGCTTGTTTACACTATAAGTTATATGATAAATGCATTTATTGATCTCCACAAGCCAAAGACTATTCCTCACAACTCAGTAAGGCGGACTGTATTAATATCAGCCACTTTAGAAACCTCACAGGATGAGTGTTTGAAAAAAGACCAAGACAAGCTAAGTCAAAATAAAAAATTTAATTGATTGTAGTATAAAATTAAAAAAACTAAAAAAAGGAAAAAAAAGAAAGAAAGGAAAAGAAAATTTATATCCTACATCAGGAATAATCTTTGTGTCAGGCTTGTAGCTCTTTCAGACCCAGTGTTCACCAACTCCCCGGAGTTCATGATATTTCAGATTTATTGTTCTACTGGCTCGATTCTCTTCTGTGTGGTTTATAGGCGACCCACGGTGGCCTACCCATCTAATTTCTTTGACACTCTTACCAATTTTCTTCATCTTCGCGACCAAATTGTTATCACGGGTGACTTTAATATCAATATGTGTGTTAAATATAGATCGACTGCTATGTTTGAGTCCTATTTAGATTCGCTAAATCTGTATCAGTTTAAATCTGAACCTACTCACCAGGCACACTCGTCTTCATACTCATCTCACACCTGGCTCTCTTTCTCACGGAAAGTACGCTCTCTAATAAATTTGTTCCAAGAATATATTCTTTAATTTGGATATTTCTAAACTCTCCTGTCCTTAGATGAAATGATGATAAAATCATATGCTAAAACAAGTTTGAAGCAATTTATTAGAGGAAAAACTATAAGATTTGGATTGAAAATGTGGGCACTGTGTACTAGTAGTGGTTATCTTTTGGCTTGGGATTTATATTGTCGTAAGAATCAAATTGAAACGAACGTACTGATGAAATGCGCGTTAGGTAGCAGAATCGTAATTAATTTACTTAAGGATTTCCTCCACTTTACAAGTTTTGATGTGATTTTACACTTGCAAAAAATAGGATTACAAGCTACTGGTACCATCAGAAATAATATAGTCACAGTAAAAAACAATATTAGTAAAAAGACAGATATAGGAACATATGCATCTAAAAATGATCGAAATAGTAAAATAAATTACATCACGGTAATGGACTCGAAGCCGGTGTCTATAGCATCTAGCGCAACAGGTAGAACTGCATCTGACCCGATAAAGCGTTATAGTTCTAATGAGCATGCAAAGAAAGAAATAGCATTTTCGAATGCTTTTCATATTTATAATAAATTTATGGGAGGAGTTGATACTCATGATAGTAACTGTAACAATTTATTGCCCAGTATTAGAAGTAAGAAATGGACATGGCTGATTTTTATACGTTTGATTCAGGCATCTATCACTATCTCGCTTGTTCTTTAGAATGCTGTGAGTACCGAGAATAAAAAAAAGTTCGAAAGACTGTGCAAAAGCTATTGCAAAGCATTATTTACAGAAACGGGTAAAAGAAACTAATATTGAGCATCAATCCAAACGTGTGCAAAAACAAAAGGAATGTTTATCATGTTCTGTAAAAACGTATAAAATTTGCGCAGTATGTCAATTATATTTATGCAAAACATACTTTCCTAATAAACATTAGGTATTTATAAAAGTTTGAAAAACAAATTTTTAGATTAAAAAAAAGAAAAAAAAAGAAAAAAAAATCTAAAACAACAAAATAAAAAAAAATAAAATAGTTTTGTTTCTCTACCTCCACCTGGTGACTGTTGGTTACCGTCACAATGACGGCTGAACGACGAATAAATACAATACAAAAAAATACTATAAGACCATTATTTATCTGTTTATTTTTTTCTGACGAACTATGAATTTTAATGAAAAATTTCTAAAAACAAAAAAGTCTTAAAATCAGTCAAGGAATACTATCAAATTTTTTCAGAATTTTTAGAGACATTTTTAAAAAATTGGATTTTTTGGATTTTCCAAAAAATCGAAAATTGTCTCAAAAAAATCTGAAATAATTTGAGAGTATTTCTTGGCCAGTTATAAAACTTTTTTGTTCCTAAAATTTTTTTGAGAAAGTCTTTACTTTTCGAGAAAAACGCTTCTGAAGTTAAAAAAAAATTTCTATTTCGCCGCCATTTTGAGACGTCCGTTTTGGAATTTTTTATTTTCATAGGTCACATTTCGAAAGTTTGAAATGGTTGTGTAAACTTGTGCTCATTTTTGTTGAATAAAAGCATGCTATTTTGATAGAAAATTTGATTTTAAAATTTTTCTAAAAAGTCGCCATATTTTTTTTTCTTGAAATCTAATCATTATTTTGAATTTAGAATCTTGTAGAGCGACCCCAAAAACATAAAGTAAGTCATTTTTAGACATATTCTTGATGTTTAAGATTTTTATTTTATTTTTTTCTATATATTATTTTTTAAATAATTGTTGCGATGATATATTATTTTTTATTTTTTTATTTTTTCACTTTTTAATTTTTCTATATATTATTGATTTACGTGACTTGTTCACCTCTGCAGGAGTCCAGTGCATTCTGTATTCAGACGATCTGCAGGTCTACGTGCAGGTTCCTTATTATGATCTTGGTGGGGAAATAGCAAAACTTCGGAGTGACAGAAAGCTTGTCCGCATGAGCTGCGAGTGTCTCATTCAAGTTCAACAGTTCTATAACACAAGCAATTCTATTCGGAAGCTGTAAATATTGCTCAGAATTTTATAGAGAAGGCGACCTTTCTATAGAGTGCGTTGAGTTTGGTGATGGCATCTGCATTCCCATTGAGATTTTCTCCCTGCAATTTCTTTTAAAGACAACTGCCGAGTCTTAGGATCATTCTTGAACTTTAACTAACATGGGAACATCATAGAGATAATGCTACAAAGAAAGTTAATAGGTTTCTTTATAGTCTACGCTATTTCCACAAATATATAAATGAATAGCTTCGTAAGTAACTTGCCAAGGTCTTGTTGTTCCCGCATCTCAATTATTATTTATATCATCAAGCGCTATAAAAAAAACAGATTAAAATAATATTTCTTCCTGAAGACGATGTTCAGATACCTCAGGATGACCCGCAGGACGAATGAATGCTCTCACCCAATATATATGTATAATACACACAAAAAATATATATTCAAAATGTATCCAAAGTATATAAACTATGTCGTAAATCACAAACGTCGGACATCGGTCAAAGGACACCGGACGGGGAACGATGGACGCCAGACATCGGTCAACGGACACCTGACGCTGGACACCGGTCGTCGGGTGCCGAACGAGGGGTGACGGAACGCTGAAAGTCGGACGCATATCGACGATACACTTTCATTAATAAGAAGTAAGATAATACACCAGCAATGAACAATAAAGTACATCAAGGCCTAACAAGCAACGATGTGCCAGACATTCACTACATCCATATCGACGCTTATAGATAAGATGTTCTATAGTGAGGGAATCAAACTAGTTGCTCTCGATGCATCGGTAGCATTTCGTCGAGATTGACAACCAACTCAAGTGGTATTTCCGCCTTATGTGAGTCTCGAGTGACTCCATTTATATATCATTACGTTTATCATTTACAGTAAAGGTGGCGTACCTCCTTTGCTTCGTTTTGGAGATAAGTACCGCCTCGGTCTTTTTGGCCGCCAGACACAGCCCATGGGTGCTCAACCATGCAGCCACTACCGCGATAGAGACATCTTCGAGATATTCTATCTCATCGATGTTCCTTGCGACGACGACCAAAGCCACATCATCCGCAAAAGCCACCATCGAAACTCCCTGTGGAAGCTGCTGCCTAAGCAGTCCGTCGTAAATAACGTTCCAAAGAAGAGGTCCCAAGTCCGAACCCTGCGGCACGCCTCCGATGATGTTATAGGAGTGTGCGCCATCCTCGGTGTGATAGAGGAGGATCCATTCTGTGAGGTAGCTCGAAATGACTTTGCGTAGGTAGAGCGGTACCTTTAATTGTTCCAAGGATAACATAATATTGTCCCACCTAGCCAAGTTCAAGGCATAGTGGATATCCAGTGCGATGATAGCACACATGCGCCTAGAATTCTTAGTACCACCGACGGCATTGGTGGCCTGCTCGACAACTCGACTTATAGCGTCAATAGTTGAGCGCCCTTTCCGAAAACCGAACTGATTGTCGGACAGATCGCCTGCCTGTGCAATGGCTGCATGTAGCCTGGCACAAATGACCCGCTCGAATAGCTTCCCAGCTATATCCAGCAAACAGAGTGGCCGATACGAGGAAGGGTTCTCTGGTGGTCGGCTCCCCTTTGGGAGAAGCACCAGTCTCTGTATCTTCCACCTTACTGGGAAGCATCCCAATGGAAAACATACACTAAATGTGTCCTCAAAAATTTGTGGCACATTCAGCGCAGCGGTCTTAATGGCCAGACCAGGTATTCCATCCGGCCCTGGAGCTTTACGGATGGATATTCTCCTTGCAGCCATTTTCAGCTCGATTATGCTAATGTCTGGCGGCGCGACTGCACTGTCGTTCCCATTAGACCTGTCTCGGCTGCCCGTTCCTGATATTGTAGGAATAGGTGGCGTACCGCTCTGTCAAGAAAAAGTGGACACGATGGCATTGAGGCACCCCTGGGTTTGATCTTATTCATCACCATTTTGTAGGGCTTACCCCAGGGATCGTGGCCCACTTCCTCGCAAAATTCGCGCCAGCACTTTAATGGCAGCCTTGAGCTCTTTCCGCTTTTCCTCGTAGGCTACGGTTAGTTCTTGGTACCACGGCTGGTTCCGAGCTCTCTGGTGCAGTAGCCGAGTCCGCAGACACTCACGGCGTAATTTTGCAATATTCTTATTCCACCAGTAAATAGGTGGACGGCCGCGAGGGATGGATTTCCCGGCCATAGAGATATCGCAAGCCGCTATTATGGTACGCGTGAGTTCCTCGGCTCGTTCTTCCGGTATTCCTTCGACAGCGACTTCTGCTATGGAGCAGAGAAACATTTCTCGGTCGAAGGTAGACGGTACCCATCTCTTGTATTGGAAGCTTTTGTTCAGACCTGTTGCCCTGTTAGTCGTCGATTGGAGTCATTGAAGGTTAGGTCTACTATAGACGACCTCCCCGCCTTGGTAAAAGTGGGAGTCGGCATCACTCGCCCATTTCGATTCAATGAGATCCCTGTACTCCTCGCTGACGATAACAATGTCGGCCTGTTCATCTCTGACCAACTGTGGTAGCAGATCCTGGGCCACAGCACAGTAGTTTAGGTTGATTTATAGCACCCTAACCATTTCTGTCAAATGCTTCAACCCTAGGCGCGGCTATGTTCTTCTCCGCCGCGCAATCCACTGCTTTGTGGCCCTCTTGACCGCACCGGAAACACTGCGATGATCGGTCGACTGCGCTTTTGCAAGCCTTTGCGAAGTGACCGACCTCGTGGCATCGGAAACAACGCGTGATCGGCTCGCGGAGCCGAACCCTGCAGTTGACCCAGCCTATCCGGAGCTTCCCATTCTGTAGCAGCTTTTTTGCTGCCGATGCGGGAAGAAGGACACTGGTCATCTGAGTGCCTTCATATGACCTTCTAAGCTGTATATTCCCAGAAGGTACCATATTTGGCCCGATCACCGCAGAGATTGCCTCTGCCACTTCCTCCGCCATGGTGGCCTCGTCCATGTCCTTTATAGTAATAAACTCTTTGTAGGTCAGCATCTGGACCTTTGCTTACCCACGTAATGTGGACGAGACTGCTGCCTCGAGATCTGAAGTTCTTACGCCAGGTCTTCCAAGCTCAATGAGCAGATCTTCTCCTCTGGTACGCCGGATACGGGAGACTCTTTCTCCCAGCGGCTTGAGGATTGGCGCGGCCTGTATTTACCGAAGGATGTCGGCATAGGCTCGCCCTCCTGACACTTTAATCTTATTGGCGTCGGGAGGAGCTGGTTTTACGACCGCTTTAGGTTTTTGGACACCTTTGGCGGTCGTCCGACAGCCTTGGCTTCAGCTGCGTATTCTGCTGAGCCTCTTTCTTTTGCCCTTGCGTACTACAGTAGCCCAGTCAGGGACCTTTGACTGGTTCCCATCGGTCTTAGGAACGGATGTCGAAGCATCTGCTGGCCCATTTTGGTCAGTGGGATGCTTCGAGTCCTTCTTCCTTTTCTCCGGGGGATGCTGAGGTGGTGAGGGCCTTTCCCTCTCCACCGGCCTCCTTTAACGCTCTTCAGCGCGGAAGATGAGCGACGTTTGGCACATTCCATCCTTACGCGCATCTGCCATTTTAATTTTGTTGCTCTCGCCATACTCTTCAGCTCTTTGTGGATGTTGTTCTCATTAAGAACAAACTCCACCAGGGTGACTATTTTCTAGCGCAGACGGAGGAAAGCTGTGTCAACGTCACTCGACATCCCAGTCGAGGGCAGGTCACACGTAGCATTTGATGCTACAGAGGCCGATTGACCAACCTCCGCAGCACTTACCATTTTAACGGTGTGAGTTTGGTCTCCCCCAGAATCCGTGGGAGCAGTACTGACCACCGGGGCTTTCATCCGATCGGAATCAGTGGCGGGATTTGACAGGATTGCCGTGCCCGCTTGGGGTAGTGTTGTTTTAACCTCACTATCCATAATTGGTTTAATTTTGGGGTGCCTTCCCCTATCTGGCTTTGGTTCGTCCCGAATATTTGATTTTTTCGGTACCATCCATATCTCGAAAGCATTCCCCTATCCACCACCTGGGGAAGCGCTCGATGCGGGACCAACAAAACCGGCACGGGATGTGTGCGTGCGTTTTCTTGATTTCAGCTGTCTGTCAGCTAGGCTAAGTTTCCAAAAAAATAACTACATATGTCAGGTTTTTTTATTTCAGCTGCCTGTCTGCTAGATTGCTTTTCTAAATAGTATCACCGCTTTACCCAGGTTACTCGGTTTCAGCTGCCTGTCTGCTAGATTGCATTTCGAAAACGTAAATGTCCGTTTCCCGGATTATTAGGTTTTAACTACTTGTACACAGTAATAACTGTAGCAATAAAATTATTCCCGCTATCAATAGTTTGCAATAAATTAGCAATAAATTGTAGTCGACTGATTTTTATGGTGAATCACAAATTTCGCACTTCGCGAAAAAGCGCGGATCCTTGATTTTTGTAATTAGCGTATTAATTAAGTTTTAGCATTTTTGTAATAAATTAATTAAAAGCAATAAATTTTACCGTTGGTATCAGTTGTAAATGTTATTTAGAGGCCAAATTACAGCAGCGACTGCGCTAGCTTGAAATTGAAGCTGGCCCAAACTCTGTTTCATGTGTGTGTGTGTGTGTGTGTGTGCGTGCGTGCGTGCGTGCGTGCGTGCGTGCGTGCGTGCGTGCGTGCGTGCGTGCGTGTGTGTGTGTGTGTGTGTGTGTGTCTGTGTGCGCGTTGTTTTTTGGTTTTATTGGGTGAAGGGGCAAAAAATGCATTTACGGACGACGCGTGGGACTCGCCCTCTCCGTGGGACTGCCAGCTCACATAGGCAAGGTTCCTCTATTCGACTCTCACTCCCTCCCGGGAACTGCCGTGAGGCTTTACTTCAGGGGGCAGTCATGCCTATCTGGGCGGTTGCACAATATGACGTCAGGCTGATGTTGTTGCCGACATTTCTTTTGCTCTCTTTAGTTCTTCTAATGTAATTTAGCCGCTTCACGATGTTAGTAGCGAGGGTAACCAAGGCATCCCATCCACTCTGTGATGCGAGCAGGCACGTCCCTAGACCCTCGGGTGTCAGAGGGCCGTTCCAATACTCCCGAAATTGTTGGCGTTCTTTCAGGAAGTTTGGGCAATGAAAGAGAACGTGTTCCACGTCTTCATTCACTCCAGGGCTCGTTGGGCCGTCCCCGCTCCCGTACACTTTAATGCGGCACAGGTAACTGCGGAAGTATCCGTGGCCAGTGAGCACCTGGGTAAGATGGAAGGTGAGGAAGCCGTGCTCCCTGCTCAGCCATTTGGCGATATCGGGGATGACGCGATGTCTGCCTTCTCTTCTTTGACCAACTGGGGTCAAGTTCTTGGGCCACTTCGCAGTGGTTGAAATTAATCAGGAGTATCTTAATAATTTTTTATTTCTGATTGGCACCCCAGCCTCCTGCGGGGCCTTTATTGCGTCCGCGCAGTTCACTGCTTTTTGGCCCTTTGGCCGTATCGGTAGCATTGTGTCGATCAGTCGACCGCGCTTTTGCAGTCCTTCGCAATGCGTCCAGCCTCGTGACACCTGTAGCACCGCGAGGACACTTCTGGCAGCCGAACTCTGCAGTTGACTCATCATTTTAATTCTCCCGTCTTGCAACAACTTTTTGGCAGCTGCTGCCGGGAGCTGTATGGTCGCGGATAGAGTGCCGCTATATGAGCCCCTAATTTTAACGATGTCAGCGGCCACCACGTTTGGCCCGAATTTTGTGGCAATCGCCGCGGCTACCTCCTGTTCTGTGGTGGACTCGTCCATGTCCTTGATGGAGATGGACTCTCTATGAGCCAGCAGCTGGACTGAACGAGATAACCGTCTTCAGATTGGATGTATTAGCACTCAGCCGTCCCCGTTCGAGGAAAAGTTCCCCAGTCTTGGTGCGCCTGATGCGGGTGACCCTGTCTTCCAGACTTTGGAGGTCCGGTGCAGCCTTAACCTTCCGCAGGATGTCAGCGTATAAGCCCCCGCTTAACGTTTTGATCTTAATAGCATCTGGGCGTGAGGGTCTCACTCCGGTCTTTGGTCTTGATGTGCTCTTAGCCGGCTTGCTGGCCTCCCTCAGTTGTTGTTGCTGCTGCGGCTGGTTGCCGGTCTTCTTTTTGCCCTTTTTTTACTACTGTGGCCCAGTCAGAGGCTTTTGACTGAGCCTGCGTGACACCATCCACCTTCTTCTTCTTTGCCTCTGGTGGTAAAGGCGGCGTTGGCTTATCACGTTTCCCGGTGTTTTTAGGCACACTCTGGCTAAAGGTAGGGGACGCTTGACATCCCCCGTCCTTCCTTTTGCTTTTGACTGATGGTGTCAACATTTCTGAGCTGACGTGACGCACTTTGTTATAATGGGCTAGCGTCCTCCTCACCGTCCTTGCCAAAGTCTTTATCTCCTTGTGGACAATGTTTCTTGGCAGAACAAAGTCCACAAGAGATCTAATTTTGTCACCAAGGAGATTAACGGTTTTATCAGCTTCCTCCTCGTACCTCTTTTTGTTAATGTCATTTGTAGTATATGATGCTACAGAGGCCGAGCGAACAGTTGTTCGGTCCCCTCAAAATCCGTGGGAACAGCACTGACCACCGGGGCTTTCACCCGATCGGAATCAGTGGCGGGATTTGACCAGGGTTGCCAGATGGCGATTTTTTCTCCTTGTTGCTCTTGCTTAATAAACATCAATATACGTAAGAGAGAAAAGGAAAAAAAATCGCCAACTGGTCACTCTGGATTTGACAAGACTGCCGTGCTCGCTTGGGATAGTGTTGTGTGTGTGTGTGTGTGAGCGTGCGTGTATTGTGACGTGGCATTCGCGTAGTCGGTGACTTAATAAATAATAATTAATTTAATTAATATTAATCAACTGTTGGGCCTCGTTGCCTAATACCGCGTACACAATTAATTTATCTCGCGAAGGTAGCCGGCAAGTGTCGCCAGAAACACGAGTTCGCTGGGACGCACGGTGTGGAGGATTCGGGCGATCCTCCTTGCTTCAACACGATTAAATTTAATAATAATATGTCGTCGGGAGCGGGGAGATACAATAATTACACAATAATTAAAATAAAAATGAGAGAGGCATTTATTCAATTATTTAACAAAATGGCCATCCAGGCCTCGTGCCGCGACAATAATTCTTCGCGCGGGTGGAAACACCAGGAAGTCTACTGGATCGAGGACCTCGCCTGCGGTAGACTATCTCCCAATGTCCGCTGTTCAGGCAACGGTGTACCCGAACACACTCCCGAGTTCTCACAACTTTCATACACTCGGGGGAGGGGGAAACGCAAGTAATACAATTCAACTTACCGGGATGCGCCCCGTGGATGGCCCAGCCGATCCGTGTCCCGGTGGTCTCCTGGGTAACGGAGGTTCGACGTCGGCTGTGGTGGTGATCAGCCGGCCCAATACCACAGCGAGTACACCGCGAACCATGTTGGCACTCGCGCAGAACCCCGTCCTATTCACTCACCAAGTCACTCGCGGTACACTACACGAGGATAATCCGGGTGTCAATGGCCGATGGCTTCTGCGCCTCACGCGCCTTTTCTTAGCCTTGCCCAACTATATGTATCGGCACCGGATTAGTTCACCTGACTCGAGCGGCGGATCGGGACGTACTGAGTAGGCAACTGCCTAATTTCCCAAAAAAGGGATGAGAGAAGGGAAACTCACACATACACTCTCGCGCTCTCATCCCCAAATGAATCATTTATACAAAATTTGTAGTAATTTGAACCATTAAAAGACAAGAATAGTGCAGAATGCAAATTTAATTTTATGCACTAAAACTGTCATATTTGATTGACAGTTTTTTCTACTACGATATAGTTTCATATAGTTAGAATTCATATAGTTTAAAATTTACAGTTAATATTTAATATGTATTCATTTTTTTATCATTTTTATTGCTATTTCAATAAACTATATTTTGATAAAAGTTTTTTATTTATAAATTATAATCATAGATGGTGGGAGAAGTTATCGTTCGTCCAGAATTAGTTAATAAAAGAAAGGC
The DNA here is from genome assembly GCA_026168455.1 of Theocolax elegans. Lineage (NCBI taxonomy): Eukaryota > Metazoa > Arthropoda > Insecta > Hymenoptera > Cerocephalidae > Theocolax > Theocolax elegans. The sequence continues at coordinate 34,402,986 of CM047427.1, read as the reverse complement.
TTTATTGATCTCTACGAATCATATATTTTGTTTCTTGCCGACGTTTCGGACGTATTTTTTCCGTCCCTTTTTAAGGCTATAAAATACAAAACAACGAAAAAACACTCTTAAAGTTCAAACTGCGAATTGCAATACAATATATAACAATTACAATTTAACGCACACACACTCTTACCAACAAAAAAGCGCAGAGATGTTGATTATATCCCAAGCCTTTCTTTTATTAAATTATAATCATATTTAAAAATAAACTAAATTTTTGGTATAAAACCCAATGCGCTATAACAGTACCTCCAAGGTGGTATGTAAATCTGTTTAATTTCTAAGGTGTCTATGGTAGTGAAGAAATAATACAATTTGAAACATTTTAAATATATTAATTACGAAAAACCTTTTTCAAAACTAAAAATAGGGGTTTTGTGCGCGAAGCGCGCAGGGGGCGATGCCCCCCTAGTATATGTATATATGGTAAAGAACGAAGGGCTGTCTCGAACGTACGTAGTGACGTCAAGTATGGCTTGATGATGTCCCGCTAGATTTGAAGGCGCCAATGTCAGATGCGTATGTGTACAGAGCTCGATGATTCCCAGATGTCGTAGTTCCTTGAGTAAGGCTCGTAGATGCAAGCGATGTGTCTCGATTCCCGAAGTTATCCCTATTGAAAATTGAAAGCGGATTTCAAGCCGGATTTCAGACCAAATTAAGCCAGATTCATTACTTCATTGAAGAAAAAATAGATTCAGGTAATATTGAAATTAATCATTTACCTTCTTAACAAATTTTGGCAGATGCATTATAGTCGAGGCTAATAGACTAAAGAAGTTCTGTTGAAAAAAAAAACGTTAAGAGGAAATTTTCTCTGCAGAAAATGGTTGGGAGGAATGTCAGGATATTATGGTATAAGAATGTGGCCACGATTTGGGTCTGGATCATTGTTTAAATAATTAATGAATGTGCGAAAAAGCAGTTTTTTGTATTGAAAGTTATAGGTATTGCCAATCCCTACTAAAAATTATCACGTGATCATCACGTGAATAACTACGTGATTATCACGTGGATATCTACGTGATAATCACGTGAGATTTTCGACCATTTTTTCACGTGATTATCACGTAGATATCCACGTGATAATCACGTAATATATGAAAATTTTTGTTTTTTTATAAATGTAATCTTAGACACGGAGTTCATGGGATTCAATTTCACAGAAACTAAACTGGCCATTCGGTTTTGACAAAAAAAAATCCTTTATTCGCTACGTTATAAATATATGAGGCAAAGTAAAGGCATAGAATATGATCAAAGTCGCTTTTACCTTCCTACTTTGCCTCCATATAAGCCCCGCACACGCTAATCAATAGCGGGTAACTGGCAACCACCTATTGGTCGAAACGGTTTTGAAATATGACTACTGCACTTGCTCACGGTATTACCAGTTACGACCGATAGGTGGCTGCCAGTTACCCACTATAGATTAGCGTGCGCGTAGGGCTTATATGGAGGCAAAGTAGGAAAGTAAAAGCGACTTTGATCATATACTATGCATTTACTTTGCCTCGTATATTAATAACGTGGCATATAAAGGATTTTTTTTGTCAAAACTGTATTGCCAGTTCGGTTTCTGTGAAATTGCATCCCATCAACTCCGTGTCTAAGATTACATTTTTAAAAAAACAAAAATTTTCATATATCACGTGAATATCACGTGGATATCTACGTGATAATCACGTAGAAAAATAGTCGAAAATCTCACGTGGTTATCCACGTGATGATCACGTGATAAATTTTAGTAGGGGAGCATTGTAGAGCAATGAATCGCTTAAAATTTGTAAAAAAAATCATAGCAATCAAATAATAGATTTGTGAATTTACTAAACAAATTTCTCACTCAAAATTAATTGTTAAAACTACTTAATTTTGTAAGTTATTTTTAAACAATTTACAGTTACATATTCAAAATTTCCTTCATTGTATATTGTAATACAACTCTACAATGCCTCTCTACAATGCCTGTAGGCTGAAGAAATTAGATTTTTGTAAGCGGACTTTTTAGTTAACAAATAGAATTAGGCAAAAAGTTATTAATAATTTAATAATTTTCTGCAGAGAAATTGCCTTTTGATATTTTTTTTGAAGTCCAGTAAATAATACCAAGTGAAATTTCTTTTTATCAAATGTAGGTCTTAAATTACATATGGTAAATGTTTGTTATCATTCAATTCACAATCTACATTAAATGCATATAAGTAAGATTGATAAAAACAGTTCTATACTGGACTGATTTTAAATCAAGCGTACTTTAATAGTGTACCTCTAAGTTTATCATCTTATTTATATATACATATGTGTTGTTCTCAGTGACATCGAAGATGAAAAAAATAAATATTGCTATAACTGTGGGAATATGTTTTAGAGGTATCCAGTAGTTCTCCTGAATTTTTTCAGATTTTTTCTGGGCCACTATTTTAAGTTACAGAGAGTCAAAGTTGACATTTTAGCACTTTTTTGCATTATATGCCCATTTTCATGAATTTTTAGCTCACAGGGGATGCATTTTTCACTAAAAACATAACAATGACTTTTTTTGTAAAATTTTCCGAACTTTTCATTAAAAATACTTTTAAAGACATAAATGTATGCTGTCACACTCTTGTAAGCCATTTAAACCATAAATAGTGAAAATCAGCAATTCTGCTCCAGACTCTGGTAACCTCATACTGTCTAAAAGATGTCTTTTTATAGTCAGAAACTGCCTAAAAATTTCCAGAGTGGGTCTAAATCATGAATATCACTTATGGTCAAAATATCCGGGAAAAGTGCCCGAAATATTAATATAAATGCATATTTGTTGCCTTATAACATTGAATCTGTTAGCATGATCATTGCAAAAAACTTATGCACTTACCTTGGAGTGGTAGAAAAGTATCTTCACTTGTTTCAGTATCCATCTAATCTCCTGTAAGCTGCTAAAAATACAAATATTATTATACAAATTTAAAAAATTAATTTTTAAACATTTATAATGCTGGATTTTTAGTTTTACATCCCTTACAAGAATTATAATACTAATCTGAAGGATTACTATAAATATATAAACATCATTATTACAATAACTGAATATACGTATTTAATACAAAAAATATATAAATAAATCGGATCTGAAATTATAATGAGTAATATGATAACGAGACAGTGACAAGTTTGTGAAATTCAAACAATGTATTGCTGAATAATAATAATAATAATGTTGATACTTTTGTAGTAATCCTTCAGATTAGTATTATAATTCTTGTAAGGGTTTAAAACTAAAAATCCAGCATTATAAATGTTTAAAAAATAATTTTTTATAATTGTATAATATTTGTATTTTTAGCAGCGTACAGGGGATTAGATGGATACTGAAACAAGTGGAAATACTTTTATACCATTCCAAGGTAAGTGCATAAATTTTTTTGCAATGATCATGGTAATAGATTCATCATTATAAGGCAACAAATATACATTTCTATTAATATTTCGGGCACTCTTCCCGGATATTTTGACCATAAGTGATATTCATGATTTAGACCCACTCTGGAAATTTTTAGGCAGTTTCTGACTATAAAAAGACATCTTTTAGACAGTATTAGGTTACCAGAGTCTGGAGTAGAATTGTTGATTTTCACTATTTAAGGTTTAAATGGCTTACAAGAGTGTGACAGCATACATTTATGTCTTTAAAAGTATTTGTAATGAAATGTTCGGAAAATTTTACAAAAAGTTATAGTTATGTTTTTAGTGAAAAATGCATCCCCTGTGAGCTAAAAATTCATGAAAATGGGCATATAATGCAAAAAAAGTGCTAAAATGTCAACTTTAACTCTCTGTAACTTAAAATAATGGCCCAGAAAAAATCTGAAAAAATTCAGAATTACTGGATACCTCTAAAACATATTCCCACAGTTATAGCAATATGTTTTTTTTTCATCTTCGATGTCACAGAGAATCTCCCATATATATAACTAATAGAGTTAGTTGAATCAGTTTAGTACCCCTATAGACATCCAATAAGTAGGTCTATACACATTTATCTCACTACATACTAATGTGTATTATATGTACTTTTATATAATATATGTAAAATAAACAGGTGATTTTACTATTTACATCTTAATTTAATGACTAATCTAGTCAATAATATAACCTTGTTTACTGAATAAATAAAATTATTAGTTAACAATAGCACACCATAATAATATAAATTATAAATACAAGGATAAATTTTTCTTTTTTTAATTTCAAGACCAATGCCTGCTTCATCAGATTTCTGCATCATATTAAAATCAACTCATTTTGTCTCAATTTGTACCATAATACCAGTTTTCGCTATTAGAGTTCCTTTGATTATTAAATAAGAGCTCATTATCCTTCTCTAAACTATTTCATCTATTTTGTTATCATCTACTTTTTTTAAATATCTTTTAAAAGCTATCTTTTTATAGAACTCTTGAACCAATACTGCAAATTTTAGAATCTCTCAATTTATTTAATAACCAAAATGTAGCTATTTCTGTTAAAAGTCATTTTTAGAGTTATAGTTATTTGTTGTGTGGTGTATGTTATATGTTGGACTATATGGCTTCATTCTTGTATATGAAAATTATCAATCACTTAATTTTAATTTGAGGTTTATTATAGTGTTTGTGTATCTAATGCATCTCTTATCTTTTTGACCTTGGTGTCTTGCTCAATCAGTCTTGGTATTTATATCAATTCTTTTTGAAGTATAAGAACGATCAACACAGCTCACATTATCATGCGATTTAATCATTTAGTAAGGACTTAATAAATTCAGGTGTAGCACTTGTTATATTCTAAAAGTAATCTGACAATAACCCTCCCATTGCTTCTTTAGTACAAGTACATTCTCATGAGTGCTCATATCAAGTAAACTTTATATACATATGCTATGTGAGTTGCCTCTTGGTTTTCAAAGCTCCCTATATCTTCTTGAAACTCTTGTCATCTTTAAAGAAATTTTAAAACTTGTTGGAAATTTTTCGTCACCTTTGTTTTCTCAGTGATTTTTTACTAGGATTCATTTAGATATTAAGCTACCTTCTGATCCTAATATAGATTTTGTTAATCTACATCAACCAATTTCTAATAGATTAATTATAAGTTGCATAATACACACATATGTTTCATAGTATTTTATTGGTGAATTTATATATATATATATATATATATATATATTTATCTTATATGGTTCACAATAATTAATAAAGAATATTTTAAATTTTTTACTCTAAATCGCCCGTGCATATATTTATTACAAACTATTATATGAATTTTAATCGGTATTTCCGAACTAATTTGTATTGCTGAATATTTTTTCAAATATTGCACAAAACCCTCTTTATTAATTAATAAAGTATATTGTTTAAACAATAATTAGACACAACAAATATTAAATTCTTACCATCAAAATTCTCTGAATATATGAGATTAACTGATAATATTTAAAATTAATCAAATAATATTTATTAATGTTTTAATAAATATATTTAAACACTATAATAATCGTTGTTTTACTTTGATATTGAATTTTGATTAAGATACAGGATCCTCCAGGCAATTTAATTAAACAATTTTTTCTAACTGTCATGACAGTCAGTAGAACTACCAATTGCATTTAATTTGAAAAATTCTAAAAATCAAATGAACAAATTTAATAGTTACCACACAACCAGTTAATTAGTTATATAAATAATATAACATTATTCACAAACCTGTATATTTAACATAAAAATTAATTAAATGTAATTGAACTTAAACCAGTTATTCATTAACAGTTTTTAATTGCACGTTATACAAATTTGTAACATATAGCTACAACTTGTTATGACAAACTGTCTATAAAATAGTAGCAACAAATATATAGCTTTCTAAATTCTAAATTATTTATAATTTTATAAAACTATAACTGCAAAAAAATTTGCTGCTAGTAAACCAAAATTATAAAACTTTTTTCGAATGATAAATTTGTTTTTGCTCAATTGAAAACTTATTAGAAAACAATTGCGAATTAATGGCTGTAGTGCATGCCTATATTATATTTATAAAAATAATTCATGTATACGACCGTGATTAGCAAATACGTGTGTGTGTGTGTGTGAAACCCCCCTTGCCCAGCCCGCAGATTATTAATATGCGTTAGAAAAAATGCTAATCGAACCACCCCCCTCCCCGCCATAAAATATATTATATTGTAAATAAAAGAAATATATATCGATAGGGCTCTAATTGCACAGTTTCTTAATAATGTTTATTAAATTTGTACAGTTATATATTTCGCAGAAAAAAATATTGAAAATCTGGTGGAAAACAAAATGTTTAAACACGTGTAACTTAGCTCCTATAACTTAAGCATTAAAATGCATAGAAAAATTGAACAAGTGTTTCTTTAATTTGTACAATATCAATTGATCGCAAATAATTATTAGTTTTTGCTTAAATCGATAAAATCAGTAAAAACTGCATGACTCCCAAGATTGAAGCATAATGCACATGCGCAATGCAATCCGAACTAATGCGGCGACTTACAATCATACTGATTAGACGGTAAAAACTATTACTACGTTTTTTGGTTATAATCTTAAAAAAGATGCATTATTATAAGGCTTTTAAAGTTTTTTCATAAAAAAAGTCAAAAATGTTTATATATTTATGAGGGTTATGTGGGTATTTGAAACTTATGTAGACAGCCCAAGTGAAAATAATTTATAAATTTTTTATAAAAATTTTATACAATACATTTTATATAGTTTTTATAAAAAGTTGGCCATATAAAAATTATATAAAAAATACACTGTACAATTTTTATAAAAAATACACTTTATAAAATTTTTATAAAAAATATATGGAAGGACTGATTAAAAACTAAATTAAACGTTTCAAATGAGCTGCACCGTTCTGTAGTAACGGAGAAAAAAATTTAGATGGCACGACCGAGAGGTTATGGATACCAAAAAAATTAGTATTTCAGCGCGACGAAGAATTACTGCTGCCACCGACGATATTGATAAAAAAGTCCACAGTTCCTCCTTCGATTTGGCTGGAAGTTTTGAATGCCTTTTTGCGAGGGGCTATTCTGGTCTCTGAAATCAACTGACCCTTTCTTTCGAAATCACATTGAGATCACATGAAATAACAATGAAATCATTAGAAAATTTGAAATGTCCTTAGTGAAATCAATTTGAAAATTATTTGAATTATTTGAAATCATGGAATCATTATTTTCAAAATGAATAATCTTGATAACCCCGTATCATTTAAAAGCATAACTGAGGAAGTATTGAAGGAGATAGAAATTTTTGTTAGAAATGACATGAAAAATTTTTTGAAAGTTGATGACAACATTGAAAATATGTATGGAAAATTTTATTCGACGCCAGAAAAATTCTACTTCAAAATTGGTGATAAACTTTTAATTCTGAACTTAGTAAAATTTGTTAATAGTAAATCCGACGATTTTTGGAAATCGAATAAATCTTTAGAAGAAAATAATAAAAATATAAAAGAAAATAATCCAGCTTTAAAAAAGAAAGAATTACCGAAATTGAATATAAATGAGGAACAGAAACAGTTATTAAAATCTGTGAAAAGTATAATCGAGAAATCAGTTTTGCTTGAAACTAATGAGAAAAAGAAACTGCTTGATAAAGTTGAAGTTACCGTTATGGTGTTTGAAACATATGAAGATGAAAATTCTCCCAAATCTTTCAGTTTTAAAGCTAACATAAAATGCCCTTTTTACTCGGAAGTAATACACTTAAAAAAATGTGGAGATGCTGATAGCTTTAATATCGTTACTTTATTCTTTCTATCTCGGACTATCTCAATACCTAAAAATGTTTTCGGTTCTCCTAAATCTGTCATTTTAAATTCTAACTGAAGTTTTGTTTTAATTTCTTCTAGCTTCATCGAATCATTACTAGCTATCAACATGTCATCGACATATATTATTAAGATTAATAATTTATTTTCATTTCTCCAAGTAAACAGACATGGTTCCCTTTCGTGCGATTTTAATCCTAACTTTATTGCCACCTCTGTAAACTTTTCATTCCATCGTTTGATTTTACAAACTTTAACTTTTCTATCAATTTCGGAACATTCTATACCTTCTTGTATCTCCATGTAAATTTCATTATCAATTGTCCCATTTAAAAATGCTGTCTTTACATCTAGCTGACAAACGTTTAAATCTAGCTTATTAATAATTGCAAAGGCTGATCTAATAATCTGCAATCGCGAAACAGGTGCATATGTCTCGTTTAGATCATAATTATTCTTATCCTTAAATCCGCGAATAACTAATCTAGCTTTATATTTACATTCATTCCCTTCTAGCATTTTCCTTTTTAGAACCCATTTAGAGTCAATTATATTTGCTTTGCTTCCATCTATCGAATACTTTGGTCGATCTACTAAAGTCCAAACATTATTATTTTCCATCGATTCTAGCTCACTATCAATTGCCCTTTTCCATTCTAATTTATCGTTTGCTGACATAGCTTCTTTATACGAAGTTGGCTCTTTTCTTATGATAGCTAATAGAAATTGACAGTTTTCTAATTCTAACATATTGATATTTGATTCTATCTGTTGCGTTGTTTCGGTTGCTATAACCGTTTCTAACTCTCCTTCTAGATTTATAGTTTCGACAATTTTCCTAGGACGATCTCTTTTGCGTTTTACTCCCTCCGTTTCTAAAATTTCTTTTTCCTTTTCAAATTCTAAAAACCAACTTTCTTTATTTATTTCCTCTGCCGATTCAGCCTAGTCTTTAATACTAGCTTTGTTGTACTTATCTCCGAATACCAGTTTTTCACAAAATCTAACATCTCTACTTTCATAGAATTTACCTTCTTCCGGTTTCAAAAGTAAATATCCCGTATTAGTATATCCTATCATAACTACTCGTTTTCCTAGCTGATCGAACTTCGTTCCAACCTTTCTTTGTATTTTCATATAAGCTATTGAACCAAATCTTTTAAATCTTTCTACATCTATCTTGTAATTGGAGCAGAATTTTTCTAGTGGTATTTCCATATTGTTCGATTTGTGCGGCGTTCTATTATACACGTATACCGCCGTGCCTAAAGCAAGATCCCACATATTTTCGGGCAATCGCGTATCGTAAATTAAAGTTCTAACTTTCTTTTGAATCGTCTGGTTGAATCTTTCCGCAACACCATTATGTTCAGGTGTATCCGGAGGGGCTAATTGCAGTTCAGCTCCTAATTTATTTAATATTTCTAGCGTATATCCACCGGTAAATTCTGTTCCTTGATCGCACCTAAGATAACATACTTTTTCATCCGAGCCCAAGATATTTCTAGCGCTTCTAACAAATAATTCTAAGCAGTTTCCTGTCTCACTTTTAATTTTCATCGGATATGCCATCGCTAATCTAGCATAATCATCAATAAATACAGATATGAACCGATATCCCTTTGGATGAGTAGCTGGACTGATTGGACCCATTGTATCAGCATGTATAATTTGTAACGGTCTGGTTGCTCTTTGTCTTTGACTATTAAATGGCAATTTATTAAACTTCGAGACGATACAAACTTCACAATCTTGTATTGATTTATCGAACTTTACATTACTTAAATCTTTCTGATTCGGAAACCGTTTCTGAAATGATTTTAGATATTCTAGCGATGCGTGACCAAGTCTAATATGCCATAAAATAGCTTTGTTTTCTTAAATTGTATCTAAACTACAATCTAACTTTGTTGTTTCGTCAGTTAATAGATTATCTATTTGGCTGATCTTTCTATCGTATATAGTATTCTCAAAGTTTGAAGACTGTGACTGAGGAGTTTCACGATCTATGTCTAGCGTATCTACTCTTCCGGTTTCCTCATCGTCAACATTGGCATTTTCCTTTTCTAGCTTTCTTTTACTGCCTTGGCTTCTCGTTGTTATGTAAGCGATGACTTTATTATCATTTTCTGGCTGATTTAATTTCTTAATTTTCGATTATCTATTTCTAACTCAATTATCCAATAAGGTTTTTCATAAATTCCTGTAATGAACGACTCTTTTGTAAATGGATCAAATACGTTGATCTTTTCGTTATCTAGATATATGCCTAGACCCTGATCGACAAGTTTCCTCAAAGAAAGAAGATTTTCGGATAGCTGTTCGGCGCAAATCACATTTTCTAACTCTAGCGTTCTATCTTGTGAGGTTATACCCCTAACTTGACCTACTCCCTCCGATTTTATAATCGCGTAATCATTTTTGTTAGCACATTTAATATCAATCTTTTTATTATTATCTAGCTTCTTAAAAATCAATTTTGTATTTGACATATGTTCTGTGGCACCGGAATCGGCCAGGAATTTAACTAATATATTATTTTGTGGAATTCCGTTCTCTTCAGGAGTCGAATAATGCAAACTACTATTAGTTGTTAAAAGACCATTGCACTCACCGGGATTACTTTGATTTTTGTTTACTGGTGCTGTTTCTGTAGCTTTTCCTCTGCCTCTCGTTAACCCACGGTTGATTCTAGCATTCCCTTTATCCTGACCCTTACCTCTAGCCAAATCTAATCTAGGTCGTTTCTTTGTTATTTGTTCGAGTCCGGGGCTTTGTCTTTTATTCGTTAAAAATCTAGCTCCTCGAATTAACCCTCGTTTAGTACACAACTGTCTAACATACCTTGGTCTAGCTTGGATTCCCATCTCTTCTAGCTGTCTGTCCGAATATGGGCAGGTCGTGCTAACGTGTCCTTCGTATCGACGACATCTGTAGCACATTCTGCCGTCTCTCGTGCAATCTCTAGCTGCATGTCCTTTATTTCCACACACGTAGCATGCCTCCTTTTGACTGCTCGTAGCATGTTGAGCAGTTGCCGATTTGAATTTTCTCCTCTAGCTGCTTCCTGTTCAACAATATAGGTTTTTAATTGTTCGACTGAAAGGGGTCGCTGATGCGTATTTTTATTGAAAAATTCAGCATCTCTAACTTTGGGTACGTTTATTACTATTGCATCGTAAAATGCATCTCTAATTTCTGTTTCCGTTAAATTTGGTACATTTGTCAAATTATTGTACTGTCTAACTATTTTGTCGAACTTATCCCAAAATACCGAAGCAGTTTCTTTATTAGGTTGATATCTTAAATTATGCAATTGTTTTCTCAAATACCCGATGTCACATTGGATTCACTAGCTTTAAGACTTTTAATTTTATCTAACAATTCAACTGGGTTATGAATGTGCGCGAAACTTTGATTTTTGTTATGGTGCTGTTTCTGTAGCTTTTCCTCTGCCTCTCGTAACCCACGGTTGCTTCTAGCATTCCCTTTATCCTGACCCTTACCTCTAGCCAAATCTAATCTAGGTCGTTTCTTTGTTATTTGTTCGAGTCCGGGGCTTTGTCTTTTATTCGTTAAAAATCTAGCTCCTCGAATTAACCCTCGTTTAGTACACAACTGTCTAACATACCTTGGTCTAGCTTGGATTCCCATCTCTTCTAGCTGTCTGTCCGAATATGGGCAGGTCGTGCTAACGTGTCCTTCGTATCGACGACATCTGTAGCACATTCTGCCGTCTCTCGTGCAATCTCTAGCTGCATGTCCTTTATTTCCACACACGTAGCATGCCTCCTTTTGACTGCTCGTAGCATGTTGAGCAGTTGCCGATTTTGAATTTTCTCCTCTAGCTGCTTCCTGTTCAACAATATAGGTTTTTAATTGTTCGACTGAAAGGGGTCGCTGATGCGTATTTTTATTGAAAAATTCAGCATCTCTAACTTTGGGTACGTTTATTACTATTGCATCGTAAAATGCATCTCTAATTTCTGTTTCCGTTAAATTTGGTACATTTGTCAAATTATTGTACTGTCTAACTATTTTGTCGAACTTATCCCAAAATACCGAAGCAGTTTCTTTATTAGGTTGATATCTTAAATTATGCAATTGTTTTCTCAAATACCCGGATGTCACATTGGATTCACTAGCTTTAAGACTTTTAATTTTATCTAACAATTCAACTGGGTTATGAATGTGCGCGAGTTTTGAATGATACGATTGGTCGATTCTGTTTATAATTATGTCTCTAACTCTGAACTTTTCTTTTTCCAACGTATTGTCATCTATCCCGTCTCTAGCTTTTTGTCGAGGATCTATAACGTAAAGCAAATCACAAACGCGCAGTTCGGACGTCAGATAGTCCAAGAACTGTTCTAAACTTGAACCATTTGTTAATTTGTACTCGCGCCTAATTGTCGTATCTTTATTTACAATTTCGATCTGAATCTTTTCTTTTAAGTTACTTGATCTATTTTCTAGCACATTATTTCTAATTAGTTTGTCAAATTCTTTTCTAACTGTTTCAGAAACTAATAATTTGTCTACCTTTTCTCTAGTTGGTTCGATTTCTTCAAATTCCTCCCATTTTGCCCATTTTCCTTCTAGCGTACCAATTCTATCATATATGTGACATCCTAGTCACTATGTCGCCGTGGTATATCTTTTGGTCCTTCAAACCAAGTTCATATAGAGTCGGGACTCTATCTTCTAGCGACGCCACTCTAGCTGTTAATTTTTCTAGCATTCCGGTCAAATCTGAAAAATTACAATCTTTATTTATTCCAATTTTATTAACTAAATCTCCCTTATCGGCTGTGTAACATTCTAACTGAGAATTCTCAAGGAGACTTCTCTCTTTCTTGAACCTACTCAGATTATAAACGCACGAGTCTATTCGTTTTATCATTGGGGTTGAGTTACCTTTCATTTTCGTTTCTAACTTATCTAGCTTATCCCCAGACTCAAGCTCAGGCTCCTTTTCTAGCTCAAAATCTAGCTGTGGGTCAGGATCATTTTTCCCTTCCCTTTCTAGCTCCAGATCATCCTCCTGCTGGCTCAGAGGAGATTGGTTGGCGTCACTCGCCTCTAACAGCAGCCGTTTCCTTTCTAACTCTTCACTGACGACACGAATGATCACGTCACTCAATTGCTCTCGTCCTGTGAAAATACAGTGGGAAATTTAGATAGTTGTCCACAATTTGACCGAACACAAGCCAAACATGAACAACAAGCGAATGCAGAAGCACTGGAACACAGATTTTCCACATTCACTTAATATCATGAACAGACTGCATAAGAGCACATTATACAGAAAATCCATGAGCCAGCTTTAATCTGAGATTTTTGCATGCTTCAAGGAATAATACCTACATATATATATGATTTTTAATTTTGTATCTAACTACTATCTAATTACTCTTACCACTCTAGCTTAAAAATTCATGTATACCAACTGTATAACGTTTTCCGCCAGACATGGTGAAGATCAACCCTTCCTCCTGGATGTCAAAGACATATGTTTCATCCGGGTGGTTCTTCGCCAATTGAAGCTCTAAGTCTTGCGTGAGCAAGAACTGCTTCAAGGTCCGTTGGTCTATACATCAAAACCATGTTAAATCCAACTTAAAATATTCAATCATTTCATATATCTAACTTCAATATATTTTCAAACTTGATTCTAATTTTCGAAACTGTACAGTATGTCTAGCTTGTATAGTCATTTATTGACTTTCTAGTAATGCGCATTGTCAAACTTTCAATTTCGAAGCATTTATCCGTATCAAACGATGTGCGGGTCTCGCATGTGCATTATTAGTTCTAACTAATTTCATGCGCGTCCATTTCACTCGGTCGCGCCACGTATCACCTGCAAATATCAAGCGGTGTGAATGTAGTTCGTGCGCGCCGGTCGAACGAGCATGCTCTCCAGTCGCGAGTTTCCCCCACTCCGCGCGGTCGAGCAACACGGCGAGAAACGGCGCGCTTCCCTGGCGCTCCCGCGCAAACCCGGCGTTCCCGCGCAAACCCGGCGTTCTCGCTCAGGCCCGGCGGCCATCTTCGCTTCCTTGCGTCTACCGATTTCTCGGAACCGTCTAATCAAAAACCAATTTCGTGCACTTTTTGCGAAAAACCCGGCACTCGAACGACACGCAAACGCTCAAAATTTTAAACTAGCTTCAAACTAACATAACTCTGGATCGAGCATTTTCAATTGAATTTAATCTCAAACTAACAGAATTTAATTTCAAACTAACTGAATTTAACATGTAACTAGCCCGCACTTTCCCTCACTGAGTCATATACCTCTAGCATTTGCCGACTTGCGGAGGTCTCTTATCTCGTCCGCCATCTTTCTTCCTAACTGCTGTAGATTCCTCTACCTGATCCCGGTAGATCCTCTAGCTTTCTTTCTCCTAGCTAAATTTCCTTTGTGGTGGTTGACTGGGTGACCGTAGCTCTGTCTGATCTCCCTTTCTAGCTTCTTTCTAGCACAACACCAACAAAACTTTACACCACACTTTTCTCACAAGCACTCGCGATCGCGAAGAAGGGACTTCTAACAAATAACAAAGCCAAACTATTCCTCTCAAACCAGCGCGCAGTGGAAGCGTGCTGGGCCCATAACCTGTTGGAATAAAAACAGGAGAGGAAGGGCTTGGCTTTAATGATAAACTCACCGTTTATATTATAAAAGAAATAAACTAATTTATTCTATATATATATATAATATGTTTGTACACTGGGGAAGGCCTTGGTACATCCGACCGTGTCGGGATCCGTGGCTCGAGTGCAATAGCGGGAGAAACCGATCTCACCGCGCCGCCGCTTGCGTCGCTTCCTCCGGGGTCCTTCCCACTCCTCGTTACTCAGTTGGTAACGATAGAGAGAGAGAGAGAGAGACTATCACGTCTTATTTCCAACAGTACTCAATGATAATAACGGATCTAAAATTTAATGCTTTAAATGTAGAAATGTAGATGCAAAGTTATTTGAAAATAATATAAATATTAATTAAGTAAATCATACACTTTTCTAAACATAAATATGATATATACAATAAGTTAAAAATTTTTAAGAAATTTGCTTAAAAACACCATAACTTTGTCGGAATGCTCTGCTGCACTCAAACTTTGCATCATTTTGAAGGTAATTAATCATCGATGTATTAGATTCTTGGATGGATAAAATATTTTTGATCGTACAAACCTTTTTTTTACTACAAAGGTTTTTATTAATTATAACTAAATTCAATGTGTTAAACTAATATAAATGAAATATTTCAACACATTCTTCTTGAAATTTATAAATTTTTTCAAATTTAATGTATATAAGAAAAAATTGTTAGATATTGAGTTATTAAGTGATAAAAATGGCAATAAAGTCATTTTTTTCAAAAAATTCGATTTTTTGATTGGTTACAGCTCTGGTACTAATTGAAATTTAGGTCTAAAAATTTAGCTACACTCTATTCAAGTAGTTTTTTACTGATTCTATACATTAAAATAAGATTCTATTTTTTAACTGGATCACTATATATATATATATGTGTGTGTGTGTGGGCGGCGGAATATTTATTTAATATATATATTTTAAAATTGTTTTTTCAATAATAGATAATATATGTGTTTTTTCCGTGCGCAAAAAAAAGTTGTGAATATAACTTGAAAAAATGTGTATTAGTTTACTCATTTCTGATAAAACACATAAAATTTTTGAACGTATACACAAAAATAAAAACGGACCTAAAATTTAATGTAATGCTTTAAATGCAGATGCACAATTTTTCGAAGATAAAATAAATATTAATCAAGTATAACATACACTTTTCCAAATATCCATATGTGATATATATACAATAGGTTAAAAATTAAATACATTAATTATTGCATTTTTAAGATAATTTTACTATAAACAGTAGTGGCAAAAGAAAATTCAAATTCTAACAATGGCAATATAAAATACAAATTGCATTTGAAAAGTTTAAAAAATTATTAATTTACGAGCATTTAATTTAAATATTTTTTAAATTAAAATTTCAAAGTTGTATGGATATATAAGTGAGTAGATTACGTATATTTATATAAAATAAAACAATATCAAAAGGCGCGATAGTGCCTGACGCAAGTATAGGAGCGAGAGCCATTATTTACAACTAACTAGCCCCCCCAAATTTTTACTTTTTAACCACTTCAATATTACATTATTTATTTGTGCTATTGGCCACGCATTACGTTCCTTATTTATTAATCTTTACTGTACAATAAGTTTTATACGAATTCATTTACGCACAATCAAGAAAATCAATGCCAAAGATATTGCTTGCTGATTTTCTTTCCTCAATTTTCGTCTTCTCCCTTTTGATATATATAGTCAACTTCAAACAAAATGAGATAGAGATAGTATAGGAAAGGCATGAGATAGAAAGAGAAACAATGCTTTCCAGCCCGTGAGAGAGCGCGTACAGAATAGCCCAGTAAAATTAGCTCTGAAATCGACTTGGTCACAGAAATGGTTGCATTTTTGATATTTGGTAAATCGAGGTCGCTAAAAACGATTCTGAAATTTGCAGCTTTCTAGGTCCAGGGGTTCTATGAGAAATAAACGTTTAAACGTTATTTTAATTTATATCTGAAGAACGGCTATAGCTACGGCAAAATAAGTTACATCAAATGAAAGAACGCAAAATTTTGCTTTAGAAACAATTTTTTACTCGATTTTGATGAGTATAAAATCGCGAGATAATAACGTAAAACTATATTAATTTAATAGAATTGAGGAGAAGGAGGGGAGCGCACGCGCTACGGACTCCGCTCTCCCCACCCGAGGCTCTACCGCTATGTAGAAGCGAGGGAATTTCGTACTGATATTGTTTTGAAAAGTCACTGGGACGGCGAGTTTTTTTCTTTTTAAAGGTCTCGAATGTAAACAAAACTCCTAACATGGGATAAATGAGTATTTTCCCTTTTTCAAGCAGTCTCCCCCACTAAAAATTATCACGTGATCATCACGTAAATTACTACGTGATTATCACGTGGATATCTACGTGATAAACACGTGAGATTTTCGACCATTTTTTCACGTGATTATCACGTAGATATCCACGTGATAATCACGTGATATATAAAAATTTTTATTTTTTTAAAAATGTAATCTTAGACACGGAGTTGATGGGATGCAATTTCACAGAAACCGAACTGGCAATTCAGTTTTGACAAAAAAATCCTTTATATGCCACATTATTAATATACGAGGCAAAGTAAACGCATAGTATATGATCAAAGTCGCTTTTACCTTCCTACTTTGCCTCCATATAAGCCCTACGCGCACGCTAATCTATAGCGGGTAACTGGCAGCCACCTATATATATGTTATACATATATGTTATATATATATAAGTGTGTGTGTGTGTGTGTGTGTGTGTGTGTGCGTGTGCGTGTGCGTGTGCGTGTGCGTGTGCGTATGCGTGTGCGTCTCTATTATTTTTATTATTTTTATTCTGATTTCATTACACTATAGTTTGGTAAAAACTTTTATTTATAAATTATAATCGTATTAAAAAAAAAATTAAATTTTTGGTATAAAACCAAAGCACTATAGCAATACCTCCAAGGTGTTGTGTGAAACTGTTTAATTTTTAAGGCGATATAAATAGTTTGCCGCCGTTCGGTATAAGATTTCAGGGTTCTAATATATGCCGCTGTGTATAAAAATTTTTCACTCCCCTTATATGGGCATACATATATATATGTAGTGAGTCCATAGTACATACATAGATACATATATATTTATATATATATATATGGGGTATTCCACGTGAAGTGGTCCGATCAAAATTTTACAATGAATAAAATTTTGGGTACACATTCCAAATGTTTTTCAGAATAAAGAAAAAAATTTTTAGGTACTGGAATCTTATTTTGGTTATTCTAACCTCAAAAAGTGGATTTTTCCAAGTTTTTTTCAATACCAGCTGGGTTTACCACTATTTAACTCAAAATCTATCAATTTTTACTATAGAACATTATATGTAACATTCGTTGCTAATTGTGTCTGGAATTTATTCTTCTGGGTTAGAATTTATAATTTCAAAGTGAATGTTATATAAACTACATGTCAATATTCAACTTGAAAAAAGTGCAAGGCCGCCACAATTGATTTTTTTATACAAAAGCCTAAAAGGAAGCTTGGAACAATACCTTTCAAATAGTCTGTAGCATTTTTATGGCCTTCAGTTCTGTAAAAAGTTATGATAATTTAAAAAACACGAAATTTTTTTTTAAATTTAAATGGGAATTATCATGTCGTTTTTTGTGAATTTTTTCTCTTTCTTTAAATTATCATAACTTTTTACAGAACTGAAGGCCATAAAAATGGTACAGACTATTTGAAAGGTATTGCTCCAAGCTTTCTTTCAAACTTTTGGATAAAAAATCAATTGTAGCGCACTTACAATTTTTTTAAGTTGAATATTGGCATGTATTTTATATAAGATTTACATTGAAATTAGAAATTCTAACCCAGAAGTGTGTGTGTATGTGTGTGCGTGTGTGTGTGTACGTGTTATTTGTTTTTTCAAGAATAGATAATATATGTATTTTTTCCGTGCGCAAAAAAAAGTTGTGAATATAACTTGAAAGAATGTGTATTAGTTTACTTATTCCTGATAAAACTCATAAAATAAAAACGGACCTAAAATTTAATGTAATGTTTTTAAAAATATGCACAATTTTTCGAAGATAAAATAAATATTAATCAAGTATAACATACACTTTTCCAAATATCTATATGTGAAATATACAATAAATTAAAAATTAAATACATTAATTATTGCATTTTTAAGATAATTCTATTATAAACAGTAATGGCAAAAGAAAATTCAAATTTTAACAATGGCAATATAAAATACGAATTACATTTCAAAAGTTTTTCGAAAATTATTATTTTAGTAGTATTTAATTTAAATATTATTCAAATCAAATTTAAAAATTGTATGGATATATAAGTAAGTAGATTACGTATATTTATATAAAACAATATTTTAAATAAACAAGTATGTATTTATTAGAAATAGAAGGATATTTAAGAAATGAATTTGTTTATAATAATCAAAATAAATATTTGGGCTCTGCATAGTAAAAATAAATTGGATATAATTATGGATTAAAACGCAAATTTTGAAAGAGGGTGCAAATTACGAATTACGGGAGAAATGGAAGAAACAGGTTTTTATTTATATACCACTAAAATGTTATAAATAATTCTTTAAAACTAATACAAAAGTTAATTTAATTAAGAAGAAAGTTTTATTACTCTAAAAGTACAAAATATTAATGACATATAGAACTCTTGGCGATGACTTAAATAAATTAATTTTAGGAGGTAAAGTTCTATTTAGATCCGTTTAAAGTAATCTAAAATTTTAATAGGTTTTTACTAAATACTACAATTAAGTATATGCACTTTACTATTTTTGGTAAGTTAATAGTTCATTACCACATATATATATATTATATATATTACACCTTTGGTGTAAGTTACGTCCTAAAATACGTGAAAATTAGTGATTTTATGAGGTTTATGAGGCATAACTTACAACAGCGGTCTTGGCCAATAAGCTAACCCAAGCCATTCGAAAGCTCGCGAAAAATGTGAACTTTTGAGAGGTGTTAGATTAAAATCGATTATGGTGTGGTAGCCTTTTTTTGATATTCAATATGTCCGGGTGTTCTATCTCTTCGAGATTTCAAAATTAAGACATGTAACCAGGGTAGATAAGTTCTAAAGATTAATTTAAACAAAAGTTGTTTGTAATGTTTTTTCAAAAAAACCAACATATTTTGAGATAAATGGCTTTAAAAATAGAAGTTTTTCTATAAAATTGAAAAATTTCCACTTTTCATGGTCGAATAACTCTTAAGCAAATTATTTTTAACACTTAAATTTTTTTTGTATGTTCTGGAAGATGTTTCCAGCCTGTTCTCAAATTTTGGAGTGATTTAAAATTTTCATCGTACCACTTGACGTGAAATAGCCCATATATATATATGTATGTGGGTGTGTGTGCGTGCGGCGGAATATTTATATAATATATATATATATATATATATTTTAAAATTGTTTTTTCAAGAATGCATAATATATGTATTTTTTCCGTGCGCAAAAAAAGAGTTGTGAACATATTATTATTGCAATATTAAATATTATCAACGCAATTAAGTGCGCCTTAATTTAAGAAATTGCATGTGAAAAACAATTTTTTACTGGTTGAAAAATTTATTCCATAATCAATACAAAATGTTCCTAAATTGGCCAGAAGTGGGCTAAAGTTTGCCAAAACTGGAAAAATGTTCCAAATATTTCAATGTTGGTAAACATCGGCCCACTTTTGGCGCAAGTTGGCCCACTTTTAGCATACTTTGGAGCATTTTCATCGAAAATGTATTTCCACTAGGGTATGTATAATATTAATATTTATAAAATATTAAATTTATATTAACTATATTTCATTCATTACATTGAAGCTACTTTCTTATAAACACTGTTTTCTAATAATTTATATTTTATTTTTTTCATCTTTACAAAAAAATATTAATAAAAAATTTAAAATAATCGTTTAGAAAAATAAAAAAAATTATAATTATTATTAAACAATTGAAACAAATTATTAATATTATTTTTATAATTGTGAATCATTTTGTAAAATAAACCATTTTTATAATGGGTTTGACGGAAATAAAAATATTAGTTGTAAAAACGATTGAACGATATAGCGACGATGCTTCTATGTTAAATGATGAACACATAATTAGAATTTAATAACATCCTTAAATCATGTACACCATTCAATATGCAAACAACTCTTTTAGTTCAAAAACAATATAATATTAACTCAGTTCAAATGAATAATAAATACATTCAATTGTTATTTTCTGAAAAATATGAAAAAGGTCATTGTATTTGTATGTATTACAATAATAGAACGATACACATTTATGATAGTTTAAATGCTAAATATTTGCAAAATGAACATAAAGTATACATCAACAGATTATTTCCAGATAGTCAACAATTAAAAATTGTTTTTGAAACAGTGCAATTTCAAACCAATAGTTATGATTGTGGAATTTTCGCGATAGCTTTTGCTGTCTCTATTGTATTTAATTTATGCCCATGCAGTTTAAACTATGATATTTCCCAAATGCGTTCACATTTACTAAAAATATAAACTATAATATTTCAACAATACCAATCAAAAGATACATGATTCATATTTGTTGTATTGATGAAAAAAAAATTGAATTTCAATGTAGCAGAAATAAAAATAATAGAATAAAATTATAAAAATAATAGAATAAAATTTTCAACAGAAATTTAATTCTGAACAACAAACAATAATGAATTTATATAATAAAGAGAAAATCATTTCCGTTGATTCTATTACCCCAATGGAAATAGACTATGAAATACCAACTTATAGTTCATTTTATCAAAAAAATAAAAATAAACAATTTAATGATATAGAAATAAAACAGCTAAAAATAAAACAGCAAACTATGATAAAACGGCAAACAATTAGCTGTATCGATATAAAAAATGAACGAGAAAAAGAAGCGTTGCATAAAAAAGAAGCTTATATGAGGAGTAAAGATAGTAATGACGGCAAAATAGAAGAAAAAAAATAAAGAGAAAACAGCAAACCATGATGAAAAGACAAAAGTAAATAGTGACGAAATAAAAAATGAACGAGAAAAAGAAGCATTACGAAAAAAGAAGCTTATGTAAATAATAAAAATAGCAACTACGGCAAAATAGAAGAAAAAAAAAATAAAGAGAAAACAGCAAACCATGATGAAAAGACAAAAAATGAATGGTGACGAAATAAAAAATGAACGTGAAAAAGAAGCATTACGAAAAAAGAAGCTTATGTAAATAATAAAAATAGTAACGACGGCAAAATAGAAGAAAAAAAATAAAGAGAAAACAGCAAACCATGATGAAAAGACAAAAAATGAATGGTGACGAAATAAAAAATGAACGAGAAAAAGGAGCATTACGAAAAAAAGAAGCTTATTTAAAAAGTAAAAATAGTAATGACGGCAAAATAGAAGAAAAAAAATAAAGAGAAAACAGCAAACCATGATGAAAAGACAAAAAATAAATATTGACGAAATAAAAAATGAACGAGAAAAAGAAGCATTACAAAAACAACATATTTATTATAATGAAAATACTGATCAATGTAAAAAAAATGAAAAGAAAAAATTAAATGGAAAAATATTAAACGAAAGTAGAAAAAATGATATCGATAAATTAGTATAAAACCATTTACAAAAAAATTTAAAAAGACGCATATGTATGAAAAATGACAAAGACATGGAAATACCAATCATATTGCTTAAAAAATTAAAAATTGATGAAGGAAAATTTTTTAACGTATATGATAAACCATTTAATATCAAAAAAGGTATAAATTATAAAGAATTAAATAAACGTATTTTAATTAAAAATGAACAAAATGTAAAATTAGTAAGTAAATCCAAAATAATAGGTCGAATAGCAAATGTAGATTTTGATGAAAAAATAATTATTGAAAACAATTTAGGTTATATGTCTGAAACTTGTAAACATTGTAATACTAAACATTTTGTTTTTGAATATAAACTAGGTAAAGAATTTTCTAATTGTTGTCACAAAGGAAACGTAGACTTACCGAAAATGCCTCCCTATCCGGAGGAATTAAAGCAATTAGCTACAGGAATATCGGAAGATAGTATTAATTTTCGCAAAAATATTCGGCTATATACTAATGCGTTAGCTTTTGCAAGCTTTGGAGCTAATTTTGATAAGTTATCTGAATCTTAAATGAAAATGAAGCACGAAAATATGGGCAATTGTATGTTCTAGATAATGAATTAGCTGCAGCTGAAAGAAAAAGTTTTAAAAATAATTTAGATACAACATTACAATTGTCAAGTAAATTAGATAGCTTAATTAGAAATGTTAATCCTTATGCTAAAGCTTATAAAATGATGTATGAGGTAGAAAAAGAAAAATTAGAATATTAGAAGAAAAATTAGATAAAAATATATATATAATGAAGCTACTTGTAATGAAGTTGCAATGGTATTTGTAGGAAAAAATGGACTGCCTACTTCAGAGCGGGATATAGTTATATATTCAAAATATGACAATCCAATTAGTATTCCTTTAATAAGTAAACACACTGATCCAATGACATACCCACTTATTTATCCAAATGGAGGATATGGATGGATGCCTAATATGAAATGCAAATATAAGAAAAACAATATTTCATGTTTGCAATTTTATAATTACAGACTTTCTATGAGAAATGGATTTAATCCATACCTTTATATGGGAAAAGTTTCTCAACAGTTTACAATTGACGCATTTGTAAAAGTTGAACAATCAAGATTATATTTTGTAAAGAAAAACCAAGATATTTTAATTAAGAAGCGATTATTATAAAGGCGTAATGGATTATTTACACAAGAAAAAAGAATCTGAAAATATAAAAATTGGAAAAATGTTTATTTTGCCATCAAATTTTGTTGGAAGTTCAAGATTCCTAAAACAAAATTACATTGACTCAATGAGTATAGTAAATCGTTACAGAAAACCTGAATTATTTATAACAATGACATGTAATCCAAACTGAAAAGAAATAATTGAACATTTAAAAAAATATGAAACTGTAATTGATAGACCAGATTTAGTATTTAAGGTATTTCATCAAAAAATAAAAGAATTTAAAGAATTGGTAATTAAGCAAGGTGTTTTAGGAAATTGTATCGCCTACACTTATGTTATCGAATTTCAAAAACGTGGACTTCCTCGCATGCATATGCAATAATTTTTAGATAAAAATTATAACATTAATACTCCCGAAAAAGTAGATGAACTCATAAGCGCAGAAATTCCAAACGAAGATATCTATCCACGGTTGTATAATATTGTAAAACAGTTTATGATTCATGGACATGAGTAAAGACACAAAAAAATGTACGAAAAATTTTCCAAAAAAATTTAATAACAAAACAACTTTTAATTCATCAGGATATCCATTATATATAAGAAGAAATGATATCAAATAATCAATTATAAAGGTAAATACCACAATAGAATAGCTGATAATCGGTTTGTTGTTTCGTATAATCCTTATTTATTGTTAAAATTTAATTGTCACATTAATGTCGAAGTATGCTCAACAGTCCAATGTATAAAATACTTATTTAAATAGTGTTATAAAGGACATGACTGTGCGAACAAAGAAATACGTGACACAGGTATCAGATCAAAAGACAGTTCTAATTTAACTCATGATGAAGATATTGAAAGCAATGAATATAATACTATTAGAATACCCTCTACACGAACTTTCACATACCATAATAAGATTAGCTATTCACAATGAAGATGAACAAGAAGTGTATATTTTAAAGAAAGAAAAGAAACAGAAATTTAAAAAAAAATGTAGAAACGACATTAACAGCATACTTAAAATTAAATCAAATCGATTTTGATGCACGAAATTATTTATATTCCGAAATACCATTAAATTATGTATTTGATAATAATTCAAAAACATGGAATAAAAGAAAAAAAAACAAAAAAACCTGTATTAAGCAGAATGTATTTAGTGAATCCAAAGGATCGAAAACGATATTTTATAAGATTATTACTTTTACATGTCAAAGGAGTATCATCATTTCAGGATTTACGTACTGTTGATGATATAATTTATTCTACATTTTATGAAGCTTCTATAGATAGACATTTGGTTAATGAAGATAAAGAATGGGACAGATGTTTGGAAGAAGCAACACAATTACACTTTCCTACTGCTCTTTGTGAATTATTTGCATATATTTGTATTTTTCACAATCCTATTAATGCAAGAGATTTGTACGAAAAATAGAAACACTTTTTTTACCACCCAAAATATGAACAAAATGCTGATGAAAACCTAGCATTAAACATTATTGATAAGAACCTACAATTGAATGGATATTTTTTAAATAATTTTAATTTACCCGTTATATCTACATTTATAGAAGATTATGCTGATAAATCAACAACACATAACAAAAGTTGCACATTTACTGAAATAAACGTCAAAGTAAATTCTTTAAAAAATCGTAACAAAGACATTTTCGATACTATCGTGCAACATTTAAAAATTGAAGACAAAAAAAGCTTTTTTATTGATGGACCAGGAGGAAGTGAGAAAAGCTGTTTACTTAATGTTCTAATAGACTATCTTAAATTCTCAAACATTTCATTTTTATGTGTTGCTTGGACAGGGATATCAGCAAATTTATTACATAACGGGAAAACAGTACACACAACATTTAAACTACCACTTAATATCACAGAATGTACTATATGTAATATTAAATCTAATTCAATAGATGGTAAAAATTTAAAAGAAGTTCAAATTATAATATGGGATGAAATATCTATGACATCGAAATATGCTTTTGAAGCAGTCAATCGCCTATTTCAAGATATATGTAATAATAAAAAAATATTTGGTTGTAAAATGTTGGTTATTTCAGGCGATTTTAGGCAAACATTACCAGTTATACGACATGGTAGTCGTACTGAAGTTATTGAAAATTCAGTTAAAAACAGTTACTTATGGCCGAATTTTATACGTATGACACTAAATGAAAATCTTCGAGTGACAGAAAATGACAATTATTTTAGACAATGGTTATTAAATGTAGGTGAAGGTAAACGTTTAAATATGTATGAAGAAGAAAATGAACTGCTTGAAATCCCTCTTGATTTAATAACAAAAGAAAATGATATCATTGCAGAAATTTTTGGAAACGAAATAAAAATAAATGATAAAGATTTAAATGATAAAGTTATATTAGCCTTCACCAACAACGACGTAATTGAAATAAATAATAAAATTTTGGCTATAATGGAAGGGCAAATTATTGAATACTTAAGTGTAGATACAGCAGAAGATGATAATGAAAAAAACTTAGATGTCACGTTACCTACAGAATTTCTTAATTCCCTTACACCTAATGGACTTCCTCTACATAAATTACAATTAAAAGTAGGTGCAATAGTAATTCTTCTAAGAAATTTAAATGTGAATGAAGGTCTTTGTAATGGAACAAGATTATTAGTAACAAAACTTATGAAACATTTAATTAAAGCAGAAATTATAAGCGGAAAAAAAATTGGAAAATTAGTTTTAATACCAAGAATCACTTTGTCACCATCTAAAGAAGATATACCATTCAACATGCGCAGAAAACAATTTCCCATTCGATTAGGTTTTGCAATGACTATTCACAATATGACAAATCACAAGGACAGTCATACAAACAAGTTGGTATCTACTTACCATCTCCAATTTTTAGCCATGGTCAATTTATACGTAGCTCTTTCAAGAGCTAAAAGTAGAAAAAATTTAAAAATATTATTGTTAAACAATGCAAAAATAGAAAATGATACATTAAAAAATAAAATCAAAATTTACACTAACAATATAGTGTTTAAAAAAGTATTGTAAATGTGTAGACGAAAATTTATACACATTTTATATAAATTTTATAAATAAATAAAAATGGAAGTATGGAAAAAAACATTAAAATATTACAACTATTGAATGATTAAAGTGAATATGCAAAACAATTAATAATTGTTTGCGCTGAAAATCATTAAAATACAATTGAAAATCGGCTGCAACATATCATATTATAAATGACAAATCATTACATTAGTTATAATAAATAAAAAAAATGAAATATAAGAAAAATCCATTGAAATATTACTACTACTGAATCATTAAAATAAATATGCAAAATAATTGATAATAGCCTGTCGTTCGACAAAACTTACAGACTTCAAAAAAGAATTACAGTTTCTCAAAATACAACGACCGAAGGTTAATTCTTATAATAACGTATAAACAGGTATTTAAAATTATTATTTAAAAACTTAAATTTGTTAAAATTTTGCAATTAGAATTATATTTGCATATATCATATATAAAATATTTCGACAGAGCCGCCATTTAGATACAATCACTCACTCAACGTGCGTAAAAAAATGATTTTCATAACACTCAATTTTATAATAACAATTACTATACAGATTCTATTAAATACCAAAATTTTTAAATATGCATTATAAAAACCATCACTTTGAAATAATACTACATTCACATACAAATTAAAACCATGTATAACACAACGACAGTATTATATACCACTTTATAAAAAATGTTACCACCGCCATTAAAGAAAAATATAATTTATGAGAGTATATAACATGCATATATTTTATGTATTCTGTAAACACATTATATTACATCAATTTATTTAAAATTACGATACCCCCCCAAATGGAAATTATTTTATGTGTGTGCATTTTAAATATATTAAATATATGGACATATTTCACTTTCTTTCTGAACACACGCACACACACCTTTATAATAACATTATTAGCGTCAAAATTTAACAGTATACTTTTCTTTCCTTAACTTACACTGTTACAGAGCCCTTATTATGTTACTATTAAATGGATCATGCATTGAAAAAATATATGATTCTTGAAATGTATACCTTACCAGCACATCCTCGCCGTAAGAGTCGAATACAATATTCACCCCAATAGACATATGATTGCAAATTGACAGCAACTTTGCAAAAAAAATTTGTACCTGTTTATCCAAAATTTGCGTCAATGTAAGTCCTTATTTATTATAAATTTGCTTCAAATCATTTACATGAAAATAGTGACAGCAAATTTATATAAAATTAAAGTCAATTGTTGCATAAAATTATTACTTTTTAAATAGCAAGTATTGCTATAAATGTGCTTTTATTTTGTTAAAATAATATTTTAAGTAAATATAAAAGAATACTTATATTATTTTTGTGCAACTAGATCGCACGTCGCATCGCCACAACTAGTAAATGTGTTAGACTCTTAAAATTGCAAAAAAAGTAACAAAACTTGAAATGCTTCACAAAAACACAGATTTTCTTGAATAAAAAATACGTTGAAATTATTATTTTCATGATTGCAAAATAGCAACAAATTATCATCAAATCTTGTTGCAATATACTGCACTATGGAAGCATTTACTGATTTAATTTTGCTACCTATTTGCTGAAAAAGAATTTCTCAGATTATTATATATTTCTTAGCAAATATATCCCAAAATTATATCAACTCGTGTAGCAGAGTTAAATAACAAATTAATCTAAATCTGCGTCCTTATTTGTTAGCAAATTTATAGCAATTATTTGTTGCAACTTTTTTTAACAATTTTACATAAAATTTAGGTACACATCACTATTATGTAAAGTCTTGTTAGCAAGTTTAACACAAGTTGTTTTCAAAAATTGTGTAGCAAGTTTTAACGAAGTTTTGTCTGTGCAACTTTGTCTATTGGGGCATATGTTGGCTAACGCTGGAAGCATAAATATATTTTACGGAGCGTGTGTTACAACTATACACGAAAAATCTAAATGACTTCAGTTCAACATGTCTTGGTCTGCAGAAACGACATCAGGTTTTCATCAAATACACTATATCCAAGAGCCTAACTCTCATCCAATAATGTATAAATAGTTATTTAAAATTATCAAATAAAACGAAAACATTGGAAAGTCGACACAAAACATATGTAGTTCTCGCATCTTTTCAACTCATCTACGCGAGATCAAGATTCGAGATGCCTTTTTGAAACGATTGCCCGCTCATATACTATAAAGGACCCCTACAATAATGATGAAAATGGAGTCGAAATCTCACGAATGATTGACATTTGACGGATTCTTTGAATGTCACGAAATAATTGATAGTCATTAGATGATCAAGTTTTCAGTTGAACTTTATTTTCAGTTCCGTCTTTGATGTTTTTTTTTAATCTATAACCTCTTTTAAAAAACCAAAATATTGGAAAGTCGACACAAAATATATCGAGCTCTCACACTCTTTTCAATCGTCTGTACAATAGTAGTTACATGTAATTTTAAAGAAATTTTGATTAATTTTAAAACTTTGGTAGTTAACTATCATATTTTGTTTATTTCTCAATTTTTTTTTACAAAAACGACATCTCAGTCACCACATTAATTATACCATAATCCTCTTCGCAATGCGCAAATTATCATTGTTGGTGTTAAGGGTAGAGTACGGTTATAAAAATATTTTTGTAATTTTTATAAAATATTATGTGAAATGTCATGTTTATAAAATATATTATAAAAAATATTCTTTTTTGATGATTTTTAACACATTCATTAAGTAAAATATTAAAATATTATCAAAAATAGGCTTAAAACAGGTGCAAATACAAAAAACTCCTTGCAGGATAAAAGTTGTCGAAGGGCTTTAATCCAAGAAAATTTAAATTTATATGCATATAAACTTCAACTTTACACAGCGAATTTGATGTATCTATAAAAATGCAGTAAATTTTGTACACCCTCCATTGTAGGTTAAAAAAAGAAAAAATGTCGATCTTTGAGGGTCAATCCAAGTTAAACAAGGAATAAAAAAATTTTTTATTCTCAATTTGAAAAATCGTGCAACGTTTCGTCCACTGGTTTGCGGACCTCTTCAGGCACTGTTTATTAACAAAAAAACAAAAACCAAATATACAACAAAATATATAAATGAACAAAATTTCAACCACACACTTTACAACACAAAATAAAATTAAATACCTTCGAAAAAACAAAGTATACGTTTTAAATTTTACTCCATTGTAAGGTAACGTCTAAGTGAATAATAAATCAGTCAACTCGACTATATATAAATACATGTAAACATTATCAAATAATTAATTATGAGAAATAGACATACATCAATATTCCGAGCAAAACAAACTGTTACAAAATCCTTTTATAAATATTACTGAGCATTTGAGTGTCTTCCTTCTTATTTATAGTATATTTACAATTATTAATATGCAGCATCTCTGAAATAATACGTTTTTTATATGAGGGTTCTTTGTCTAAAACCGAAACATTGTCAAAATTGAATGTGTGATTATTTTGTAGCATATGTAAGCTAAATGCAACATAATTTTTAATTTGACTGATAGAGCGATATTACTATCTCACACTGATTTTCATAAAGATAATCTAAATATTATTAGACACATTTTGACAGAAAATGACTATCCATTAAAATTTGTCAACAAAAATATTAATACTAGGTTACGAAAAATAAATTGTGTTTTAGTACCAAAAGATATTGTAGTCGATAAAAAAATTAGCTACTTTTCACTCCCGTACTTTAAAAATTTCTATGAAAAATGTTCTAACATGTTAAAAAAATTCAACATAGGTACAGTGCCTAATATTAATAAAAAACTTGATAATGTCATAACATTATGTAAAGATACGACAAAAAAGCTTGATTTATGTAACGTTGTTTATAAGTTCAATTGTAATGAGTGTAATTCTTCTTATATAGGACAAACAAAACGTGCATTAAAAGATAGAATTAGAGAACACAAAAACATGTATAATAGTGATTCTGTTGTTAGCTTACATATGCTACAAAATAATCACACATTCAATTTTGACAATGTTTCGGTTTTAGACAAAGAACCCTCATATAAAAAACGTATTATTTCAGAGATGCTGCATATTAATAATTGTAAATATACTATAAATAAGAAGGAAGACACTCAAATGCTCAGTAATATTTATAAAAGGATTTTGTAACAGTTTGTTTTGCTCGGAATATTGATGTATGTCTATTTCTCATAATTAATTATTTGATAATGTTTACATGTATTTATATATAGTCGAGTTGACTGATTTATTATTCACTTAGACGTTACCTTACAATGGAGTAAAATTTAAAACGTATACTTTGTTTTTTCGAAGGTATTTAATTTTATTTTGTGTTGTAAAGTGTGTGGTTGAAATTTTGTTCATTTATATATTTTGTTGTATATTTGGTTTTTGTTTTTTTGTTAATAAACAGTGCCTGAAGAGGTCCGCAAACCAGTGGACGAAACGTTGCACGATTTTTCAAATTGAGAATAAAAAATTTTTTTATTCCTTGTTTAACTTGGATTGACCCTCAAAGATCGACATTTTTTCTTTTTTTATAAAAATGCAATTTCTGCCTTGATAAACCCAATTGGTTTACTAATTATTTAAAAAATGTAATGTTTTTCATTTAAAAAATGAACATAAAAATGTCTTATTTAACTTTAAAGGAAAAAGGCTGTGTAACTATTTTACATATATTCATCTTAAATAAGCACGATCAAAATACAACCGAGTGAGCGTTAGCGAGCGAGGTATCTGTTGCTAGTTCTTTAATTAATTAGGAGAACGATTTTTTCAAAAAATGTTAATTTTAGCCCCGGTCTCCCCTACTCAATAATAATAACGGATCTAAAATTCAATGTAATGCTTTAAATACAAATTCAAAATTGTTTGAAGATGAAATAAATATTAATCAAGTATAACATACACTTTTCCAAATATCAATATGATATATACAATGGGTTAAAAATTAAATATATTAATTCTTGCATTTTTAAGATAATTCTATTATAAACAGTATAGGCAAAAGAAAATTCAAATTTTAACAGTGGCAATATAAAATACGAATTACATTTGAATAGATTTTCAAAAACTATTAATTTAGGAGCATTTAATTTAAATATTTTTTAAATTAATATTTCAAAGTTGTATGGTTATAGATATACTATACTATAATCTTTCTGGACACGCTCAAAAAAATTACGTAACGCCTCGCACAAAAAGCTTCCAGAAGCTTATCATGGAAGATTGCAGCAATATATCAAGGAATATTCCCGATGAATTATGTAAAAAAAATGTTTCACTAAAAATACTGTAATGAACAGCTTACCTGCTTTGTGGAAAGATTCCTCAAAAGTTTTCATCAAGTTTTTGGAAATTAGTACAAAATACACTCTCCACCACATGCTTTCAAAATTTCAAAGTTTTAGTGCTTAGCAACAAAACGTTGTAGCTTAAAAAATCCAAGGCCTTTCGAAAAAGCAAGTAAAAGCTTTCAGTAAATGCTACTGCAAAAGTTAAAAAATTCAAATTTGTGTATTTTATAAGTATTAAAAAGAGATGAAAACACGAAACAACATGTCTCTTTTTGATCCGTTGTAGATTTAGTGTACAGATAGCTCAAAAAAACCAACGAGGTTTGGAAAGTAATTGCTTTAGCTTTAAAATGAGAAGTTGAGCGTTTTTTAACCCTCTTTTTACCAATGATGGAGTATTTTTAGTAAAAATACACGCTTTTTTTTTAAATCGAAATTTTTAAAAAAGGAAGAGACATAGAGAAAAACTTCAGAGCAAACAAAGATGCTATTTTATTCACAGAACATAGATCTGCAGCTTAAATGAGATTTGAACAAAATAATTCTTTTCCATGTTTTAGCATAACAAAAAATTTTAAAAATCACTTTTTTATTTTATATTGTACTTAAAAAATGTTTAAATTAACATTAATTGAATTAAAAAATTATAGAATAATATTAATTTTAAAAATACTGTATTAACTGAGACTCAATTAAAGATTTTTTAACTTTTTTATATGCGAGAAAATGGAAAAACAATTTTTTTTTCATATCTCGTATTAAAATGCAGATCTACATTCTATGAGTAAAATAGCATCTTTTTTCTCCTTGGACTTTTTCTCTATCTCTCTTCCTTTTTTTAAAAAAGCGTGTTTTTTTACTAAAAATACTCTGGTTTTTTTTTATTTTTTCAGTATTTTCATACAATAATAAACTTGAAATACATTATGTTCAGTTTATTCCTCAATAAATGTGTATTTTACAATACCCCGTAATTTATTTTTTAAATAAATTATTTCTTTATTTTTTTATTTATTTTAGAAACACTATAATGATATTTAGGCTTACTTAAGTACCAATATGATACAAAGTTGGTACTAATCTCATTCTTATATAGTACTAATTTCATTATAATGTAGTACTGATTTTGTAAGAACTGGGTTCAAACTGAGGACGAATTTAGTATAAATTTCATGAATAGTATTCGAGAGGTTGTGTGGAGTTAGGTCTCGAGTTAGGTCCCTCTTTAAATTATGATTGAAAATTAATCTAAGAGGCACCATTTATACGTATTTCAAATAAGAAAAAATGAAAATGTTTCTTTGTATTTCAAATGATACAGAACACCCCAAAAGGGCCTAACATATGCCATCTTAGCCTGCTTTGAAACGATTAAATGCGTAGAGTAGCAAAAATAAAAAAAGTAAGAAAAAAAAATAAAGTAGAATAAAAGCAACATAAAATTATAATACCTAATAAAATACTTTTAAAGACATAAATGTATGCTGTCACACTCTTGTGAGCCATTTAAACCTTAAATAGTGAAAATCAGCAATTCCGCTCCGGACTCTGGTAACCTAATACTGTCTAAAAGATGTCTTCTTATAGTCAGAAACTGCCTAAAAATTTCCAGAGTGGATCTAAATCATTAAGATCACTTATGGTCAAAATATCCGGGAAAAGTGCCCGAAATATTAATAGAAATGTATATTTGTTGCCTTATAACGATGAATCTAGTAGCATGATCATTGCAAAAAAAATTATGCACTTACCTTGGAATGGTAGAAAAGTATCTCCACTTGTTTCAGTATCCATCTAATCCCCTGTAAGCTGCTAAAAATACAAATATTATTATAAAATTATAAAAAATTATTTTTTAAACATTTATAATGCTGGATTTTTAGTTTTACATCCCTTACAAGAATTATAATACTAATCTGAAGGATTACTATAAAAGTATCAACATTATTATTATTATTATTCAGCAATACATTGTTTAGATTTCACAAACTTGTCACTGTCACGTTATCATATTATTCATTATAATTATATATCCGATTTATTTACATATCTTTTGTATTAAATACGTATATTCAGTTATTGTAATAATGATGTTTATATATTTATAGTAATCCTTCAGATTAGTATTATAATTCTTGTAAGGGATGTAAAACTAAAAATCCAGCATTATAAATGTTTAAAAAATAATTTTTTATAATTTTATAATAATATTTGTATTTTTAGCAGCTTACAGGGGATTAGATGGATACTGAAACAAGTGGAGATACTTTTCTACCGTTCCAAGGTAAGTGCATAATTTTTTTTGCAATGATCATGCTACTAGATTCATCGTTATAAGGCAACAAATATACATTTCTATTAATATTTCGGGCACTTTTCCCGGATATTTTGACCATAAGTGATCTTAATGATTTAGATCCACTCTGGAAATTTTTAGGCAGTTTCTGACTATAAGAAGACATCTTTTAGACAGTATTAGGTTACCAGAGTCCGGAGCGGAATTGCTGATTTTCACTATTTAAGGTTTAAATGGCTCACAAGAGTGTGACAGCATACATTTATGTCTTTAAAAGTGTTTTTAATGAAAAGTTCGGAAAATTTTACAAAAAAAGTCATACTTATGTTTTTAGTGAAAAATGCATCCCCTGGGAGCTAAAAATTCATGAAAATGGGCATATAATGCAAAAAAGTGCTAGAATGTCAACTTTGACTCTCTGTAACTTAAAATAATGGCCCAGAAAAAATCTGAAAAAATTCAGGAGAACTACTGGATACCTCTATAACATATTCCCACAGTTATAGCAATATTTATTTTTTTCATCTTCGATGTCACAGAGAACCATCCATATATATATATATATATATATATATATATATATATATATACAGGGTGATCCAGAAACATAGGTAACATATATATATATATTCCGATTCAGAAAATTAATTCGAGTATAACCCCGTCGGAATTTTTAAAAAATATTAATTAGGCGAGGCGTAATTAATTTTTGAAATGGGCCAATCAGAGGCCGGATTAGGGAAGAAAGGTGAGCGGCGTTGCCGCGCGAGACTAATGCAACAGGTCAACGAGCGAAGCGGCCGAGACGCCTGAACATAGTTAATGCGTATAGCAGAAGCGAAAATCGCGAAAGCGAATGAATCGCAAAATATATTTTACGAGATTGATTGTATGAATAAAATGTACAATTAAGGAAATTATTTTTATTTAAGTTTGAATTAGACCGCAGACTAATAAATTCATTACTACTATTATTAATTTACTTACTAAATCTATAATACGCGTGCGTTATAAATATGAGATTATTACAGTTTTTAATCTCATCGTATTTACATTAATTTATTGAAACTTTTATGACGAATTTTAAGACAATAAAATTTTGAATTGAATTAAGTTTTGTGTACAATATAGCCAATAAATACGTTTACCATAAAGATATATCGCTACATATTGGAAATATATTAATTAATTTTGCAAATATATTGGCAATAATATTGCTAGGTAAATAATTCCTAGTCCGTGTAAAATGAAATTTAGCTCAAGCCTCAATTCTCCGTTTAAAAAACATAATGCTACCGCGAGCGCTCGCCGATGTTCGCGCACATCAAATTTTGTGTTCGCGGAGTAAGCCCGCCGCGGGCGCTCTCCGACGTTCGCGCTCATCAAATTTTGTACTCGCGGAGTAAGCCCGTCGCGGACGCTCTCCGACGTCCGCACTGCAAGAGCAAACGTGCTCGAAAAAAGTTACTTCGTTAAAATTACAATTCATTGTGTTTTAGACTTAATAAATATTTTGGAAAACTCGTTCCAAATGTTTAGGATAATAATTGCAATAGTCTGGCTGTTGAATTGAATTGAGTGTTCAATATACAAAATGCCAATGAATAACTACCATAAATTCGCAATATATTGGTAATATATTAGTAATAATATTGCTATAGTAAGTTAATTCCGAGTCCGTGTAAAATAAAATCTAGCTGAACCCTCGATGAAGTTTTATAATAGTATAGGAATCATCTAGATACAGTATATCTATAATATCTTTACGTTTACCAAATATTTTTAAACTGATTTTTTATAATATATTAGTATATGCTGAACAAATCGATATCATTAAAATTAATTGGATCATATCTTTACTAAAAATCGGTATTATGAGAAATCGTGGATTTATGTCACGCATCTTAGTAATTATT
This sequence comes from Theocolax elegans, assembly GCA_026168455.1. Classification (NCBI taxonomy): domain Eukaryota; kingdom Metazoa; phylum Arthropoda; class Insecta; order Hymenoptera; family Cerocephalidae; genus Theocolax; species Theocolax elegans. The sequence continues at coordinate 34,367,012 of CM047427.1, read as the reverse complement.
CGGATGACCAAAGACAGACGTTCATTCACGTTTTCATCCACTTGAGGTAATAAAAGATCATCGATTCGTCGGTAGTATTGACAATTTGGAAGACACGAAACATATTGGCGATATATTGATAATACTTTGGCAATATGTTGGCAACATTTTTGGACAAAAACAATACTACAAATTTACTAAAGTGTTCATATCTTGGACCAGAATTGTCTGCCATTCTCCAGCTTCGGACCAAATGAAAGGTAATTTTTCAACGTTTAAATAGATTTTTGGTTTGGAAAAAAAAATTGTGTCGAAACTCATTTTTTTTGCATTTTAAGGTTTATTTTATGTCTAGCAGGTACCTATATATATAATTGGGGCAATTAAAGTTTTTTAATAGACTCTACAGAAAATTTCCAAACTTTCTTGTATTTAACATCGATTTGGGTTATAAAACAATAAATATAGTTAAAAAATAAAAAATTTCATTAATTTTCTTCTCATTATATGAATATTATTCCTTCATTAATTTTCAATTTTTTGTTTGCTAGCAGCATTAAACGTAATTAAAATAGAGCTCTAAAAATTTAGCTACATCTTTTTTAACCCATTTCTGAAAGATTTCACCAGAAAAATATCTTATTTTTTGACTGAATCACTTACGTGGAACACCCCATATATATTTTGGTTTTTTAAGCGATCTTGTAGGGCAATTCACAGGATGTTGAATAAATTTAACACCTTTTTTTTAATTAAAAATTGCTACGTTTCGTCTGATTATCTTTTCAGACCTCTTCTGGCACTAATTTATTAACAGAGACACAAATATTAACAATTATTCAAATTGAACATGAACAACAAGAAATAATTTTTTATATAAATACACAAAAAACGCAATAATTACCAATATTGAAAATAAGTTTAGCTCAACATCGAGCCATGTCAAATCGGACTAACCGTTATAACAAGATTTTTATAAATAGTCATAAAAACACACTAAATAAAAAAGAAGATACAATGGGTTTAAATTACTTGTATAAGAACATACTGTAACGGCTGTTAAAATTACTCACAATCAGTATATATAGGTATATACGTATGTATATACTAATCATCTGTGAATTTCTTGGAAAATTGTAAGAGTGTTAGATACTCTATATGTTTATTTCTTGTTATAACGGTTAGTCCGATTTGACATGGCTCGATGTTGAGCTAAACTTATTTTCAATATTGGTAATTATTGCGTTTTTTGTGTATTTATATAAAAAATTATTTCTTGTTGTTCATGTTCAATTTGAACAATTGTTAATATTTGTGTCTCTGTTAATAAATTAGTGCCAGAAGAGGTCTGAAAAGATAATCAGACGAAACGTCGTAATTTTTAATTAAAAAAAAGGTGTTAAATTTATTCAACATCCTGTGAATTGCCCTACAAGATCGCTTAAAAAACCAAAATAAAATAATGGAGGGTGACTATCCACAACCACCCCATATATATATTTGTATACCGTGGGCGTAAATGAGATTTTTTAAAGAAGAGCAATGCGCAAAATGTGTTTTTACGCACACTGTATCAGAAGATAATTGTATTAAAATTAAAAAGTTGTACATTCTCGTGAAAAATCATAAAATAATATTTTTATATGTTATGTTTGGTAAGCAAAATTTAATAAGAAATGTATGTTAAGTAATCAAATGTTTTTCAGGTCATTTATTCATCATAAAGCTTCTGTTATTTATTCGATATCGGCAATAAAAAGCCTAACTCGATTTTTTAAATATTTAATATTCTTTTATTATAAATCTTTAACTGAAAAATAGCACTCGGAACTTTTACAACAAACAGTATTTATTATAACATTTTATAATATCACATCGTTTTATAAAGTTGATGCAAATTTATACTATTTTTTTAATTTTCCAAAAACTATACTATTGAGTTAGGCCCTTTTACCACCCAACCCCTCATTTTATTTGATAAAGTTGTAGGGAATAAATATAAAATAAATTTATTTCTCGGCGAACGCATTCCAACGGCGCGAGCGGATACGGAGAAAGAATCCGCAGTTGAGTTTCGGCGTATCGAACGCGAGGGGATGGTCTCCCCCCCCCGTCCCTTTCTCCAGCGTCATCAGCGGCGACCGGAGCGTGCGGTTATAGGACCCGCTCAACTGTCCAGCCAAGCTGGGCCACCGCCGACTCCCTCTCCGCGAGAGTAGGTAAGCGACGTAAACGCGCTGCGCGGGGAAAAATACCAGCATTGCTCCTCGGGCCGTCAGCGGAGCGACTGCACTCTCTCGACTTCGATTCATTAGTTTACAATAAACAACAAATTATATCTATGTGTTTTGTTTAATAACCCGCTAACCCTCCTACAAAGTATTATTTCGTATTGATTTGGTGCAATTATGAAACCATACTAATTTTTTTTAATTGGGCAGTTACATTTCTGCAATATTTGCGGTAATATTTTAACAAGCTTTGATGCAAGTCTAATTTTATGTTTCACTGTGACTTACAGTGTGGTTTTCCGAAAACTTACTGGAAGCTTTTACGCAAGCTTTCTACGAAGCAGGTACTGTTCATTGCTGCATTTTTCGTGAAATATTTTTACATAATTTAATGAGAATATTCCTCAACAGGTTGTTGCAATCTTCCAGTATAATCTTCTGAAAGCTTGTTGCACTATGCATATCGAAACTTTTTTAACCGTGGCTTGAAAGGTTACAGCAATTTATCCAGCAGTCTCTCTTGAAAGATTGCTAGTTACGTTGCAGCAATATTTGCGGCAATATTTCAGGAAGCTTTCATGCAATACTAATTTTATGTTTCACTGCATCTTTCGTGTGGTTTTCCGAAAACTTACAAGCTTGCCAAAAATATTGTATTTTGCCCTTTTACAAAAATTGCATTGGAATCTTGCTGGAAGCTTGCACCCAAGCATTCTATAAAGTATGGGTACTGTTTATTGGCGCAATCTTTCGTGAAACATTTTTGCATAATGCATCGGGAATGCATAACTGCTTACTGGTTAGTTACTATTTTCCATGACATAATTAAATACTTTAGAGAATATATTTGATTAAAAATAACGATAAAATGATAACTATATAAATAAGATAATCTTTTGAATTGAAAAATAATTTTTAAGTGTTATATAAATTAATACAATTTGAGATGCAAGAAAATTATTTATTTACTAGATGCTTTCATTTATATTTAAGTTTAATTTACTATTGATTAAATAATTAAATAATTACAATTTTAGTAATTATATTCACTTAAATGCATTGATCATTATATACAAGTTCTAAAAGTAGCCTTGCAAGCGTTGCGATATAGCGTAGTGGTTAGAGCGCTTACTTTTCATGCGTGCGTCCGGGGTTCGTTTCCCGCTGCAGGTTATAACTTTCTTTGCGATTAGTGTTACATATTTATGTAAGAAATTTTAAATAATTAATATATGTATAAAATGTCATGTATAAATATAAAAAATGTTTTACAATTTTTTTTAATAATAAATTTTCGTTTTTACTGTTTATTAAATTGAACGTATTGTTTATAAAGATTGTCGTAAGGATTCTTGAAAGACTTCTGCAAGATTTATTAAAAGCTTTATACATCTTATCAAGAATTTTTGCGGAAATCTCCCGCTAGATGCTTGCATAAAATTTTCATGAATGCTTCTTGAAAGGTTTAAGAATCTTTTCACTTGCTTACTGGAAAGTTGTTGGAAGCTTCCTAGAAATATTTCCACAATATTTCTTGAATGATTTCTGCAATGTTTCGCGGAAGCTTGTAGCCGTCAATGTGCTCCGGACATTTTTAGTTTGCAGCAATATTCCATGAAAGCTTTCTGATAGATTACTCAAACCTTTATACACCCTAACAAGAAATCTTGCAGTAGGTTTTCTGTAGATGCTTGCATAAAGTTTTCATGAAAGCTTCCTGAAGGGTTTAGAAAACTTTCCGATAACTTCCTGGAAACTTGTAGGAAGCTTCCTAGAAATATTCCCGCAATATTTGTTGTAAGATTCCTACAATATTCCATGGAAGCTTGTAGCCGTCAAAGTGCCCCGGACATTTTTACTTTGCAACAATATTTCATGAAAGCTTTCTGATAGATTCCGAATCTTTCATGGAAGCTTGCTGCATGCTTGCTGCTATCTTTCATGCTGTGTGGGGATGGCGCTGAGGGCGCTATTTAAACGGACAATAAATATAAGGGATTGTTACTAGTTAGTTTATTTATTTTACTGTGTGATATGAGTTATTCTAATATAAAGTTAAGTGAGCATTATAAAATAGCGGAAGCTCTTGTCCAGTATTTGTCCAATGCTAGCAGTGTTTGAAAATATTAGAATAATACTATTTTAGGATGGTAAATAATTTTTATTTATTATCTAGTTAATTTATTTATTGTATAAGATTTATATTTTATTTATTTTTGAAAACATTAAGTTGTCGTAAGTTGTCAATAACTAAGTAATATTTATTTTTTTACATTTTATTTATGTTTTAAATTGTAGAATACATTATAATTAAATTTAAAGATAATTTATAAGATAATTATGAATTATATTATTATTATTATTATTATTATTATTATTATTATTATTATTATTATTATTATATTCCAGGTATAAGCGTATAGATACAATGTATTGTATATACTAAATACTGTTGTTAAATATGTGCCTGCCTGCCATTTGAATTTGTGGTTGAATTGACAAATCTTATCATGACCGACACACGGTGTAAACTTGCACTGTACATATCATTGCTGCACTCCTGTAATTATTCTTGTGTAGTAATATTGTATGAACAAATATTTACAGAAGTAGTGCTGATACAAGTTCAAACGAGTTACGGTAGTGCTCCGCGCAATCATTGTCAACTTTCCAACATCATAGTCATTCATTATTGAAAGTAAACGGTTTCACTCGACAAGCGTATCATAAATATCATTCACGTTGTTTAAAAGGTAAGATATTAAAAAATCTTGAATTTACTTTTTGTAACTAAGTTATAAATTCCTGATGTGATGATGATTATTATAATATGTTTTAAAATCATGTTGACATAATAAATCATGTTGTTGTATTCATTATTTATAAAATTTACATAAAGTCATCATTCACTTTAGAATTCATGGAATCTCTTTTTATTTCAGAGTGTAAAAACCTTGGTATGGAAAAAGAGGTGAACACACTCTTCCAATTTTGGTCATTATTCTTAAAGAATTTCAATTGCACTATGTACGAAGAGTTTAGGACAATAGCTTATGGAGATGTATGCAAAGGATATGAAGGATATTGTTATGGGTTTACATGTCTGTTTTGAATTTTTTTTATAATTACGGTTTAGAACAAAAATTCAGACCACAATTACTTTATAAAGATTTTGAAGTAGAAACAGCGAAAAATAATAAAAGTGGTAAGTGCATTTATCTACATAAGATATATATTTATGATTTTTAGATAGAAATTGTATTTTACGGTACAAATAAAATTTATATTTTGAAATTGTTATATTGAATTATATTATTAAAAAATATTTAATAAAAAAATATTGCTGTAAAGATTAAAATCATCTTTGTAAATAAAACATACGTATATAAGATTTAAATTAATTTTATTTAGATCAAGTTTATGGACTGGAAACATTCTGGGCGTTTTTTAAGTATTATAAGTACTTAGATCAACTTCTTTTTGACACTGAAGATTTTAGAGAAGTAAAGGTGAATTAAGTTTTTAAAAAAATATTCTATAATTTATTGGAAATTATTGATTTTATGTTAAGATTGGATATTTTTTAAGTAAACTTTGAATGAAAGATTCGTGTTAATTTGCGAATTTTTAAATCTCGATTATCCAAATTATCATTAAATAAACATAATTGTATACTTTATAAATTTTAGTCTTAAATTAAATGAAAGCGCAAGCGGTATTGAAGCTTCATCATCGGGAAATCGTAGACCAGATGGATCGAACATAGTAACAACACGATGCGGACACTATGGGTAAAATTTTCTGCATTACTAATTTTAAAAATTTGGTCATTGTAATTTAACAGGGTGCTTCGACATCACTACAATTATTACTATCGTTGAGCTCTAACAGTGGTCCCGGTCTACAGCAGTCACAGCAGCTACCACCTCTATTACCAACACGGCTATTTGCGTCAATAAGTAATACTTTGTACTAGACATAATAATGTCGAATTAACTGTACCACCAACGTCGCTCGAACAACAACAGCCGTCATCATCTCAGTCAACGTATTCGTTATCTGTCGATTCATTTCCTGAATGTGTGAATAAAGAAATATAAGGCTCTCCCGTATAAAGGTCGTGCCTAAAAATGTGGTTCAAAAGAGCAATTTGAAATCTATCGAATTTATATTTTTTTACATTTTTTTGATACTTTTGTTGACTGTGCTGGTGGAAGTCACATTTTCCCGCCTTCCGGTTTACTCGAAATTATTGCACATGGTATCAACAGGTCTCGTCGCGAGTTCCAAGTTGCATATACATAATTTTAGTTATTTTGAATTGTATAAATTCGATAATCAAGCAGCTAATATCCTGATTTTTGTAAGTACTGAAAATTGTTTTATATGTTTTGCAGCATGTAGTATAATTCTAGAATCTTTCAGGTGTCCTACATATAAATCCTTTATCCATAGGATGCATATGGGCTATTTCACGTCAAGTGTTACAATGAAAATTTTAAATCGCTCCAAAATTTGAGAACAGGCTGGAAATATCTTCAAGAAGATAGAAAAAAAATTTTAGGTGTTAAAAATAATTTGCCTAAAAGTTATTCCACCATGAAAAATGGAAATTTTTCAATTTTTTAGAAAAATTTCTATTTTCAAAGCCATTTATCTCAAAATCTATTAATTTTTTTGAAAAAACATTACAAACAACTTTTGTTCAAAATAATCTTTAAAACTTATCTACCTGGGTTACAATTCTTAATTTTAAAATCTCGAAGAGATAGGGCACTCGAAAATATTGAATATCAAAAAAAGGCGACCACGCCACAATCGATTTTGATCTAACACAGCTCAAAAGATCACATTTTTTGAGAGCTTTCGAATGGCGGTGGTTAGATTATTGGCCAAGACCGCTGTTGTAGGTTATGCCCTAGAATACATGAAAATTAGTGATTTTATGAGGTTTATGAGGCATAACGTACACCGGCGGTCTTGGCCAATAATCTAACCGCCGCCATTCAAAAGCTCTCAAAAAATGTGATCTTTTGAGCGGTGTTAGATCAAAATCGATTGTGGCGTGGTCGCCTTTTTTTGATATTCAATATTTTCGAGTGCCCTATCTCTTCGAGATTTTAAAATTAAGAATTGTAACCCAGGTAGATAAATTTTAAAGATTATTTTGAACAAAAGTTGTTTGTAATGTTTTTTCAAAAAAATTAATAGATTTTGAGATAAATGGCTTTAAAAATAGAAAATTTTCTAAAAAATTGAAAAATTTCCATTTTTCATGGTGGAATAACTCTTAGGCAAATTATTTTTAACACCTAAAATTTTTTTTCTATCTTCTTGAAGATATTTCCAGCCTGTTCTCAAATTTTGGAGCGATTTAAAATTTTTATCGTACCACTTGACGTGAAAAAGCCCATATATATATGTGTGTGTGTGTGTGTGTGTGTGTGTGTGTTTATATGTATATCAGATGAATGTAATGTACTTATATGTAGTAAACGTTTAATTAAATGTAGAAAATTTATGTTTTATATTATTCTGTTTTTTTTCTGTTTCTAAATAGATTACCTGCCACTTTTTGTGTATGAGTATGAAGATATAATTTTATTGAATACATTAAAATTATTGGTTTCAACAACTTCGATTGGCACATATACAGTTGTACTCAAGTCTCGTTAGATATAAAATTGTTTCTACATCTTTAGAATACACATTGTGATTTTTATGTATATTATATTGTATCTGATTATATACGACGTTGAAGATTTTGTCTTTTGAAAACTTTCATTACTATTGGTCTTTGGGACGAAAATCCTTCTGTAAGTATAGGTTACCAAACTCTTCTAAAAACTTTATATATATATATGTGTGTGTATGTATATCAGATAAATCTAATATATATGTAGTAAATATTTAATTGAAAATAGAAAATTTATGTTTTATATTATTCTGTTTTTTTCAGTTTCTAAGTGGATTACCTGCCACTTTTTGTGTATGAGTATGAAGATATATTTTTAATGAATACGTTAAAATTATTGGTCCCAACAACTTTGATTAGCACATATAGAGGTGTACTCAAGTCTCGTTAGATATAAAATTGCTTCTACATCTTTAGAATACACATTGTGATTTTTCATTGAAATTGTTCTCTAATATTTGATAAAAACCTTGCAACAATATTTTTTAATAAGTTGCCAAAATCATTATAAGAAACAATTTTGAAATATTTTATGAAAACCTTGCAGCAACATTGCATAAAACATTTCGGAAGGATTTGTGCAAGGAACATGGCAATGTTGCAGGAATCTTTCATTGAAATATTTTTGCAATATTACGTTAAATCCTTATAGCAATCTTTCATTGATATTGTTGTCTAATATTTGATAAAAACCTTGCAACAATATTTTATAAAAAGTTGCCAAAATCATTATAAGAAACAATTTTGAAATATTTTATAAAACCTTGCAGCAATATTGCATGAAACATTTCGGAAGGATTTGTGCAAGGGACATAGCAATGTTGCAGGAACCTTACATTGAAGTATTTCAGAAACCTTGCAAACCTTACAAGAAACCTTGCAGAAACCTTGCACCAAGATTTCATGCTATGTGGGTTATAACACATTTGTTTATGCTATATGTGGGACTATATATATTTCAGTTTATAGTTAGACTTAAGACTGAACCACAATTATTTACTTACAAAAAATTTGTTTCATTAATTAAATCAATGACTCAATTACAAAATTATCCTAAGTTGGTACTTTCAATTCTTTCATTCTTATATCAATGCAGCTCTCAGTACATATTGTTTTTGAATCATGTATAAGCTGCACTTATACAAATACAAGTAATTAACCAGAGTCAAATGAACAACTCCAGCGAATGAATACCATTAAATAAATAAGAAAAACCCTATGAAATATATATATATATTTAGATACTCATAATAGTCATAATAGTGCACTTTTTAGGTAGCCTCTCGTCACTTAAATTTAAATTTGTTTTGCTATATCTTCAGAGATTTATGATAATATTTACAAGGTAAAATGTTCCACACAGCAAATTTGCTTTAATTTTACTTTGTACCAATAATTTTTCATTTCACAGACGTTATTTGCTTAAAATTAATATACTTTAAAAATAACCCTTTCTTATTCAGTGAATTCCTATTATATCAAAGAGATAACGTCAAAATTATTGCGACCCACTAGGTACACCTTTTTTTTCTAATAAGTACACCTATACACATAAACAAATATACATACACTTACACTTACACATACTTACACACATAGACACACACACACACACACACACATACACACACACCCGTGCCGGGTTTGCTGGTCCCGCATCGTGGCGCCTCCCCAGGTGGTGGGTAGGGGAATGCTTTCCAGATATGGATGGTACCGAAAAAATCAAATATTCGGGGCGAACCAAAACCAGATAGGGGAAGGCACCCCGAAATAAAACCAAGTATGGATAGTGAGCTGAAAACAACACTACCCCAAGCGGGCATGGCAATCCTGTCATATCCCGCCACTGATTCCGATCGGGTGAAAGCTGGTGAAGGATTTTGGGGGGGACCAAACTCACACCGTCAAAATGGTAAATGCTGCGGAGGTTGGTCACTCGGCCTCTGTAGCATCTAATGCTACGTGTGACCTGCCCTCGACTGGGATGTCGAGTGACGCTGACAGAGCTTTTCTCCGTCTGCGTGAGAAGGTAGATACCCTGGTGGAGTTTGTTCTTAATAAGAACAACATCCACAAAGAGCTGAAGAGTATGGCGAGAGCAACCAGCAGAGCTCTCAATGAATACGCGCGGGTGAACAGTGCTGTGTGTTCGACAGCGCCGAAAATTAAAGTGGCGGATGCGCGTAGGGATGGAACGTGTCAAACGTCGCCCATCTTCCGCGCTGAAGAGCGTCAAAGGAGGCCGGTGGAAAGGGAAAAGCCCTCACCACCTCAGCAACCCCCGGAGAAAAGGAAGAAGGAGTCGAAGCAGCCCAATAACAAAAATGGGCCAGCAGATGCTTCGCCATCCGTTCCTAAGACGAGTGGGAACCAGTCAAAAGTCCCTGACTGGGTCACAGTAGTGAAGAAGGGCAAGAAGAAGAAGAAGATGAAGAACAGCCAGCCGAAGCAGCATGAACAGCAGAAACGTGCCAGCAAACCGGCCAAATGCACGGCAGAGCCTAAGGCCGGAGTAAGACCCCCACGCCCAGATGCCATCAAGATCAAGACACCTAGCGGGGGCTCTTCCTACGCTGACATTCTCCGGAAGGTCAAGGCTGCACCGGAGCTAAAGGCACTAGGAGAACGGGTCACGCGTATCAGGCGCACCAGGGCTGGAGAGCTCCTCCTCGAACTGGGGCGACCCGGAACGGAAACGGCGGAGCTGAGGACAGTGGTCTCGTCCACACTGAGTGGGTCAGCAGAGGTCCAGCTGCTGACTCACAAAGTGTCCATCACCATGAGGGACATGGACGAGTCCACGACAACAACGGAGGTGGCCGCAGCGATTGCGGCAAAGATCGGGCCAAATGTGGTATCACCGGATAATATTAAAATTAGGGGATCCTACAGTGACACCCTAGCTGCGACTATCCAGCTTCCGGCAGTAGCAGCCAAAAAACTGCTGCAAGACGGGAAGCTCCGGATCGGATGGGTCAATTGCAGAGTTCGACTGCGAGAGGTATCCTCGCGCTGCTACCGATGCCACGAATCGGGACACATCGCGAGGAAGTGCAAGAGCGCAGTCGACCGGTCAGCGCAATGCTATCGGTGCGGCCAAGAGGGCCACAAAGCAGTGGACTGCGAGGCCAAAGCCAAGACCTCGCATGAGGAAGGAGCACACATCAAAAATGATTAAGGTGCTCCAAATAAACCTCAACCACTGCGCTGTGCCCAGGACCTGCTGTCCCAGCTGGTCAGAGAGGAGAGAGCGGACGTAGCGATCATCAGCGAGGAGTTCCGGGATCTCGAGAAGTCGAACTGGGTAAGGAATGCCACGGGCAAGGCGGCCATCTGGGTATGTGGAAATATACACATCTCCAGAAAGATGGTCGCCCCCCTTCCCAGCTTCACCTGGGTGGAGGTGGCGGGGGTACGCATGTACAGCTGCTACTTCCCGCCCAGCGATTCCACCGAGGACTTTGCGAGATCTCTGGATGCAGTCGTCACCAGTGCTCGGTCCTCACGGCTACCGGTCGCAATCGGTGGGGACTTTAATGCTTGGGCGACGGACTGGGGCAGCGCCAAGACCAACGCGCGTGGTCGCGCACTTCTCGAGGCGTTCGCTCTACTGGGGCTGGAGATCGCTAACACAGGGACAACCCCGACTTTCACCAAAGCCGGCAAGTCGTCCATAGTCGACCTCACCTTCGTCGATCCAAGATTGATGGGGGGAGGGGGACTCGGCTGGAAAGTTAGCGATCGTTACACGGGTAGTGACCACCAAGCACTCGTGTACCAGCTCCAGCTGACCAGCGGGAGGACAAAGAGAGCAGGAAGAGGAGCAAGAGAGAGATGGGCACCAGCCACGTTTGATCGTGAGACGTTCCTCTGCTCCCTTGAGGGGGCAAAAGTGGAGGGAACCGCCGAAGAAAAAGCACGAGGCCTCACGAATGCCCTAACAGCGGCTTGCGATGCCTCTATGGCCGTGAAGTTTAACCCTCGCGGCCGCCCACCAATAATCTGATGGAATGAGGACATCGCAGAAAAGAGACGTGAGTGCCTGCGTGCCAGAAGGCTGCACCAAAGAGCGAGGGGAACACCGCGGCTCCAAGATCGTTCCGCAGAATACGACCAAAAGCGGAGGGATCTCAAGGTGGCCATCAAGGCTGCCAAGAGAAGGTGTTGGCGGGAGCTCTGTGAGGAGGTGGACCACGACCCCTGGGGCAGACCGTATAAAACGGTTATGAATAAGATCAACCCCGGGGGCGCTGTTGCACCCACCGACCCAGTTTTTCTGGAAGAAGTCGTCCGCCACCTGTTTCCAGAACATCGGAAAAGGGCAGCAGAGACGGGCCTGATGGCCACCATTGGTGCAGCCGAGTCGCCAGACATTAGTGAAGCCGAGCTGAGGATGGCCGCTAAAGGTATTTCCGTACGTAAAGCCCCAGGGCCGGACGGAATACCTGGTCTGGCCGTCAAGACAGCGGCGATGAGTGCTCCGGGCTTGTGTCTGGACGCATTCAACGCATGCATAAGAGAAGGTTGCTTCCCGGCCCAGTGGAAGACGCAGAGGCTGGTACTCCTACCGAAGGGAAACAAACCCCCGGAGGAGCCATCATCTTACCGCCCGCTCTGTCTACTGGATATAGTTGGGAAGCTCCTGGAGCGGGTGATCTGCGCCAGGCTCGCAGCGGCCATCGGTCGGGCCGGAGACCTCTCCGACAACCAGTTCGGCTTTCGAAAGGGTCGATCGACCATGGACGCTGTAGGCAGAGTTGTTGGTATAGCCACAAACGCCATCAATGCTGGTCGGAGTGCAAGGCGGATGTGTGCCATCATCACCTTGGACATCCGGAATGCCTTCAACTCTGCCAGATGGGACGACATCATGCTGTCCCTACAGCACTTCCAAGTGCCGCTCTATCTCAGGGAGGTCACCTCGAGTTACCTGACTGACCGTACTCTGCTCTACGACACCGACGACGGTGTGCACTCCCACAACATCACGGGAGGCGTGCCGCAGGGTTCGGTCATTGGGCCCCTACTCTAGAACGCTGTCTATGACAGCCTGCTTTGGCAGCAACTTCCGGAGGGTGTCTCGATGGTGGCTTTCGCGGACGACGTGGCGCTAGTGGTGGTCGCAAAGAGTGTCGAAGAGATCGAATATCTCGGAGACGTCTCTATAGAAGTGGTCGCCACTTGGTTGAGAGACCACGGACTTAGTCTGGCGGCGGAAAAAACGGAGGCGGTGCTCATCTCTCGCACAAAAAAGGAGAGGACCGCCACCTTCACGGTAGGTAAAGAACGGATACGGTCGGTGAAAACGTTGAAGTATTTAGGGGTCACACTAGACGCGCGGCTGTCGTTCAAACACCATCTCGCGAACGCAGGCTCAAAGGCGGCAAAGGTGGCCCGTGCACTGGCGGGCATCATGCCCAACATCGGGGGACCCCAGCAACCGCGAAGGTCTCTCCTTGCCTCGGTGGTGAGCTCCGTAATTTTATACGGAGCTCCTATCTGGGCTGATGCCCTGAACAGGCACAAGAGCTTTGGTGCTCCGTGCCAGAGAGCCTGCAGGATAGCTGCGCTAAGAGTGGCCCGGGCGTACCGAACCGTATCTGACATTGCGCTCTCGGTGGTCGCGGGGACCGCCCCCTTCGACCTCCTGGCAGCCGAGAGAGCTGAAAGACACCGTGAGGGTGGGCGACGCCTAGAAGAGAACCGCTGCCACAACCGATGGTCATTGCGGACCGTAGAGGAGTGGCAGCGGAGATGGGACTCAGCCAGGGACGGCCGCTGGACCCACCGTATCATACCGCGGATCCGGGAGTGGGCGAGCAGGAAACACGGCTTCGTCAGTTTCCAGCTTACCCAGGTGTTGACCGGGCACGGATGCTTCCGTAGTTACCTATTTCGTATAGGGGTCTACGGCAGCGCAGAGTGCCCGGCTTGTCCAGGGATGGACGAAGACGTGGAACACGTCCACCTACGGTGTCCTCGTTTCAGGGAGGAACGGGACCAATTTCAAATCACTTGGAGCGGTCCTCTCACTCCTGAGGGCATCGGGGCGTGCCTGCTTGACTCCCAGGAGGGATGGAACGCGGTGGTAACCCTCTGTACGTCCGTAGTGGACAGGCTGGGTCTCATCAGAAGAGAAGAGGAGAGAAGAGTTGCGATAGCAACATTAGTGGGTTAACCTAGCCGGTGCCTCCCCCCGCGAAGTAATGCCTTGCGGCGGTTTCCGCGGGGGAATAAAGGTAAGAAAAGAGGTGGAGTTTTAGTGGGTATGCCTATCGACATCCCTCGATAGGAGAGTCCCACACACGGGGAGTCTCGCATGGCTCCAGTCATGGTGCATTAAGCATTTCTCCACCTCTTCGAAAAAAAAAAAATAAAAATAAATAAATAATCCAGTAATAACTAAGTTATTTTTAAAGAAGTAATAACAAATTATTTATTAAGTTTCTTAATTAAAATATAATATACATATGTGTTTAATTATGTTTCATTAAACAGTGTATGATTTACTATATTTTTATACTATATTAAAAAATTATAACTTTATTTACAGCTCACTTATTTTAATTAAATTATTTATTTATTTTAAGTTCTTGTCCGTCTAATAGCGTGATAAATGAAGATATTACAATAAAATATTTTAAAATTTATAAAAATATTTATTTTTATTCTTGACTTCGTACTCACAACCTTCTTTAAAATAAACATTTTGTTCGTTTTCATTATGCACACTTAATCGATAAATCATATGTGACATTTCAGTTATACGATATTCCAATAGACGATACATTGCTTCGGGAGGACACACATATCTAGTGTTAATATATTGACTGATGCCATATTATGATACACACCTACACGCACACTGTTATACGCACACACATACACTTAGGGGTCGAAAAAACTCAAAAAAGAACAAAAATGACCAGAGATTCGAAATTTCCCTTTTTTTTCCTCTTCCTGCCGAGCATTGAGAGTGCGACATGTACCTGTGTACTATGGTTGTGGGACCTTGTACACCACCATACGCATCCATATTATGATCTTTGTGTAATCGGTAACTCTCTGCGTTTCACAGAGTTGAGACTGTCATTAATTTGTAAAGGAACTTTGTAACTTTATAGTTTTTTCATTTTTTTTAAGTTGGTAACAATGAAAAAAAAAATACGAAATTCGTTAAAAAAAGTAGTTTGACATATATGTTTATGTATTAAAATATTATTTATATAAATTAAAGTAAAATAATTAAATAAATAAATAATTAAGTAAATAATTTTTATGTATGTAAAATAATTTTAGCAATGTGCTAAAAGTGAGTAATCTCTTTTGAAAGGTAAGTTGTTTTTGTCTTAATTTTTTGATGCTATTTTTCTCTTGAATAATATTCTTTTATGTTAGAGTGTATTCAGAATTTATCGTGTTCCTTTAAAAATTAAGCCCGCGTTATGATTTTTTATAATTATTAATCGAAAAAATGCTGTTGCTGCTAGGAACAACGTTAAATGCTGCCGTTACTAGAAACAGCGCTCCATGCTGCCGTTACTGGAATCTGTGCTTCATAATGTAACTGCTAGAAACAGCGATTTATGCTGCCTGCTACTAAAAATAATACTTTTGCTGTTGCTTTTAGACTGAAGAATTTTTAGATTTGTTATAAAAATTTTAGACATGGTTTTATGTTATTCATATCATAGTTTTATGTCATCATCACTCGCGTTATCGCTCGAGCGTAGCGAGTAAAGTTTTGTGCGTATTGTTACCCTTTTTCTGTAATTTACTATCATAATACGTCTTTAAAAACAATGTTTTTAGTAAATTGATCAATGTTCTTATTTATTGATTTTTTATTGGTTATTAGTGAATTTTTAGTTAATTGTATTTTTAAATTTTTTTTACTCTTTACTCTTGATATGGCCACGTATAACTGTCCATGACTGAAAATTGGTGACGGTGAATATATACCAACTTTTTGAAATGATTGACCTTGTGATTTATTGATTGTCATTGCGTGAGCGACTCTTAATGGAAATTGTCTTCGTGTCATGTGAAATGGAATATCCTCTAATGATGGTGATAAGTTCATTTGTGGTAACATTACTATAGATCCAGCTTTACTACCATTTATTAATTCTGCAATAATCATAAATTCTTTTAATTCTTTGATAATTAAACGTGTTCCATTGCAAAGTCCTTTATTTAAATTTACATTTCTTAGCAACATTATTACTGCTCCTTTTTTTAATTTAAGTTTATGCGGTGGTAAACCATTAGGTGTTATGGAATTTAAAAATTCTACTGGTATTGTGGTGTCCAAATTTTCGTTGTTTATATCTTCTGCAGAATCTATACTTGTATATAATTTTTCTATTCCATTTATTATATTTAAAATACTATCATTAATTTCCATAACATCTGCATTTTTAGGTGCTAAGATAATGCTTTCATAAATGTCTAAATTGTTGATATTTATTTCATGTCCGTAAATTTCATCAATAAGATCGCCTTTGGAAATGATTTCTGAAGGCATTTTAATAACTTGATTTTCTTTTTCAAAGTCAGTGTTGAATATACCATCTCCAATATTTAGTAACCAATTTTTGAAATCATTATCATTTTCGGTTATCCGTTGGTTTTCTTTTAATGACATAGTGATAAAATTGCACCATAAATAACTGTTTTTAACACAATTTTCTACAATTTGTGTTCGATTTCCATGTTTTACAATTGGTAATGTTTGTCGAAAATCGCCAGAGACTATAATAATTTTTCCTCCAAAAGCTTTATGATTGTTACAAATATCTTTTAACATACGATCTACTGCTTCAAAGGCTAATTTCGATGTCATTGTTATTTCATCCCAAATTATAACTTGTACATTTTTCATTTTTTTTCCCTCTTAGGTATTAAGTTTGATGTTACATGTAGTTTGTTCGGTAATATTAAAAGGTAATTTGAATGTAGTATGTACAGTTTTACCGTTTTGTAGTAAGTTAGCAGCAATTCCAGTCCATGCAACCGTTATATAATTTATGTTTTGTGTCTTAAAATAATATGTAAGTGAGTTCAATAAATAGCTTTTACCGCAACCTCCTGGACCATCTACAAACATACATCTATCATTACTTTCTTCGCTTAATGCATTTATTACTGTGTTAAATATAATAAGTTGAGCATTAGTTAGGCTGTTTATTTTTTCCGTAATTTGAATTTCATTAATGTTATTGAATTCTTCTTCAGTAGCATACGTTTTAAGTGAATCAGTACAATATATAGAAGGTAAATTAAAATCCTTTAATTCATATCCATGCATTATTAATACGTTGGCGATATTTTCAAGTGCATATTGTTCACCTTCAATTTCAGTCATTAAAGGCGAATAGAAAGAAAATTTATACTTATCAAATAATTCACGTGTATTGATTGGTTGATGAAACACACAGATGTAAGCAAATAATTCGCAAGTTGCTTTTGGAAATGTAAAAAGTGATGCTTCTTGTAAACACGTATCCCACTCTTTATCAGTTGCTATTAAATTTCTAGCTTTGGCTGCTTCATAAAATGTTGGATACGTAATATTTTCATGAGTTCGTAAATTTTCAAAAGATGTTGCAGCTTTTACATTTAATAAAAGTAAACGTATAAAAAATCTTTCTCGTTGTTGAGGATTTACCATATACATTCTACTTAAAACAGCTTTTAAAGTTCTTTTTCTTTTATTCCATGTTTTATTTTTATTATCAAACACATAATAATTAGGTATTTCCGGATATAAATATTCATGTGCATTAGAGTCACTTTTGTTGAGTTCAAACCATGCAGTTAAAGTTGTACCGTTATTTTTATTCTTGACTTCGTACTCACAACCTTCTTTAGAATAAACATTTTGTTCGTTTTCATTATGCACACTTAATCGATAAATCATATGTGACATTTCAATTATACGATATCCCAATAGACGATACATTGCTTCGGGAGGACACACATATCTAGTGTTAATATATTGACTGATTTCATCGTATTGAATTGAAACATCAGATTTAATATTTTCATTACTGTCATTATTCTTATTTCCTATATTATCTGTGTTTTCAGTAGCTTTCATTTCAATGAAAGCACAATCGTGACCTTTGTAACAATATTTAAACAGATATTTAACACACACAATACTGGAACTTATTTCGAGATTAATGTGACAGTTAAATTTTAACAACAAATAAGGATTATAAGAAACAACAAATCTGTTATCAGCCCATCTTCCATTTGAAAAATTAATTTTTTACCATTATTCCTTCGACGATATAAAGGATATCCTGTAGTTATTATAGTATTGTCATTAAAATTTTTAGGAAAATGTTTTGTACATTTTTTGCTGTCACTATCCATACATGGTGAATTCATATTTTGTTCACCACATGGTCCATGAATCATAAACTGTTTAACGATTTCATATAATTTAGGATTTAAATTTATATCTGGTATTTCAGCACTTATAATTAGATCTATCATATCATTATTATTAATTTTGTCGTCTTTGTCTAAAAAAAATAGCATGTGTAGGTGCGGTAAACCTCTTTTTTGAAACTCAATTACGTAAGTAAATGCGATACACTTTCCAAATATATGATTTTTTGTTATGTCTTCTTTTAATTCCTTTACTTTTTGATTAAATACTTTAACAGTTATATCCGGTCTATCTATACTTGTTTCATACTTTTTAATATTATTTAATATTTCGTTCCATTTGTCAATAAAATACCATGTCAATAAAATACCATAGCGTCAATAAAATTTTGATGCAAAGCTCGTGGACTGCCTGTAAAGGTAGATGGTAGTATAAACATTTTCCCAATTTTTGTGTTAGTCTCATTTTCTTTTTTGTTCTTTAAATAATCCATGAGTCCATTATACATTTCAGTTCGTAAACTATCTTGATTGAGTTTAATAAAATATAATCTGCATCCCTCAACTTTTATCCATGCATCAACAATATATTGTTGAGTTAATTTTCCAAAATTTAAGAAAGGACTGAAATCGTCTCTTACGCTAAGATTATATTTGTAAAATTGTAAAGTTGATACGTAATTTTTTTTATTATTGGACTCCATTTTGGGCATCCATCCAAAACCTCCATGTAGATATATAAGAGGATATGTCATTGGATCGACATGTTGTAGATAAAAATTATAATATTATTGATTTTGTATTTTTCATTCTACTCCTATATGTTTAGTTTACATTATGTATAAGATGATAAATGTATAAATTGTAAAAAAAATAAAATTTTTTTTCTATTAAATCTTTTGTAAGTTGATTAAAAAAAATTTTTCTTTAGCTTTTTTATTTCTTATTATTATTACGGTAAAAAGTCAATCGAATACGGGTAAAAGAAATCAAACCGAGCGAGCGTTAGCGAGCGAGGAATATTCAGCTAGTTTAATATGATACACTTATAGTTTTATAATTAAGCTAAATTTATTTGTAACAAATTAAATTCTATATTATTGGGTTACTATAATAATTAATGACAACAGTACAATTTAATATTATAATTTTAGTACAAAACAAGAAATTCTATTTAATTACTTAACTATATATGTTAGTTATAGTGTCACTATCAAACATTTTATAGGCATGTGAAAGTTAAAAAATTATTAAATGCCTTTTACACTTACCAAACAAATGACACATTGATTTTATTTAAATATTAAAAAAGGTATTCAATAAATATATGTAAAGAGAACAATAACTTATCAACATACTTTTAAATTATTTAAGTCAGTACATATAACTATTAAGCAATCATTTCACTTAACGTTGGAAAGAATATCATTCTACATATGTTATAGTCCATATAATTATTAAATATTATGTACTTGGCAAGGTATCGAAGACATATATTGGCTTTATATAGAATATAAAATGATTATTCAGTAATTTTAATTAGGATAGAGAAGGATAAAGCATCCACTTAATTATAATATATTGTTTTTTAAATTATTTTGGTCAATGTGGAAAACATTGAGATATCATGAGGGATTCATTATAAAAATACAAGCATAAGTCCCTTCAATTAATATAATCTTAAAGCAAACACATCAAATTATATAAATAAAATGAATTAATAATATAATAAATATAATTAAAATAATGTAATAATATACATTTATTTTTTGTGCAATTCTTATTAATATTATACTTTAAGATTAAAAAAGTTATACCATCACTTGCATGGAAGTGAAAACATTGTTTTTATGGTTAGAATTTTATCAATGTTTGTCTTTCTCTCTCTCTCTCTCTCACTCTATCTCTCTCTCTCTCTCTCTCTCTCTCTCTCTCTCTCTCTCTCTCTCTCTCTCTCTCTCTCTCTCTCTCTCTCTCTCTCTCACTCTCTATCTCTCTCTATCTCTCTCTCTCTCACTCTTTCTCTCGTGGAGATGTCAAAGGTCGACATGTTAGTATAGGATATGGGCGAATATAAATCTTTACCTTGCAATAGTATCTGCATTGCACTACAATAAAAAATACCGAAACGGAATAATGTGAGGTATTGGAAATAATTACGTAAATAAATAATTTTAATTCATATCTTTTCACACAAAATCAGCCAGATGATTCAGCTGTGACAAAAGTATTCACCTGAAACTAGCTCCCTCTCGTGGCCACGTTTGAACTTCTTCTATAAGTTTTTACTTCTAGTCCAGTAAAATTAGCTCTGAAATCGATTTGGTCACAGAAATGGCTGCATTTTTGATATTTGGTAAGTCGAGGTCGCTAAAAACGCTTCTGAAATTTGCAGCTTTCTAGGTCCAGGGGTTCTATGAGAAATAAGCGTTTAAAAGTTATTTTAATTTATATCTGAAGAACGGCTATAGCTACGGCAAAATAAGTTACATCAAATGAAAGAATGCAAAATTTTCCTGCTAAAAATAATCGATTGAAATCGATAGACATGGAAAGATTTTGCATATAAATCGATTCAAATTGATTAATTTTAATCGATTTGTATGCAAAATCTTTCCATGTCTATCGATTTCAATCGATTATTTTTAGCAGGGTTGCTTTAGAAACAATTTTTTACTCGATTTTGATGAGTGTAAAATCGCGAGATAATAACGTAAAACTATATTAATTTAATAGTATTGAGGAGAAGGAAGGGAGCGCACGCGCTACGGACTCCGCTCTCCCCACCCGAGGCTCTACCGCTATGTAGAAGCGAGGGAATTTCGTACTGATATTGTTTTGAAAAGTCTCTGGGACGGCGAGTTTTTTTCTTTTTAAAGGCCTCGAATGTAAACAAAACTCCTAACATGAGATAAATGAGTATTTTCCCTTTTTCAAGCAGTCTCTGTTCACTTACGTATATATATATATATATACCTAGCAGTACACTGTTTTTAATAGTTTAATTAAATGTTTATAACTATTTATTAATATATCTTTTATAATTTTATATAAAGATTATAGATCTAAAGATCTATAAATCTAAAGAGATAGATTTTTTGTGGCTGTAAAGCAAACTGCAATACAGCTCGATGTTCTTGCGTCAAAGCTGGAATAAAGTGTAGTTACAGTTGCAAAAATTTGCAATGGCCAATGTTGTGAAAATGCTGCGGAATCCCATAATATTCTGCTTGAAAGTGATATAGAAGAGGAACCCGATCTAGACAAAGATAATGAGTATATTTCTCCCAATGAGGAAAATGAATTTCCTGACGATATTTGTGAATCGCGTATTGAACAATAAAAAATCATAATGCAAGTTTTGCAGCTTATATACGAATTAGGTACATTTTATACATGTTCAATTTTCATTAAATTTATTGTATAAAATAACATGGTTTTTATATACTTTTTATACTTGGATTTGATCTTTTAACAACAAGAATTTAATAATTTTTACAATTCTTATAAATAAATAAAATTTATATTTTTTTATAGGGTTTAACGTACATTACTTAAGGGGAGTCCGTAGAGTATAGTTGAATATATTACCACCCGAAAATTTGCGAGCAGAAGTGGCGCTGCCGTCAGATAGACTGAGTTCATATTCGACAACAATTTTGGACAATTAAAAAAAAATAGAGTTTTTACCACACAAAATCAGAGTTGAGCGCCATAGCTATTGATGTAATGATTAATTACATATTATTTAGCTGATCGAAAAGTCAGCATTTTCGACGAATAGTGAGAAGTACGAAGTGACTTCGGTATGTGTTCTCAGAATTGATTCGTACTTCTCACTATTCGTCGAAAATACTGACTTTTCGATTAGCTAAGCAATATGTAATTAATCATTACATCAATAGCTATGGCGCTGAACTCTGATTTTGTGTGGTAGAAACTCTATTTCCTATAAATGTTCATAATTATTGTCGAATATGAACTCAGCTTATCTGACGGCAGCGCCACTTTTGCTCGCAAAATTCAGGTGGTGGATTTGTGAAGCTATGAGTACGGACTGCCTTTAAGTACATGATATTACTTAACTTAAAATACATTATTGAAGTACCTATATCTACAGTTATACGCAACAAATGTGTAATAACAGAAACATTAATTGATTATAGTAAATATGACTGTAATGTACAATGAACTTGAATTAAGTACTTTATTGTACATATAATAGAGTATTATATATTGTTAAGAACAATATGATAATGTTTAAATTCTTCATCGTGGCCATTGTTTGAAATTAATCTTCAGTTGTATATTTTAAGATAGTTTTTAAAATATTAATTAGTAATGATAATATTCAAAAATACATCGACATTGCAAATAGTAATTGTTATTTAAGTAATAAAATGTAATTATTTTAAGATTTACTCGTACCGTTATGTACTGTATGTGCATTTTACCTGCACCATTTGAGTTTATGACTTCTTTTTTTTTGTCCTATCCGCTACCCATTGTAAATCTTCATAATCCTTTACAAATCTTTTCGTATTGTATCCTTACTTTATTTACTATTATTTACTTTATTTACTACATATTCTATCTAGCTGTCTTTCACGAAAAATTACCAGTTTTATTAATGCAATATTTTAATACGCTTTCACACAACCCTAATTTTATGTTCCACTGCAACTTATCGCGTTTTTTACCGAAAATTTGCAGGAATCTTGCCAGAAACATTGTTTTTTGATCATTCACAAAAATTGCATTGGAATCCAGGGTTACTGTTGGAATATACAAGTAAAATAATATTAATAAAATGTACTTTACAAAAATCACTCGACTATAGCTTGAATGTTTGTTTCGGCAAACGTGACAAAAAGAAGGGTTTTATGGCACTGCCTGTGAGTGCATCGGCGTATTCGGCGGACGGTCTAACTGACCATTTTTATAACTAGCTTATTGTCCATATGTGTGCAGTATGAGCATAATGCGTAGTATTTTGGATGCTTTCTTAGTTTTAGGCATCGTCCTTAGTTTAGTCTCGAACCGCTTCTCGTACAGTAAAGACCTATCCTTTCTCGTGACATTATAATAAAGTGTCTAAGTTTGTTTATTAAATATTGTCGTTTTTTTATTTATTCCAATCCCCATATGTATAAAAACCAACAGGTTATGGGCCCAGACATCGTTGTCTTAAATCTGTGTTTTGTTAAAATTGATATCGTGTTGATTAAAGCTATATCGGTAATAGTTAATTTAAAAATTTAAAATTCGTGAAGTGTTGCTATAAGTAGATGATAGGCAAAAATTAATTTACCTTGGACCAATAAGCCTTTGATCAACCGAAATAAGTGGACGACATTCTGATGTCTTGGATTTTCAACCCCCAATCAAAAATAAATAAGTATTTGAAAAATGGGTTAAATACTTAATCGGACCAGAGAATTATACTGGAGATAAGTATAAATGGATTTATTAATATTAGTTACAAACTCTCGAGTAATTTGACATTTGTCAAATATAGTTGTCAAATATATTAGAGAAAAAGGAGGTATAACGTGTTCGTTAAATACTTGTGTTTACAATTCTTTTTGAAATAATTATGTAATGTAGTTGAATTTTTTTAAAAAGTTTAAACATGACAATATTAATATATTATTGTATAACTTAAATAAGTAAAATTATATTTATAGTAGTTTTGCATTAAAACGGATTTACATAATCGTACACGAATGTATTGTAAAGAAAAACGGAAATTAAATAATGAATTGAAACTATGCAAGTTTAGTAAAATGTAATTAGAATATTACTTACTCCTTTAATAAATATATTTTTAAGAAATTAATTTGAATTAAAAAAAAATCACGTGTAAAATATCGATGAAATTGAAGTTTGTATACAGTGAAGTATATTTTAATTTTTTTTGGAGAAGTAAATTTGATAGACTTTTCTCGTTGGTATTAGACCAAGTAAGAACTGAATTAAGGTAAATTCAGGTGAAATTTAATTTCTGCTGTGAAATCAAATTATTAAAATCTTTAATTACTGAAAAAAAATTAAAGATTATTTATTTAAAATTTATTAGTAGCAAATTTATTTTGTATCAATAAAAAAAAAAGGAATTAGGAACTAAGATTAAATATGTTTTACAAATAGCATATTAAAAAATATATATATCTATATGATTTGGACATGATATACCTTATAAAAAAAATGATGATAATGTCAGAATTATTTTGAAATGTAATGATAAAATGAAAGTTCTGAAGTAAAATAAATTAATGAATTAGTATTGTTTACTAAAAAAAATGAATGATCTAGAAGAATCATATGGTTGATTTTATATTGATTATAAAATTTGATTTAAAATATGTAGATAAATAAATATATCAAGTAAAAATGTGGTATAAAGAAATTCTATGTATCGATATTAACTGGAAGTCAATTTGACGTAAAAATGGTCAGTAAAATATAGTAATATTAGTTAATAAAATATATATTAACGAATCTGTTGTATAAAATCATAAGTATGTGAAATGATTATTAAATTTGATGATTAATTCTTATATTAAGTGTCATATTATAAAAAAAAAAAACAGACGTATATTAACCAGTAAATAAAAATCTGATGTTAGAAAAGCAGGTATGATAATACTTATAAATAAAGTCTGATATTGGAAAATCAAATCTCTTAAAGCTCATGATTCAAGTTTAACATTGATAAATTACATACTAAAAAAAAATCATAACATTATTATTGATGAATATAAATAGTGAATATGATTTTATATGTATTTTATATTTACATATTAATACTGATACATTGGATAAGAATCAGATATTATCTGATAGATTAATAAATCTCATTCTGTAGAGAAATCATATAAGTCAACAAATTTTATGTATTTTTAACAAAGATCAATTATTTTATTGATGATTTATGTATTCAGATAAATTAATATTAAAAATCTGATATTGAATTCTTTAATTTGTTATATAGTTAATGTAATAAATTCGTGTTGAGAACCTGACAAGTAAAATCATGTAAGTCAAATGAATGTAGTTAATATACTTTGGCGCTTCAGACTCAGATGTACTTATTAAAATAATGAAACAAAGTTGAAATGAATACGAAATAAAAGTAAGGATTATTGATTAGATGTGATACATTAGTTGATACAATGAACTAAGAATTGGTAATAGTTCAGAAAGTTATATTGATAAAATATCATTGATATGAATATGAATGGAATGAATAAATACAAGTACCATAAATTTGAAATCAATTAATTGAAGGCATATGTGAGGTAAAAAGGCATATCTATATAATTGAATTGTAGCGCGAAATTGGACTGATATTTATTAGGTGACAAATTTCAAGACGTTGAGAATGGGTCACAGGAATAAACTGCAGAACTGACATTTTAAATGTCAGGTGATAACTCTCAAGACATTAAGAATGAGTCGTATAAGATATAGCACTGGACTGATATTTTATCAGATGACAACTCTCAAGACGTTGAGAAAGGGTCATGGAAATAAAGCTGCAGGGCTGACTATTATATGTCAGGTGACAATTCTCAAGACGTTGAGAATGAGTCATGGATATTAAACTGCAGGGTTGACAATTAAATGTCGAATGACAACTCTCAAGACGTTGAGAATGGGTCATGGAAATAAAGCTGCAGGGCTGACTATTATATGTCAGGTGACAACTCTCAAGACGTTGAGAATGAGTCATGGATATTAAACTGCAGGGTTGACAATTAAATGTCGAATGACAACTCTCAAGACGTTGAGAATGGGTCATGGAAATAAAGCTGCAGGGCTGACTATTATATGTCAGGTGACAACTCTCAAGACGTTGAGAATGAGTCATGGATATTAAACTGCAGGGTTGACAATTAAATGTCGAATGACAACTCTCAAGACGTTGAGAATGGGTCATGGAAATAAAGCTGCAGGACTGACTATTATATGTCAGGTGACAACTCTCAAGACGTTGAGAATGAGTCATGGATATTAAACTGCAGGGTTGACAATTAAATGTCGAGTGACAACTCTCAAGACGTTGAGAATGAGTCAAGGAAATAAAAGTGCTGGACTGATAAAGTTTTATCAGGTGACAACTCTCAAGACGTTGAGAATGAGTCATGGAAATTGAACTGCAGTATTGATAATTAAATATCAGTTGACAACTCTTAAGTTTTTAAGAATGGGTCAAGTTAAAATTGTGCGCAAAAATTATAAGTTAAATGACAACTTTCTAGTATTTGAAAATGAGTCATATTGAATTTTGTGAATAAAAATTATAAGATAAAAGACAACTCTCTAGTATTTGAGAATGAGTCAAATTAAATTTTTGGTGTAAAAATTATAAGCTAAATGACAACTCTCTAGTATTTGAGAATGGGTCAAGTTAAAGTGAGCAAAAATAATTCTATAAAATGACTATTCTAGTGTTTGAGAATGAGAATATTAATTTGCCTATAAATGCCTTGTTTTAATATTTTCTGGAATTAAGAAAATAGTGTTAAAGACAAATGATTGAAAGTGTAAATTGTGTTTGAAAATTTGATACCAATGCAAAATTTTTGATTTTACACTGATAAGTAACCTACATTTTAATACGTACAATTCAAGAAACAGTTATAAAAGTATAACAAAGAAATCATAATGAATGCATTATATTTATTAATGTTAAAACTATGAAGAAAACATTAAGTATGTTGGTGTACACATTGAGAATGTTGAACAAAAGGTTGTATTTTTGAAAGATTATGTTATAAATAATATTCCAATTATGGCCTTTATAATTATAGATTATATCTTGTAATCAAAATTGAAATAGTTTAAAATCAACCTTTGTGAATATTATTAATGCTAGTATGAAAAAAAAGGTTGTGTAAACAAAAAAAACAAACTTGTATTGAACCGTTTCAATCATATTCTATATTTGATTTAAATTTTATTTTTAGTATAGTAAAATGTATACTAAAGAAATAAAAGAACTAAGTAAAAACAATGTTCTGAAGGGAATTTCCCAAATTACTTGTTAAAATATTTTGCTAGATAAATGTTTTATTATTTTATGGTTTACAAACGTTATAAGATTTTACCTAAGGATTAAAAGGGGTTTCTCTAAAATTGTACGAAGAAAAATGAAAGGTTTATGGATTCAGTTTCTTTGCTGTAAATTTATGATTAATAAAGAATAATATAATGCAATATGTTAAATTGATTGATTAAGAAAATCAAATCATTTGGTACTTGAAGTTGCTAAAGCAGAGCGTACGTTATTGAGTGTTGTAAAGGTTATTGTAATTCCTGTTATGAAAGGTGTTAACCATGAAGCATTGAAAAGTTAAAAATTGTAATGATTATGCATAAAGAATAATGATGATAATTGCACATCTAATCAATATACCATGTAATATACAATAAAAAAAAATATATTGGTAAAAACCTGATGTTGAAAACTATATCGAAAGAATTATAATTCAAAGAAATGAATATAATTTGCATTTATGTTACAGGAAATCAAATTACAGATCTACTGTTCAAATCAGTATCTATACGTGGTTGATGTATTTTATTACAAACAATGATGTAAAAAAAAGGATTATATTCAACTATGTAGATATGTAAAGTAGCAATATGAAATTATGCAAATATTCAACAACAAAAATGATAAATATTATAAAGTATTGTATTGTATTGAAAGTTGTGTGTATGAACAACTGAACATGGTCTGGAAAGGTTTTACTGGGTTTCCCTTATCCCTTGCAACAAATGTTGGGCCATATGTAATATTCCCAGAGGTCACGAGAAAGAAAAAGGTAAATTAAATTATTGATTATTATGGAATTAAGAATGTTAAAATCTGCACAGTCAAATAATGATTTAATGTTTAAAAAGTGAAGTCGATTAATTTTTGAGGGGGCATGTTGGAATATACAAGTAAAATAATGTAAATAAAATGTACTTTACAAAAATCACTCGACTATAGCTTGAATGTTGGTTTCGGCAAAGGTGACAAAAAGAAGGGTTTTATGGCACTGCCTGTGAGTGCATCGGCGTATTCGGCGGACGGTCTAACTGACCATTTTTATAACTAGCTTATTGTCCATATGTGTGCAGTATGAGCATAATGCGTAGTATATTGGATGTTTACTTAGTTTTAGGCATCGTCCTTAGCTTAGTCTCGAACCGCTTCTCGTACAGTAAAGACCTATCCTTTCTCGTGACATTATAATAAAGTGTCTAAGTTTGTTTATTAAATATTGTCGTCTTTTTATTTATTCCAATCCCCATATGTATAAAAACCAACAGTTACCATTTAGGGTTTTTCTGTCCTCTATTATCCAATGTAAATGAGGTCGTACTGTGTGAGTGGAACAAAGAAAAAATACCTCTATCTGGCAACACTGTTGGAATCTTGCTAAAATCTTTTATGCAAGCTTTCTGCAAACTACTTACTAGAAATTGCCGCATTTTTTTATTGAACTTTTCTGGAACATTAAGCAGCAATATTCCTTATGCATAACTTCAAGACAAATTAACCAATTTGAGCTTACTTCAGTTTCAGTGTATATTTCTATGTGTTTCCGAGATATCTTATATTATATTAAAGTGGATCGACTTTTGGTCTCCGGTTCTCCGGTTCTCCGGTTTTTTAAAAATGCATTTTTATAGTTTCAAAGTTTTATTTTAATTGGACTTTACACTTTTGTGCCTTACACTTTTTGGACCTTACATTTTTTGGACCTTACATTTTTGAGCCTTATAAGTTTTGGGCCTTACATTATTGGCAACGGAATTGTAAAGTTTTATTTTAATTGGACTTTACAATTTTAGGCCTTACATTTTGAGCCTTACATTTTTGTCCTCATAAATTTTGGGCCTTACATTTTTGGGCCTTACATTTTTGGGCCTTATAAATTTGGATCTTACATTTTTGGGCCTTATAAATTTTGGGCCTTACATTTTTGGGCCTTACCTTTTTGGACCTTATAAATTTTGGGCCTTATAAATTTTGGGCCTTACATTTCTGGGCCTTATAGTTTTTTTAAACAAATAGATATCAACTACTATGTCGATATTATTACCAGAAAATTATCTTAATAACAATAATTAAAATAACATTTGATTACGTAATTAAAATTAATAAAATTTCAACACTGGAACATACAATAAATCAAATTAATTTTTATTGTTTATTTTACAAACTTATTTTTGCAAAAATTTCAAATTACAATTATTATGTTATTAAATTAAATTACAATTATTATGTTACAATTGTACTCTATTCACTTGTATATTTCATAAGATATATTTTTTTCAATATATCGTTTTTATTGTTTATATAATTTATAAATTCAGCAAGTATTCATCGAAATCATCTTTAACAGAAAAATTAAACTATATCATTAAATATTAAATGTATAATTAATTAAACATTAGATAAAAGATTCAAATAAATATTACTGTTTTTAAAATGCCATTTAGAAGATTTATATCCAATATGCATATTGTCACATATTATTGATATTATATATGTTATATCTGTAACAAAAACATTTTTATTATTAATTATAAATAAATTGACAACGTCAAAACTTTACCTTTTAACTTAATCATTAAGAAATACTTCTGCATTTTTGATTATTTCGATAGTCTTAATAAACTAATCAGGATACTGAAATACAAAAAGACTTATTATATTTCAAACAATAATAATTTAAAATGAAAATAAGATAATTTTATAATATACCTTGTGACTTTAATCGTATGGAATGCCATTAGGAATATAATATTTTATTGATATAATATTAATTGGAATGCTGCTGCCGTTTGTTATTTTTATTCAGCGCTGCATTCATTGGAATGCTGCTGCCCTTTGTTTTTTTTATTCAGCGCTGCATTGATTGGAATTATGGGTTATAAAGGTTGGTCCAGATTGTTTAAATGTTGGCCCATTTACAGAAAAGATTATTACAACATATTATTTACAACATATTATTATTGCAATATTAAATATTATAAACGCAATTAAGTGCGCCTTAATTTCAGAAATTGCATGTGAAAAACAATTTTTTACTGGTTGAAAAATTTATTCCATAATCAATACAAAATGTTCCTAAATTGGCCAAAAGTGGGCTAAAGTTTGCCAAAACTGGAAAAATGTTCCAAATATTTCAATGTTGGTAAACATCGGCCCACTTTTGGCGCAAGTTGGCCCACTTTTAGCATATTTTGGAGCATTTTCATCGAAAATGTATTTCCACTAGGGTATGTATAATATTAGTATTTATAAAATATTAAATTTATATTAACTATATTTCATTCATTACATTGAAGCTACTTTCTTATAAACACTGTTTTCTAATAATTTATATTTTATTTTTTTCAGCTTTACAAAAAAATATTAATAAAAAATTTAAAATAATCGTTTAGAAAAATAAAAAAAATTATAGCTATTATTAAACAATTGAAACAAATTATTAATATTATTTTTATAATTGTGAATCATTTTGTAAAATAAACCATTTTTATAATGGGTTTGACGGAAATAAAAATATTAGTTGTAAAAACGATTGAACCATATAGCGACGATGCCCCTGTTGAAAAGAACCACGTGGTTTACCGCGTGGTTGGTCGTGATTACCACGTGGTATGGGTGTAAATATGATTTTAGAATAATAGTGTAATGGATGCAAATTCGAACAACTTACAGAATTGCAATAAAGAATTATATGTTTAACCGTATCATTGAAATAAGTAAGGTCAAAAACTTTACGTGGTAAAACTGCGTAGTAATAACCACGTAGTAAAACTAAGGTAGTGGTTACAACGTGATGTTACCTGGGTTGTAATTAAATTATTTATTTAAATATTGTAAGATTTTAATTAAATTATATAATTAACAATAACAAAATATATAAGACCAAAAAGTTTCACGCGACATAATCGTGTGGTAAAGCCACGTGGTAAAACCGCGTAGTAAAACCACGTGATAGAAGCTTGTGGTAATCCACGAGGTAATAGACTTTAAAACTATGTGATTTTGTTACA
Organism: Theocolax elegans; assembly: GCA_026168455.1. Taxonomy (NCBI): domain Eukaryota; kingdom Metazoa; phylum Arthropoda; class Insecta; order Hymenoptera; family Cerocephalidae; genus Theocolax; species Theocolax elegans. The sequence continues at coordinate 34,335,638 of CM047427.1, read as the reverse complement.
TAATTATTGAAATTTCCTTGTCGGAAGAAATACCAAATTGTTAAAAATATATGTTAACAATAATAGTATATCTATATACTTACTTTTGGTCCGTAGAAGTCTAGAAAAATTTTGTTTATATTTTTTTCTCTGTAGTTTTACATGAAATTGAATTAATTGAATGGAAAATATTCTACAGGTACGAACTTTTTAATTATAATAAATAATTAATAGTATTATAACTCTTACAAAATTACGATGCAAAATATTATTACTTCGGAGGATATTATGTCAATTTTTTGATAAAGTAAGTACAAAATTAGTTTTATAAAGAAATTAGATGTATAATTGAAAGATTAATAATGTTAATTACAATTCGCAAATAAATATTGTATTAATTTACTAATGTAGTGTAATTTGATTGCTAAATCCTTTCTTATCCATAAATACTAAGTATTTTACTACTTGATTTCAACCTGTGCTTTACCACGCGGTTTCAACCCGTGGTTTTATACCACATGGTTTTATCACGTGGTTTTACCACGTGGTTTTACCACGTGGTTTTACTACGAGGTTTACCGATATCTGGGTTGGTTAAATCTTTTACGTTAAGGATAAAAGTGTAATTTAATTAAAATCCTATAAGTAGTCCACATTCTTTTTTTAGAATATTCTAAAATAATTTTTACAATTTTACAACGCTGTTTTACCACGCGCTTTTACCACGTGGTTTCACCATACAGTTATATCGCGTGAAACTTTATGGCTTTATATATTTTGTTGTTGCTAATTATATAATTTAATTAAAATATATAATTTAATTACAACCCTGGTAAAATCACTACTGGTTGTAACCACACCTTGTAAACTTTTTGACCTTACTTATTTGAATGATACAGTATTAAATATCTAATTTTTTATTGCAATCCTGTAAGTTGTTCGAATTTGCATCCATTACACTATTATTCTAAAATCATATTTACACCCATACCACGTGGTAACCACGACGAACCACGCGGTAAACCACGTGGTTCTTTTCAACAGGGGCTTCTATGTTAAATTATGAACACATATTAGAATTTAATAACATCCTTAAATCATGTACACCATTCAATATGCAAACAACTCTTTTAGTTCAAAAACAATATAATATTAACTCAGTTCAAATGAATAATGAATACATTCAATTGTTATTTTCTGGAAAATATGAAAAAGGACATTGGATTTGTATGTACACTGAAAAAAAAATAAAGCAGAATTTGCTTGAGAGCCAAGCAATATCTACCGTGGTGACTCCGGTAAATGAGACAAAGTTGTTATTCCTTTAGAAGCCAAGCAGTTTCTACTTGGGCCTATCAAGCAATACATACTCGACATTAAGAAAGAGATAGACCTAGAATATATATGTATTTTAAAATTGTTAAAAAAGAAAAAGAGGGTAAACATTTTAAGATAGTTGAAAGTAAAGGAAATTATTATATGTTTAATTATTGAAAGTAACTTTTACAAGTATACAGTCAATAATATATACGAAAAACGTACAGTCAAAAAGTAAGGTTATGTCTTACTCGGAAGCAAAATGCGAATATACCGGAGACCCAAGCAGAATCTGCTTTGTAGCCTAGCACAAATTACTTTTGTTATCAAAAGTAGAAGTCTCTTCGCTGTTTACGGCGGATTCTGCTTTATTTTTTTTTCAGTGTATTACAATAATAGAACGATACACATTTATGATAGTTTAAATGCTAAATATTTGCAAAATGAACATAAAGTATACATCAATAGATTATTTCCAGATAGTCAACAATTAAAAATTGTTTTTGAAACAGTGCAATTTCAAACCAATAGTTATGATTGTGGAATTTTCGCGATAGCTTTTGCTGTCTCTATTGTATTTAATTTATGCCCATGCAGTTTAAACTATGATATTTCCCAAATGCGTTCACATTTACTAAAAATATACGAAACACGTAGTATTACGATGTTTCCAATTTTACAAAATATAAACTATAATATATTTCAACAATACCAATCAAAAGATACATGATTCATATTTGTTGTATTGATGAAAAAAAATTGAATTTCAATGTAGCAGAAATAAAAATAATAGAATAAAATTTTCAACAGAAATTTAATTCAGAACAACAAACAATAATGAATTTATATAATAAAGATAAAATCATTTCCGTTGATTCTATTACCCCAATGGAAATAGACTATGAAATACCATCTTATAGTTCATTTTATCAAAAAAATAAAAATAAACAATTTAATGATATAGAAATAAAACAGCTAAAAATAAAACAGCAAACTATGATAAAAAGACAAACAATTAGCTGTATCGATATAAAAAATGAACGAGAAAAAGAAGCGTTGCATAAAAAAGAAGCTTATATGAGGAGTAAAGATAGTAATGACGGCAAAATAGAAGAAAAAAAATAAAGAGAAAACAGCAAACCATGATGAAAAGACAAAAATAAATAGTGACGAAATAAAAAATGAACGAGAAAAAGAAGCATTACGAAAAAAGAAGCTTATGTAAATAATACAAATAGCAACGACGGCAAAATAGAAGAAAAAAAAATAAAGAGAAAACAGCAAACCATGATGAAAAGACAAAAAATGAATGGTGACGAAATAAAAAATGAACGAGAAAAAGAAGCATTACGAAAAAAAGAAGCTTATGTAAAAAGTAAAAATAGTAATGACGGCAAAATAGAAGAAAAAAAATAAAGAGAAAACAGCAAACCATGATGAAAAGACAAAAATAAATAGTGACGAAATAAAAAATGAACGAGAAAAAGAAGCATTACAAAAACAACATATATATTATAATGAAAATATTGATCAATGTAAAAAAAATGAAAAGAAAAAATTAAATGGAAAAATATTAAACGAAAGTAGAAAAAATGATATCGATAAATTAGTATAAAACCATTTACAAAAAAACTTAAAAAGACGTATGAAAAATGACAAAGACATGGAAATACCTATCATATTGCATAAAAAATTAAAAATTGATAAAGGAAAATTTTTTAACGTATATGATAAACCAATTAATACTAAAAAAGGTATAAATTATAAAGAATTAAATGGCAGGGGTCTGTTTCTGCACACAGGAATTAAACACATAATGTTTGTGTACAAAAATTCTGCACTTTACTTTTATGCACGGTGCACAAATATTTTACAAAATAATTTAAATTAATAAAAATAATCGTTTATTTTGTGCACATAAAAATTGTGCACATTAAAATTGTACACGTAAATATTAAGCACATCAAAATAAGAGTAAAAAAATATTTATGTGTACAATTTTAATGTGCACAATTTTTATGTGCACAAAATAAACGATTATTTTTATTAATTTAAATTATTTTGTAAAATATTTGTGCACCGTGCATAAAAGTAAAGTGCAGAATTTTTGTGCACAAACATTATGTGTTTAATTCCTGTGTGCAGAAACAGACCTCTGCCAATTAAATAAACGTATTTTAATTAAAAATGAACAAAATGTAAAATGAGTAAGTAAATCCAAAATAATAGGTCGAATAGCAAATGTAGATTTTGATGAAAAAATAATTATTGAAAACAATTTAGGTTATATGTCTGAAACTTGTAAACATTGTAATACTAAACATTTTGTTTTTGAATATACACTAGGTAAAGAATTTTCTAATTGTTGTCACAAAGGAAACGTAGACTTACCGAAAATGCCTCCCTATCCGGAAGAATTAAAGCAATTAGCTACAGGAATATCGGAAGATAGTATTAATTTTCGCAAAAATATTCGGCTATATAATAATACGTTAGCTTTTGCAAGCTGTGGAGCTAATTTTGATAAGTTATCTGGTAGTGGACCACAAATTCTTAGAATATGTGGTCAAATATATCACAATGTTTTTGCTTTACATCCAAATGAAAATGAAGCTCGAAAATATGGGCAATTGTATGTTCTAGATAATGAATTAGCTGCAGCTAAAAGAAAAAGTTTTAAAAATAATTTAGATACAAAATTAGAATTGTCAAGTAAATTAGATAGCTTAATTAGAAATGTTAATCCTTATGCTAAAGCTTATAAAATGATGTATGGTATTTGTAGGAAAAAAATGGACTGCCTACTTCAGAGCGGGATATAGTTATATATTCAAAATATGACAATCCAATTAGTATTTCTTTAATAAGTAAACACACTGATCCAATGACATACCCACTTATTTATCCAAATGGAGGATATGGATGGATGCCTAATATGAAATGCAAATATAAGAAAAACAATATTTCATGTTTGCAATTTTATAATTACAGACTTTCTATGAGAAATGGATTTAATCCATACCTTAATATGGGAAAAGTTTCTCAACAGTTTACAATTGATGCATTTGTAAAAGTTGAACAATCAAGATTATATTTTGTAAAGAAAAACCAAGATATTTTAAGAAGCGATTATTATAAAGGCGTAATGGATTATTTACACAAGAAAAAAGAATCTGAAAATATAAAAATTGGAAAAATGTTTATTTTGCCATCAAATTTTGTTGGAAGTTCAAGATTCCTAAAACAAAATTACATTGACTCAATGAGTATAGTAAATCGTTACGGAAAACCTGACTTACTTATAACAATGACATGTATTCCAAACTGAAAAGAAATAACTGAACATTTAAAAAAATATGAAACTGTAATTGATAGACCAGATTTAGTATTTAAGGTATTTCATCAAAAAATAAAAGAATTTAAAGAATTGGTAATTAAGCAAGGTGTTTTAGGAAATTGTATCGCCTACACTTATGTTATCAAATTTCAAAAACGTGGACTTCCTCACATGCATATGCTATAATTTTTAGATAAAAATTATAAAATTAATACTCCCGAAAAAGTAGATGAACTCATAAACGCAGAAATTCCAAACGAAGATATCTATCCACGGTTGTATAATATTGTAAAACAGTTTATAATTCATGGACCCTGTGGAGAGCAAAACATGAGTTCACCTTGCATGAGTAAAGACACAAAAAAATGTACGAAAAATTTTCCAAAAAAATTTAATAACAAAACAACTTTTAATTCATCAGGATATCCATTATATGTAAGAAGAAATGATATAAAAAAACCAATTATAAAGGTAAATACCACAATAGAATAGCTGATAATCGGTTTGTTGTTTCGTATAATCCTTATTTATTGTTAAAATTTAATTGTCACATTAATGTCGAAGTATGCTCAACAGTCCAATGTATAAAATACTTATTTAAATAGTGTTATAAAGGACATGACTGTGCGAACATAGAAATACGTGACACAGGTATCAGATCAAAAGACAGTTCTAATTTAACTCATGATGAAAATATTGAAAGCAACACTGAAAAAATCTTCGGGCTCCGACTTCACGTACCCGTGCACCAACTACACGAAACAGTGGGAAGATCGCGCCTTCCAAATTCGTAACTCCGGCATCCGATTTTCGGGCTTCTCCTGCCCGACAGCCGTATGAGTGAGATCCGACGGTGTACGTATAAGAGCGCGTTCGTAATCGTCGCCGAGTCCGCGTTTGTCGTTATTCGATCGCAAAACACTAAATCACCTCTAACTTGTATTCTACTGCATATTTTGACCTCAAATTTTGTACACATCTCCTTTAACATATTTTGAATAATACTGTAGTTTTAATTTGTCGTTTTTTAAAACTTCCTCACTCACTTTTTTTCAATTAAGAAATTAGTAGTGTATTAAAAAATATTTTTTGTTTATAATTTTTTCATGTGTTTGATAATACTTTAGACATTTTGTAATGATACAGTAAGGAACTAGTACTAGTAATGTATAATCTGGAAATTTTTTAAAAGGTTTCGTTAATTAGATTCTGAGTTACGGCGAGTTCAAAATAAAATATTTTTTTAATTGGCCGAGTCGGTGCGTCGAGACTCGCATAGTAGTGGTCCCTTCATTTCGGGCAGTTGCTGCCCGAAAAGTCGTACTTCTGCTGCGCGAAAGTAACGTAGCGCTTGTGCACGGCGCATTGTATAGTCGGTGCCCGGACATTTTTTCAGTGAATGAATATAATACTATTAGAATACCCTCTACACGAACTTTCACATACCATAATAAGATTAGCTATTCACAATGAAGATGAACAAGAAGTGTATTTTAAAGAAGGAAAAGAAACAGAAATTTAAAAAAAAATGTAGAAACGACATTAACAGCATACTTAAAATTAAATCAAATCGATTCTGATGCACGAAATTATTTATATTCCGAAATACCATTAAATTATGTATTTGATAATAATTCAAAAACATGGAATAAAAGAAAAAAAAAAAAAACCTGTATTAAGCAGAATGTATTTAGTGAATCCAAAGGATCGAAAACGATTTTTTATAAGATTATTACTTTTACATGTCAAAGGAGTATCATCATTTCAGGATTTACGTACTGTTGATGATATAATTTATTCTACATTTTATGAAGCTTCTATAGCTAGACATTTGGTTAATGAAGATAACAATGGGACAGATGTTTGGAAGAAGCAACACAATTACACTTTCCTACTGCTCTTTGTGAATTATTTGCATATATTTGTATTTTTCACAATCCTATTAATGCAAGAGATTTGTACGAAAAATAGAAACACTTTTTTTACCACCCAAATATGAACAAAATGCTGATGAAAACCTAGCATTAAACATTATTGATAAGAACCTACAATTGAATGGATATTCTGTAAATAATTTTAATTTACCCCGTTATATCTGCATTTATAGAAGATTATGCTGATAAATCAACAACACATAACAAAAGTTGCACATTTACTGAAATAAACGTCAAAGTAAATTCTTTAAAAAAATCATAACAAAGACATTTTCGATACTATCGTGCAACATTTAAAAATTGAAGACAAAAAAAACTTTTTTATTGATGGACCAGGAGGAAGTTGGGAAAAGGCTGTTTACTTAATGTTCTAATATACTATCTTAAATTCTCAAACATTTCATTTTTATGTGTTGCTTGGACAGGGATTGCAGCAAATTTATTACATAACGGGAAACAGTACACACAACATTTAAAACTACACTTAATATCATAGAATGTACTATATGTAATATTAAATCTAATTCAATAGATGGTAAAAATTTAAAAGAAGTTCAAATTATAGATATGGGATGAAATATCTATGACATCGAAATATGCTTTTGATGCAGTCAATCGCCTATTTCAAGATATATGTAATAATAAAAAAATATTTGGTGGTAAAATGTTGGTTGTTTCAGGCGATTTATGCAAACATTACCAGTTATACGACATGGTATTCGTACTGAATGTTATTGAAATTCAGTTAAAAAACAGTTACTTATGGCCGAATTTTATACGTATGACACGAAATGAAATCTTCGAGTGACAGATAATGACAATTATTTTAGACAATGGTTATTAAATGTAGGTGAAGGTAAACGTTTAAATATGTATGAAGAAGAAAATGAACTGCTTGAAATCCCTCTTGATTTAATAACAAAAGAAAAAATGATATCATTGCAGAAATTTTTGGAAACGAAATAAAAATAAATGATAAAGTTATATTAGCCTTCACCAACAACGACGTAATTGAAATAAATAATAAAATTTTGGCTATAATGGAAGGGCAAATTATTGAATACTTAAGTGTAGATAGCAGAAGATGATAATGGAGAAAACTTAGATGTCATGTTACCTACAGAATTTCTTAATTCCCTTACACCTAATGGACTTCCTCTACATAAATTACAATTAAAAGTAGGTGCAATAGTAATTCTTCTAAGAAATTTAAATGTGAATGAAGGTCTTTGTAATGGAACACTGAAAAAATCTTCGGGCTCCGACTTCACGTACCCGTGCACCAACTACACGAAACAGTGGGAAGATCGCGCCTTCCAAATTCGTAACTCCGGCATCCGATTTTCGGGCTTCTCCTGCCCGACAGCCGTATGAGTGAGATCCGACGGTGTACGTATAAGAGCGCGTTCGTAATCGTCGCCGAGTCCGCGTTTGTCGTTATTCGATCGCAAAACACTAAATCACCTCTAACTTGTATTCTACTGCATATTTTGACCTCAAATTTTGTACACATCTCCTTTAACATATTTTGAATAATACTGTAGTTTTAATTTGTCGTTTTTTAAAACTTCCTCACTCACTTTTTTTCAATTAAGAAATTAGTAGTGTATTAAAAAATATTTTTGTTTATAATTTTTTTCATGTGTTTGATAATACTTTAGACATTTTGTAATGATACAGTAAGGAACTAGTACTAGTAATGTATAATCTGGAAATTTTTTAAAAGGTTTCGTTAATTAGATTCTGAGTTACGGCGAGTTCAAAATAAAATATTTTTTTTAATTGGCCGAGTCGGTGCGTCGAGACTCGCATAGTAGTGGTCCCTTCATTTCGGGCAGTTGCTGCCCGAAAAGTCGTACTTCTGCTGCGCGAAAGTAACGTAGCGCTTGTGCACGGCGCATTGTATAGTCGGTGCCCGGACATTTTTTCAGTGAATGAATATAATACTATTAGAATACCCTCTACACGAACTTTCACATACCATAATAAGATTAGCTATTCACAATGAAGATGAACAAGAAGTGTATTTTAAAGAAGGAAAAGAAACAGAAATTTAAAAAAAATGTAGAAACGACATTAACAGCATACTTAAAATTAAATCAAATCGATTCTGATGCACGAAATTATTTATATTCCGAAATACCATTAAATTATGTATTTGATAATAATTCAAAAACATGGAATAAAAGAAAAAAAAAAAAAAACCTGTATTAAGCAGAATGTATTTAGTGAATCCAAAGGATCGAAAACGATTTTTATAAGATTATTACTTTTACATGTCAAAGGAGTATCATCATTTCAGGATTTACGTACTGTTGATGATATAATTTATTCTACATTTTATGAAGCTTCTATAGCTAGACATTTGGTTAATGAAGATAAAGAATGGGACAGATGTTTGGAAGAAGCAACACAATTACACTTTCCTACTGCTCTTTGTGAATTATTTGCATATATTTGTATTTTTCACAATCCTATTAATGCAAGAGATTTGTACGAAAAATAGAAACACTTTTTTTACCACCCAAAATATGAACAAAATGCTGATGAAAACCTAGCATTAAACATTATTGATAAGAACCTACAATTGAATGGATATTCTTAAATAATTTTAATTTACCCGTTATATCTACATTTATAGAAGATTATGCTGATAAATCAACAACACATAACAAAAGTTGCACATTTACTGAAATAAACGTCAAAGTAAATTCTTTAAAAAATCATAACAAAGACATTTTCGATACTATCGTGCAACATTTAAAAATTGAAGACAAAAAAATTTTTTATTGATGGACCCTGTGGAGAGCAAAACATGAGTTCACCTTGCATGAGTAAAGACACAAAAAAATGTACGAAAAATTTTCCAAAAAATTTAATAACAAAACAACTTTTAATTCATCAGGATATCCATTATATGTAAGAAGAAATGATATAAAAAAACCAATTATAAGGTAAATACCACAATAGAATAGCTGATAATCGGTTTGTTGTTTCGTATAATCCTTATTTATTGTTAAAATTTAATTGTCACATTAATGTCGAAGTATGCTCAACAGTCCAATGTATAAAATACTTATTTAAATAGTGTTATAAAGGACATGACTGTGCGAACATAGAAATACGTGACACAGGTATCAGATCAAAAGACAGTTCTAATTTAACTCATGATGAAAATATTGAAAGCAATGAATATAATACTATTAGAATACCCTCTACACGAACTTTCACATACCATAATAAGATTAGCTATTCACAATGAAGATGAACAAGAAGTGTATTTTAAAGAAGGAAAAGAAACAGAAATTTAAAAAAAAATGTAGAAACGACATTAACAGCATACTTAAAATTAAATCAAATCGATTCTGATGCACGAAATTATTTATATTCCGAAATACCATTAAATTATGTATTTGATAATAATTCAAAAACATGGAATAAAAGAAAAAAAAAAAAACCTGTATTAAGCAGAATGTATTTAGTGAATCCAAAGGATCGAAAACGATTTTTTATAAGATTATTACTTTTACATGTCAAAGGAGTATCATCATTTCAGGATTTACGTACTGTTGATGATATAATTTATTCTACATTTTATGAAGCTTCTATAGCTAGACATTTGGTTAATGAAGATAAACAATGGGACAGATGTTTGGAAGAAGCAACACAATTACACTTTCCTACTGCTCTTTGTGAATTATTTGCATATATTTGTATTTTTCACAATCCTATTAATGCAAGAGATTTGTACGAAAAATAGAAACACTTTTTTTACCACCCAAAATATGAACAAAATGCTGATGAAAACCTAGCATTAAACATTATTGATAAGAACCTACAATTGAATGGATATTCTGTAAATAATTTTAATTTACCCGTTATATCTGCATTTATAGAAGATTATGCTGATAAATCAACAACACATAACAAAAGTTGCACATTTACTGAAATAAACGTCAAAGTAAATTCTTTAAAAAATCATAACAAAGACATTTTCGATACTATCGTGCAACATTTAAAAATTGAAGACAAAAAAAACTTTTTTATTGATGGACCAGGAGGAAGTGGGAAAAGCTGTTTACTTAATGTTCTAATATACTATCTTAAATTCTCAAACATTTCATTTTTATGTGTTGCTTGGACAGGGATTGCAGCAAATTTATTACATAACGGGAAACAGTACACACAACATTTAAACTACCACTTAATATCATAGAATGTACTATATGTAATATTAAATCTAATTCAATAGATGGTAAAAATTTAAAAGAAGTTCAAATTATAATATGGGATGAAATATCTATGACATCGAAATATGCTTTTGATGCAGTCAATCGCCTATTTCAAGATATATGTAATAATAAAAAAATATTTGGTGGTAAAATGTTGGTTGTTTCAGGCGATTTTAGGCAAACATTACCAGTTATACGACATGGTAGTCGTACTGAAGTTATTGAAAATTCAGTTAAAAACAGTTACTTATGGCCGAATTTTATACGTATGACACTAAATGAAAATCTTCGAGTGACAGATAATGACAATTATTTTAGACAATGGTTATTAAATGTAGGTGAAGGTAAACGTTTAAATATGTATGAAGAAGAAAATGAACTGCTTGAAATCCCTCTTGATTTAATAACAAAAGAAAATGATATCATTGCAGAAATTTCGGAAACGAAATAAAAATAAATGATAAAGTTATATTAGCCTTCACCAACAACGACCGTAATTGAAATAAATAATAAAATTTTGGCTATAATGGAAGGGCAAATTATTGAATACTTAAGTGTAGATATAGCAGAAGATGGTAATGGAGAAAACTTAGATGTCATGTTACCTACAGAATTTCTTAATTCCCTTACACCTAATGGACTTCCTCTACATAAATTACAATTAAAAGTAGGTGCAATAGTAATTCTTCTAAGAAATTTAAATGTGAATGAAGGTCTTTGTAATGGAACAAGATTATTAGTAATAAAACTTATGAAACATTTAATTAAAGCAGAAATTATAAGCGGAAAAAAAATTGGAAAATTAGTTTTAATACCAAGAATCACTTTGTCACCATCTAAAGAAGATATACCATTCAACATGCGCAGAAAACAATTTCCCATTCGATTAGGTTTTGCAATGACTATTAACAAATCACAAGGACAGTCATACAAACAAGTTGGTATCTATTTACCATCTCCAATTTTTAGCCATGGTCAATTATACGTAGCTCTTTCAAGAGCTAAAAGTAGAAAAAATTTAAAAATATTACTGTTAAACAATGCAAAAATAGAAAATGATACATTAAAAAATAAAATCAAAATTTACACTAACAATATAGTGTTTAAAAAAGTATTGTGAATGTGTAGACGAAAATTTATACACATTTTATATAAATTTTATAAATAAATAAAAATGGAAGTATGAAAAAAAACATTAAAATATTACAACTATTGAATGATTAAAGTGAATATGCAAAATAATTAATAATTGTTTGCGCTGAAAATCATTAAAATACAATTCAAAATCGGCTGCAACATATCATATTGTAAATGACAAATCATTACATTAGTTATAATAAATAAAAAAAATGAAATATAAGAAAAATCCATTGAAATATTACTACTACTGAATCATTAAAATAAATATGCAAAATAATTGATAATAGCCTGCCGTTCGACAAAACTTACAGACTTCAAAAAAGAATCAAGTTCAAGAATCAAGAATCAAGAATTCAAAAAAGAGTTTCCCAAAATACAACGACCGAAAGTTTAATTCTTATAATAACGTATAAACAGGTATTTAAAATTATTATTTAAAAACTTAAATTTGTTAAAATTTTACAATTAGAATTATATTTGCATATATCATGTATAAAATATTTCGACAGAGCCGCCATTTAGATACAATCACTCACCCAACGTGCGTAAAAAATGATTTTCATAACACTCAATTTTATAATAACAATTACTATACAGATACTATTAAATACCAAAATTTTTAAATATGCATTATAAAAACCATCACTTTGAAATAATACTACATTCACATACAAATTAAAACCATATATAACACAACGACAGTATTTTATACCACTTTATAAAAAATGTTACCACCGCCATTAAAGAAAAATATAATTTATGAGAGTATATAACATGCTTATATTTTATGTATTCTGTAAACACATTATATTACATCAATTTATTTAAAATTACGATACCCCCCCAAATGGAAATTATTTTATGTGTGTGCATTTTATTAAATATATGGACATATTTCACTTTCTTTCTGAACACACGCACACACACCTTCTTTATAATAACCTATAATGATTATTTTTACACAGACACAATATATATATACTTATTTTTTACTCTTTGTCATATTTATTTTCTTTCTGTATTTAATTCTATCATTATTAGCGTCAAAATTTAACAGTATACTTTTCTTTCCTTAACTTACACTGTTATAGAGCCCTTATTATGTTACTATTAAATGGATCATGCATTGAAAAAATATATGATTCTTGAAATGTATACCTTACCAGCACATCCTCGCCGTAAGAGTCGAATACAATATTCATATGTTGGCTAACGCTGGAAGCATAAATATATTTTACGGAGCGTGTGTTACAACTATACACGAAAAATCTAAATGACTTCAGTACAACATGTCTTGGTCTGCAGAAACGACATCAGGTTTTCATCAAATACACTATCCAAGAGCCTAACTCTCATCCAATAATGTATAAATAGTTATTTAAAATTATCAAATAAAACGAAAACATTGGAAAGTCGACACAAAACATATGGAGTTCTCACATCTTTTCAACTCGTCTACGCGAGATCAAGATTCGAGATGCCTTTTTGAAACGATTGCCCGCTCATATACTATAAAGGACCCCTGCAATAATGATGAAAATGGAGTGGAAATCTCACGAATGATTGACATTTGACGGATTCTTTGAATGTCACGAAATAATTGATAGTCATTAGATGATCAAGTTTTCAGTTGAACTTTATTTTCAGTTCTGTCTTTGATGTTTTTTTTAATCTATAACCTCTTTTAAAAAACCAAAATATTGGAAAGTCGACACAAAATATATCGAGTTCTCACACTCTTTTCAATCGTCTGTACAATAGTAGTTACATGTAATTTTAAAGAAATTTTGATTAATTTTAAAACTTTGGTAGTTAACTATCATATTTTGTTTATTTCTCAATTTTTTTTTACAAAAACGACATCTCAGTCACCACATTAATTATACCATAATCCTCTTCGCAATGCGCAAATTATCATTGTTGGTGTTAAGGGTAGAGTACGGTTATAAAAATATTTTTGTAATTTTTATAAAATATTATGTGAAATGTCATGTTTATAAAATATATTATAAAAAATATTCTTTTTTGATGATTTTTAACACATTCATTAAGTAAAATATTAAAATATTATCAAAAATAGGCTTAAAACAGGTGCAAATACAAAAAACTCCTTGCAGGATAAAAGTTGTTGAAGGGCTTTAATCCAAGAAAATTTAAATTTATATGCATATAAACTTCAACTTTACACAGCGAATTTGGTGTATCTATAAAAATGCAATTTCTGCCTTGATAAACCCAATTGGTTTACTAATTATTTAAAAAATGTAATGTTTTTCATTTAAAAAATGAACATAAAAATGTCACATTTAACTTTAAAGAAAAAAGGCTGTGTAACTATTTTACATATACTCATCTAAAATAAACACGATCATAATACAACCGAGTGAGCGTTAGCGAGCGAGGTATCTGTTGCTAGTAAGCGATTAAAAGGGAGTAATTTTTCTTCAAAATTTGCTTTAGTTGCTTTTAGTTTTCATAAATCAGAACGTTACAGTCTAAAATTTTGAATTTCTTCATATTTTTATATTACAAAACGTATCCCAGAGTTTGGTTAAGATCCGTGACCTGAAGGTGAGACACTCTCCTAGTTAGTGTATCTATAATAAATAGTTTTTTAATATTTTAATTTAGTTTATTATTATTTATAATTTTCTATAATTTTATTTATTGCAGTTTTTATTTTATATTATATAAATGATAAAAAATGTATACATTCGTAAATAAATGTAAATAAATGTAAATATCTGTAATGAATTATATATACGACTGTAAAAAATTATTTGGTGCCAGTAAATTTTTCTTTGAAATAATCAGAAATATAAATAACAGTATACAAATATAATTAAAGATATATAAATGTAAAGAAAAGTAAAGAAGAGTAAATAAACGTAAATAAAAGTAAATACAGTCTCAATTGTCACATTTAGCTGCATTTATATACTTTTATTTACTTTTTAAAATTTCCATCGGGGAATATTTGTGGCAACATTTCAGCAAGTTTTCATGCCAGCTTAATTTTATTTTCCACTGCGACTTTCGGTGCGGTTTGCTGAAAACTTGCAAGAAGCTTGCTGGAAATATTGTCTTTTGATCGCTCAGAATCAATGCGTTGAAATCTTGCTGGAAGGCTTTTATACAAGCTTTCTAGAAGTTAATGACCAGTGATTGCCTCATTCTTTTTCTAAAATTTTCTGGAACCTTAAGCAGCAATATTCCTTGAATGGTTGCAATAATATATTTGAATAGCTTGCATCAAACTTTCGCTGTATCATTTCTTTGAATCTGTCATGAATCATGCTTAAATATTTTTGCTTGTCTTTCATGAAAGTTTTCTGTGATGAAGTTTGAAACATTTCTAGAAATGTTGCTGCAATCTATTGGCAATGTTTCATGCAATATAACATTTTATCGTTATTTATATATTTCTTGGAATGTTGCTAAAAAGTTACAGAACGCTTTTGTAGAATGTTCCTTACAAAAGATTGCTGTAAGATTTAGTTAAGTTTTAGGGAGGTTGCAGCAAACTTGCAAACGAATATTGCATGAATCTTTCATCAGGAAGCTTTTATGCTGTGTGGGAATCAGCGAATTATGCAACGATATAAATACAAAATATAAAATATAATTAAATATTAACAAATCATAAAGTTAAATAATTACTTGGAACTAGGTCTTTATTCTCACATTCTACAAATGAACATACATTCGATAATCTCGAATTTCGAATATCCAGATCGATTTTGGCGTAATTAGAAATAAGTAGATCTGTTAATTGTACATATAACTACAAAATATAATTTATTATTAATATCAATATTAATAAATAATAAAGATAAAAAATTATTTACGAAGAATTTCTTTATACATAATACTGCACGAAGCAGTATTAAAATATCTCCCCGATGGAAGATTCATGCTATACATAGACTTTTTTGAAAGATTGGCAGTTACGTTACTGCTATATTTGAGACAATATTTCAGCAAGCTTCCATGCAAGATAAACTTCATTTTCCATTGTGACTTTCGGTGCGATTTTTTGAAAACTTACAAGACGCTTGCCTGAAATATTCTCTTTCGATCTTCCTTAAAAATTTCATTGGAATCTTGCTGGAAGCTATTAGGGAAGCTTTCTACAAAGCATGTACATTGTGACATTCTTTTGTTAAACCTTTTTGCATAATTCAATGGGAATATTCTCTAACAGGTTGTTTCGATCTTCCAGAATAAGCTTCTGAAAGCTTGTCGTGCAGTGCCCGATGAAACTCTTTTGAAGGTGGCCAAAAAGGTTGTGTTGGTTCTTTGGTTGCTAATGAAAAAATTAAATATTGACTTGACAACCACAGAACAAAACATTTGGTCAGACCCCGTCTAACCTTCACGATATCCAAGTCGACGTGTTAAGAGTCCGCCGGATGCAACAACTTTGAAAAAAGCAAAAAGGCGTTCAAAACTTTCAGCCAAATCGAAGGAGGAACTGTGGACTTTTTTATCCATATCGTCGGTGGCAGTAGTAATTCTTCGTCGCGCTGAAATACTAATTTTTTTGGTATCCATAACCTCTCGGTCTTGCCATCGAAATTTTTTTATTCGTTACTGCAGGATGGTGCAGCTCATTTGAAACGTTTAATTTAGTTTTTAAACAGTCCTTCTATATATTTTTTATAAAAAATTTTATAAAGTGTATTTTTTATACAATTTTTATTATGGCCAATTTTTTATAAAAAATTATAAAATGTATTTATAAAATTTTTATAAAAAATATAGAAGGACTGTTTAAAAACTAAATTAAACGTTTCAAATGAGCTGCACCATCCTGCAGTAACGATAAAAAAATTTCGATGGCAAGCCGAGAGGTTATGGATACCAAAAAAATTAGTATTTCAGCGCGACGAAGAATTACTACTGCCACCGACGATATGGATAAAAAAGTCCACAGTTCCTCCTTCGATTTGGCTGAAAGTTTTGAACGCCTTTTTGCTTTTTTCAAAGTTGTTGCATCCGGCGGACTCTTAACACGTCGACTTGGATATCGTGAAGGTTAGACGGGGTCTGACCAAATGTTTTGTTCTGTGGTTGTCAAGTCAATATTTAATTTTTCATTAGCAACCAAGAACCAACACAACCTTTTTGGCCACCTTCAAAAGAGTTTCATCGGGCACTGCACGACAAGCTTTCAGAAGCTTATTCTGGAAGATCGAAACAACCTGTTAGAGAATATTCCCATTGAATTATGCAAAAAGGTTTAACAAAAGAATGTCACAATGTACATGCTTTGTAGAAAGCTTCCCTAATAGCTTCCAGCAAGATTCCAATGAAATTTTTAAGGAAGATCGAAAGAGAATATTTCAGGCAAGCGTCTTGTAAGTTTTCAAAAAATCGCACCGAAAGTCACAATGGAAAATGAAGTTTATCTTGCATGGAAGCTTGCTGAAATATTGTCTCAAATATAGCAGTAACGTAACTGCCAATCTTTCAAAAAAGTCTATGTATAGCATGAATCTTCCATCGGGGAGATATTTTAATACTGCTTCGTGCAGTATTATGTATAAAGAAATTCTTCGTAAATAATTTTTTATCTTATTATTTATTAATATTGATATTAATAATAAATTATATTTTGTAGTTATATGTACAATTAACAGATCTACTTATTTCTAATTACGCCAAAATCGATCTGGATATTCGAAATTCGAGATTATCGAATGTATGTTCATTTGTAGAATGTGAGAATAAAGACCTAGTTCCAAGTAATTATTTAACTTTATGATTTGTTAATATTAATTATATTTTATATTTTGTATTTATATCGTTGCATAATTCGCTGATTCCCACACAGCATAAAAGCTTCCTGATGAAAGATTCATGCAATATTCGTTTGCAAGTTTGCTGCAACCCCCTAAAACTTAACTAAATCTTACAGCAATCTTTTGTAAGGAACATTCTACAAAAGCGTTCTGTAACTTTTTAGCACATTCCAAGAAATATAAAATAACGATAAAAGTTATATTGCATGAAACATTGCCAATAGATTGCAGCAACATTTCTAGAAATGTTTCAAACTTCATCACAGAAAACTTTCATGAAAGACAAGCAAAAATATTTAAGCATGATTCATGACAGATTCAAAGAAATGATACAGCGAAAGTTTGATGCAAGCTATTCAAATAATTATTGCAACCATTCAAGGAATATTGCTGCTTAAGGTTCCAGAAAATTTTAGAAAAATGAGGCAATCACTGGTCATTAACTTCTAGAAAGCTTGTATAAAAGCCTTCCAGCAAGATTTCAACGCATTGATTCTGAGCGATCAAAAGACAATATTTCCAGCAAGCTTCTTGCAAGTTTTCAGCAAACCGCACCGAAAGTCGCAGTGGAAAATAAAATTAAGCTGGCATGAAAACTTGCTGAAATGTTGCCACAAATATTCCCCGATGGAAATTTTAAAAAGTAAATAAAAGTATATAAATGCAGCTAAATGTGACAATTGAGACTGTATTTACTTTTATTTACGTTTATTTACTCTTCTTTACTTTTCTTTACATTATATATCTTTAATTATATTTGTATACTGTTATTTATATTTCTGATTATTTCAAAGAAAAATTTACTGGCACCAAATAATTTTTACAGTCGTATATATAATTCATTACAGATATTTACATTTATTTACATTTTTCGAATGTATACATTTTTTATCATTTATATAATATAAAATAAAAACTGCAATAAATAAAATTATAGAAAATTATAAATAATATAAACTAAATTAAAATATTAAAAAACTATTTATTATAGATACACTAACTAGAGAGGTCTCACCTTCAGGTCACGGATCTTAACCAAACTCTGGGATACGTTTTGTAATATAAAAATATGAAGAAATTCAAAATTTTAGACTGTAACGTTCTGATTTATGAAAACTAAAAGCAACTAAAGCAAATTTGAAGAAAAATTACTCCCTTTTAATCGCTTACTAGCACAGATACCTCGCTCGCTAACGCTCACTCGGTTGTATTATGATCGTGTTTATTTTAGATGAGTATATGTAAAATAGTTACACAGCCTTTTTCTTTAAAGTTAAATGTGACATTTTATGTTCATTTTTTAAATGAAAAACATTACATTTTTTAAATAATTAGTAAACCAATTGGGTTTATCAAGGCAGAAATTGCATTTTTATAGATACACCAAATTCGCTGTGTAAAGTTGAAGTTATATGCATATAAATTTAAATTTTCTTGGATTAAAGCCCTTCAACAACTTTTATCCTGCAAGGAGTTTTTTGTATTTGCACCTGTTTTAAGCCTATTTTTGATAATATTTTAATATTTTACTTAATGAATGTGTTAAAAATCATCAAAAAAGAATATTTTTTATAATATTTTATAAACATGACATTTCACATAATATTTTTAAAAATTACAAAAATATTTTTATAACCGTACTCTACCCTTAACACCAACAATGATAATTTGCGCATTGCGAAGAGGATTATGGTATAATTAATGTGGTGACTGAGATGTCGTTTTTGTAAAAAAAATTGAGAAATAAACAAAATATGATAGTTAACTACCAAAGTTTTAAAATTAATCAAAATTTCTTTAAAATTACATGTAACTACTATTGTACAGACGATTGAAAAGAGTGTGAGAACTCGATATATTTTGTGTCGACTTTCCAATATTTTGGTTTTTTAAAAGAGGTTATAGATTAAAAAAAACATCAAAGACAGAACTGAAAATAAAGTTCAACTGAAAACTTGATCATCTAATGACTATCAATTATTTCGTGACATTCAAAGAATCCGTCAAATGTCAATCATTCGTGAGATTTCCACTCCATTTTCATCATTATTGCAGGGGTCCTTTATAGTATATGAGCGGGCAATCGTTTCAAAAAGGCATCTCGAATCTTGATCTCGCGTAGACGAGTTGAAAAGATGTGAGAACTCCATATGTTTTGTGTCGACTTTCCAATGTTTTCGTTTTATTGATAATTTAAATAACTATTTATACATTATTGGATGAGAGTTAGGCTCTTGGATAGTGTATTTGATGAAAACCTGATGTCGTTTCTGCAGACCAAGACATGTTGTACTGAAGTCATTTAGATTTTTCGTGTATAGTTGTAACACACGCTCCGTAAAATATATTTATGCTTCCAGCGTTAGCCAACATATGAATATTGTATTCGACTCTTACGGCGAGGATGTGCTGGTAAGGTATACATTTCAAGAATCATATATTTTTTCAATGCATGATCCATTTAATAGTAACATAATAAGGGCTCTATAACAGTGTAAGTTAAGGAAAGAAAAGTATACTGTTAAATTTTGACGCTAATAATGATAGAATTAAATACAGAAAGAAAATAAATATGACAAAAGTAAAAATATATATATATATTGTGTCTGTGTAAAAATAATCATTATAGGTTATTATAAAGAAGGTGTGTGTGCGTGTGTTCAGAAAGAAAGTGAAATATGTCCATATATTTAATAAAATGCACACACATAAAATAATTTCCATTTGGGGGGGTATCGTAATTTTAAATAAATTGATGTAATATAATGTGTTTACAGAATACATAAAATTAAGCATGTTATATACTCTCATAAATTATATTTTTCTTTAATGGCGGTGGTAACATTTTTTATAAAGTGGTATAAAATACGTCGTTGTGTTATATATGGTTTTAATTTGTATGTGAATGTAGTATTATTTCAAAGTGATGGTTTTTATAATGCATATTTAAAAATTTTGGTATTTAATAGTATCTGTATAGTAATTGTTATTATAAATTGAGTGTTATGAAAATCATTTTTTACGCACGTTGGGTGAGTGATTGTATCTAAATGGCGGCTCTGTCGAAATATTTTATACATGATATATGCAAATATAATTCTAATTGTAAAATTTTAACAAATTTAAGTTTTTAAATAATAATTTTAAATACCTGTTTATACGTTATTATAAGAATTAAACTTTCGGTCGTTGTATTTTGGGAAACTCTTTTTTGAATTCTTGATTCTTGATTCTTGAACTTGATTCTTTTTTGAAGTCTGTAAGTTTTGTCGAACGGCAGGCTATTATCAATTATTCAAAAAAGAGTTTCCCAAAATACAACGACCGAAAGTTTAATTCTTATAATAACGTATAAACAGGTATTTAAAATTATTATTTAAAAACTTAAATTTGTTAAAATTTTACAATTAGAATTATATTTGCATATATCATGTATAAAATATTTCGACAGAGCCGCCATTTAGATACAATCACTCACCCAACGTGCGTAAAAAATGATTTTCATAACACTCAATTTTATAATAACAATTACTATACAGATACTATTAAATACCAAAATTTTTAAATATGCATTATAAAAACCATCACTTTGAAATAATACTACATTCACATACAAATTAAAACCATATATAACACAACGACGTATTTTATACCACTTTATAAAAAATGTTACCACCGCCATTAAAGAAAAATATAATTTATGAGAGTATATAACATGCTTAATTTTATGTATTCTGTAAACACATTATATTACATCAATTTATTTAAAATTACGATACCCCCCAAATGGAAATTATTTTATGTGTGTGCATTTTATTAAATATATGGACATATTTCACTTTCTTTCTGAACACACGCACACACACCTTCTTTATAATAACCTATAATGATTATTTTTACACAGACACAATATATATATATATTTTTACTTTTGTCATATTTATTTTCTTTCTGTATTTAATTCTATCATTATTAGCGTCAAAATTTAACAGTATACTTTTCTTTCCTTAACTTACACTGTTATAGAGCCCTTATTATGTTACTATTAAATGGATCATGCATTGAAAAATATATGATTCTTGAAATGTATACCTTACCAGCACATCCTCGCCGTAAGAGTCGAATACAATATTCATATGTTGGCTAACGCTGGAAGCATAAATATATTTTACGGAGCGTGTGTTACAACTATACACGAAAAATCTAAATGACTTCAGTACAACATGTCTTGGTCTGCAGAAACGACATCAGGTTTTCATCAAATACACTATCCAAGAGCCTAACTCTCATCCAATAATGTATAAATAGTTATTTAAAATTATCAATAAAACGAAAACATTGGAAAGTCGACACAAAACATATGGAGTTCTCACATCTTTTCAACTCGTCTACGCGAGATCAAGATTCGAGATGCCTTTTTGAAACGATTGCCCGCTCATATACTATAAAGGACCCCTGCAATAATGATGAAAATGGAGTGGAAATCTCACGAATGATTGACATTTGACGGATTCTTTGAATGTCACGAAATAATTGATAGTCATTAGATGATCAAGTTTTCAGTTGAACTTTATTTTCAGTTCTGTCTTTGATGTTTTTTTTAATCTATAACCTCTTTTAAAAAACCAAAATATTGGAAAGTCGACACAAAATATATCGAGTTCTCACACTCTTTTCAATCGTCTGTACAATAGTAGTTACATGTAATTTTAAAGAAATTTTGATTAATTTTAAAACTTTGGTAGTTAACTATCATATTTTGTTTATTTCTCAATTTTTTTTTACAAAAACGACATCTCAGTCACCACATTAATTATACCATAATCCTCTTCGCAATGCGCAAATTATCATTGTTGGTGTTAAGGGTAGAGTACGGTTATAAAAATATTTTTGTAATTTTTAAAAATATTATGTGAAATGTCATGTTTATAAAATATTATAAAAAATATTCTTTTTTGATGATTTTTAACACATTCATTAAGTAAAATATTAAAATATTATCAAAAATAGGCTTAAAACAGGTGCAAATACAAAAAACTCCTTGCAGGATAAAAGTTGTTGAAGGGCTTTAATCCAAGAAAATTTAAATTTATATGCATATAAATTTAAATTTTCTTGGATTAAAGCCCTTCGACAACTTTTATCCTGCAAGGAGTTTTTTGTATTTGCACCTGTTTTAAGCCTATTTTTGATAATATTTTAATATTTTACTTAATGAATGTGTTAAAAATCATCAAAAAAGAATATTTTTTATAATATATTTATAAACATGACATTTCACATAATATTTTATAAAAATTACAAAAATATTTTTATAACCGTACTCTACCCTTAACACCAACAATGATAATTTGCGCATTGCGAAGAGGATTATGGTATAATTAATGTGGTGACTGAGATGTCGTTTTTGTAAAAAAAATTGAGAAATAAACAAAATATGATAGTTAACTACCAAAGTTTTAAAATTAATCAAAATTTCTTTAAAATTACATGTAACTACTATTGTACAGACGATTGAAAAGAGTGTGAGAACTCGATATATTTTGTGTCGACTTTCCAATATTTTGGTTTTTTAAAAGAGGTTATAGATTAAAAAAAACATCAAAGACAGAACTGAAAATAAAGTTCAACTGAAAACTTGATCATCTAATGACTATCAATTATTTCGTGACATTCAAAGAATCCGTCAAATGTCAATCATTCGTGAGATTTCGACTCCATTTTCATCATTATTGCAGGGGTCCTTTATAGTATATGAGCGGGCAATCGTTTCAAAAAGGCATCTCGAATCTTGATCTCGCGTAGACGAGTTGAAAAGATGTGAGAACTCCATATGTTTTGTGTCGACTTTCCAATGTTTTCGTTTTATTTGATAATTTTAAATAACTATTTATACATTATTGGAAAGTCGACACAAAATATATCGAGTTCTCACACTCTTTTCAATCGTCTGTACAATAGTAGTTACATGTAATTTTAAAGAAATTTTGATTAATTTTAAAACTTTGGTAGTTAACTATCATATTTTGTTTATTTCTCAATTTTTTTTTACAAAAACGACATCTCAGTCACCACATTAATTATACCATAATCCTCTTCGCAATGCGCAAATTATCATTGTTGGTGTTAAGGGTAGAGTACGGTTATAAAAATATTTTTGTAATTTTTATAAAATATTATGTGAAATGTCATGTTTATAAAATATATTATAAAAAATATTCTTTTTTGATGATTTTTAACACATTCATTAAGTAAAATATTAAAATATTATCAAAAATAGGCTTAAAACAGGTGCAAATACAAAAAACTCCTTGCAGGATAAAAGTTGTCGAAGGGCTTTAATCCAAGAAAATTTAAATTTATATGCATATAAACTTCAACTTTACACAGCGAATTTGGTGTATCTATAAAAATGCAATTTCTGCCTTGATAAACCCAATTGGTTTACTAATTATTTAAAAAATGTAATGTTTTTCATTTAAAAAATGAACATAAAAATGTCACATTTAACTTTAAAGAAAAAAGGCTGTGTAACTATTTTACATATACTCATCTAAAATAAACACGATCATAATACAACCGAGTGAGCGTTAGCGAGCGAGGTATCTGTTGCTAGTAAGCGATTAAAAGGGAGTAATTTTTCTTCAAAATTTGCTTTAGTTGCTTTTAGTTTTCATAAATCAGAACGTTACAGTCTAAAATTTTGAATTTCTTCATATTTTTATATTACAAAACGTATCCCAGAGTTGGTTAAGATCCGTGACCTGAAGGTGAGACACTCTCCTAGTTAGTGTATCTATAATAAATAGTTTTTTAATATTTTAATTTAGTTTATTATTATTTATAATTTTCTATAATTTTATTTATTGCAGTTTTTATTTTATATTATATAAATGATAAAAAATGTATACATTCGTAAATAAATGTAAATAAATGTAATATCTGTAATGAATTATATACGACTGTAAAAAATTATTTGGTGCCAGTAAATTTTTCTTTGAAATAATCAGAAATATAAATAACAGTATACAAATATAATTAAAGATATATAAATGTAAAGAAAAGTAAAGAAGAGTAAATAAACGTAAATAAAAGTAAATACAGTCTCAATTGTCACATTTAGCTGCATTTATATACTTTTATTTACTTTTTAAAATTTCCATCGGGGAATATTTGTGGCAACATTTCAGCAAGTTTTCATGCCAGCTTAATTTTATTTTCCACTGCGACTTTCGGTGCGGTTTGCTGAAAACTTGCAAGAAGCTTGCTGGAAATATTGTCTTTTGATCGCTCAGAATCAATGCGTTGAAATCTTGCTGGAAGGCTTTTATACAAGCTTTCTAGAAGTTAATGACCAGTGATTGCCTCATTCTTTTTCTAAAATTTTCTGGAACCTTAAGCAGCAATATTCCTTGAATGGTTGCAATAATATATTTGAATAGCTTGCATCAAACTTTCGCTGTATCATTTCTTTGAATCTGTCATGAATCATGCTTAAATATTTTTGCTTGTCTTTCATGAAAGTTTTCTGTGATGAAGTTTGAAACATTTCTAGAAATGTTGCTGCAATCTATTGGCAATGTTTCATGCAATATAACATTTTATCGTTATTTATATATTTCTTGGAATGTTGCTAAAAAGTTACAGAACGCTTTTGTAGAATGTTCCTTACAAAAGATTGCTGTAAGATTTAGTTAAGTTTTAGGGAGGTTGCAGCAAACTTGCAAACGAATATTGCATGAATCTTTCATCAGAAGCTTTTATGCTGTGTGGGAATCAGCGAATTATGCCACGATATAAATACAAAATATAAAAATAATTAAATATTAACAAATCATAAAGTTAAATAATTACTTGGAACAGGTCTTTATTCTCACATTCTACAAATGAACATACATTCGATAATCTCGAATTTCGAATATCCAGATCGATTTTGGCGTATTAGAAATAAGTAGATCTGTTAATTGTACATATAACTACAAATATAATTTATTATTAATATCAATATTAATAAATAATAAAGATAAAAAATTATTTACGAAGAATTTCTTTATACATAATACTGCACGAAGCAGTATAAAATATCTCCCCGATGAAGATTCATGCTATACATACTTTTTTGAAAGATTGGCAGTTACGTTACTGCTATATTTGAGACATATTTCAGCAAGCTTCCATGCAAGATAAACTCATTTTCCATTGTGACTTTCTGGGCGATTTTTGAAACTTACAAGACGCTTGCCTGAAATATCTCTTTCGATCTTCTTAAAAATTTCATTGGAATCTTGCTGGAAGCTATTAGGGAAGCTTTCTACAAAGCATGTAATTGTGACATTCTTTGGCAAACCTTTTTGCATAATTCAATGGGAATATTCTCTAACAGGTTTTTTCGATCTTCCAGAATAGCTTCTGAAAGCTGTCGTGCAGTGCCCGATGAAACTCTTTTGAAGGTGCCAAAAAGGTTGTGTTTGGTTCTTTTGGTTGCTATGAAAAATAAATATTGACTTTGACAACCACAGAACAAAACATTTGGTCAGACCCCGTCTAACCTTCACGATATCCAGTCGACGTGTTAAGAGTCCGCCGGATGCAACAACTTTGAAAAAAGCAAAAGGCGTTTCAAAACTTTCAGCCAAATCGAAGGTGAACTGTGGACTTTTTATCCATATCGTCGGTGGCAGTAGTAATTCTTCGTCGCGCTGAAAATACTAATTTTTTTGGTATCCATAACCTCTCGGTCTTGCCTCGAAATTTTTTTATTCGTTACTGCAGGATGTGCAGCTCATTTGAAAGTTTTATTTAGTTTTAAACGTCCTTCTATATATTTTTTATAAAAATTTTTATAAAGTGTATTTTTATATTATATGGCCAAATTTATAAAATGTATAAAAAAAAAATACATTTATATATTTTATAAAATTGGCCATATAAAAATTGATAAAAAATACACTTTATAAAATTTTTATAAAAAATATAGAAGGACTGTTTAAAAACTAAATTAAACGTTTCAAATGAGCTGCACCATCCTGCAGTAACGATAAAAAAATTTCGATGGCAAGCCGAGAGGTTATGGATACCAAAAAAATTAGTATTTCAGCGCGACGAAGAATTACTACTGCCACCGACGATATGGATAAAAAAGTCCACAGTTCCTCCTTCGATTTGGCTGAAAGTTTTGAACGCCTTTTTGCTTTTTTCAAAGTTGTTGCATCCGGCGGACTCTTAACACGTCGACTTGGATATCGTGAAGGTTAGACGGGGTCTGACCAAATGTTTTGTTCTGTGGTTGTCAAGTCAATATTTAATTTTTCATTAGCAACCAAGAACCAACACAACCTTTTTGGCCACCTTCAAAAGAGTTTCATCGGGCACTGCACGACAAGCTTTCAGAAGCTTATTCTGGAAGATCGAAACAACCTGTTAGAGAATATTCCCATTGAATTATGCAAAAAGGTTTAACAAAAGAATGTCACAATGTACATGCTTTGTAGAAAGCTTCCCTAATAGCTTCCAGCAAGATTCCAATGAAATTTTTAAGGAAGATCGAAAGAGAATATTTCAGGCAAGCGTCTTGTAAGTTTTCAAAAAATCGCACCGAAAGTCACAATGGAAAATGAAGTTTATCTTGCATGGAAGCTTGCTGAAATATTGTCTCAAATATAGCAGTAACGTAACTGCCAATCTTTCAAAAAAGTCTATGTATAGCATGAATCTTCCATCGGGGAGATATTTTAATACTGCTTCGTGCAGTATTATGTATAAAGAAATTCTTCGTAAATAATTTTTTATCTTATTATTTATTAATATTGATATTAATAATAAATTATATTTTGTAGTTATATGTACAATTAACAGATCTACTTATTTCTAATTACGCCAAAATCGATCTGGATATTCGAAATTCGAGATTATCGAATGTATGTTCATTTGTAGAATGTGAGAATAAAGACCTAGTTCCAAGTAATTATTTAACTTTATGATTTGTTAATATTAATTATATTTTATATTTTGTATTTATATCGTTGCATAATTCGCTGATTCCCACACAGCATAAAAGCTTCCTGATGAAAGATTCATGCAATATTCGTTTGCAAGTTTGCTGCAACCCCCTAAAACTTAACTAAATCTTACAGCAATCTTTTGTAAGGAACATTCTACAAAAGCGTTCTGTAACTTTTTAGCACATTCCAAGAAATATAAAATAACGATAAAAGTTATATTGCATGAAACATTGCCAATAGATTGCAGCAACATTTCTTCAAAATTTGCTTTAGTTGCTTTTAGTTTTCATAAATCAGAACGTTACAGTCTAAAATTTTGAATTTCTTCATATTTTTATATTACAAAACGTATCCCAGAGTTTGGTTAAGATCCGTGACCTGAAGGTGAGACACTCTCCTAGTTAGTGTATCTATAATAAATAGTTTTTTAATATTTTAATTTAGTTTATTATTATTTATAATTTTCTATAATTTTATTTATTGCAGTTTTTATTTTATATTATATAAATGATAAAAAATGTATACATTCGTAAATAAATGTAAATAAATGTAAATATCTGTAATGAATTATATATACGACTGTAAAAATTATTTGGTGCCAGTAAATTTTTCTTTGAAATAATCAGAAATATAAATAACAGTATACAAATATAATTAAAGATATATAAATGTAAAGAAAAGTAAAGAAGAGTAAATAAACGTAAATAAAAGTAAATACAGTCTCAATTGTCACATTTAGCTGCATTTATATACTTTTATTTACTTTTTAAAATTTCCATCGGGGAATATTTGTGGCAACATTTCAGCAAGTTTTCATGCCAGCTTAATTTTATTTTCCACTGCGACTTTCGGTGCGGTTTGCTGAAAACTTGCAAGAAGCTTGCTGGAAATATTGTCTTTTGATCGCTCAGAATCAATGCGTTGAAATCTTGCTGGAAGGCTTTTATACAAGCTTTCTAGAAGTTAATGACCAGTGATTGCCTCATTCTTTTTCTAAAATTTTCTGGAACCTTAAGCAGCAATATTCCTTGAATGGTTGCAATAATATATTTGAATAGCTTGCATCAAACTTTCGCTGTATCATTTCTTTGAATCTGTCATGAATCATGCTTAAATATTTTTGCTTGTCTTTCATGAAAGTTTTCTGTGATGAAGTTTGAAACATTTCTAGAAATGTTGCTGCAATCTATTGGCAATGTTTCATGCAATATAACATTTTATCGTTATTTATATATTTCTTGGAATGTTGCTAAAAAGTTACAGAACGCTTTTGTAGAATGTTCCTTACAAAAGATTGCTGTAAGATTTAGTTAAGTTTTAGGGAGGTTGCAGCAAACTTGCAAACGAATATTGCATGAATCTTTCATCAGGAAGCTTTTATGCTGTGTGGGAATCAGCGAATTATGCAACGATATAAATACAAAATATAAAATATAATTAAATATTAACAAATCATAAAGTTAAATAATTACTTGGAACTAGGTCTTTATTCTCACATTCTACAAATGAACATACATTCGATAATCTCGAATTTCGAATATCCAGATCGATTTTGGCGTAATTAGAAATAAGTAGATCTGTTAATTGTACATATAACTACAAAATATAATTTATTATTAATATCAATATTAATAAATAATAAAGATAAAAAATTATTTACGAAGAATTTCTTTATACATAATACTGCACGAAGCAGTATTAAAATATCTCCCCGATGGAAGATTCATGCTATACATAGACTTTTTTGAAAGATTGGCAGTTACGTTACTGCTATATTTGAGACAATATTTCAGCAAGCTTCCATGCAAGATAAACTTCATTTTCCATTGTGACTTTCGGTGCGATTTTTTGAAAACTTACAAGACGCTTGCCTGAAATATTCTCTTTCGATCTTCCTTAAAAATTTCATTGGAATCTTGCTGGAAGCTATTAGGGAAGCTTTCTACAAAGCATGTACATTGTGACATTCTTTTGTTAAACCTTTTTGCATAATTCAATGGGAATATTCTCTAACAGGTTGTTTCGATCTTCCAGAATAAGCTTCTGAAAGCTTGTCGTGCAGTGCCCGATGAAACTCTTTTGAAGGTGGCCAAAAAGGTTGTGTTGGTTCTTTGGTTGCTAATGAAAAAATTAAATATTGACTTGACAACCACAGAACAAAACATTTGGTCAGACCCCGTCTAACCTTCACGATATCCAAGTCGACGTGTTAAGAGTCCGCCGGATGCAACAACTTTGAAAAAAGCAAAAAGGCGTTCAAAACTTTCAGCCAAATCGAAGGAGGAACTGTGGACTTTTTTATCCATATCGTCGGTGGCAGTAGTAATTCTTCGTCGCGCTGAAATACTAATTTTTTTGGTATCCATAACCTCTCGGTCTTGCCATCGAAATTTTTTTATTCGTTACTGCAGGATGGTGCAGCTCATTTGAAACGTTTAATTTAGTTTTTAAACAGTCCTTCTATATATTTTTTATAAAAATTTTATAAAGTGTATTTTTTATACAATTTTTATATGGCCAATTTTTTATAAAAACTATATAAAATGTATTTTATAAAATTTTTATAAAAAATTTATAAATTATTTTCACTTGGGTCTTCGAGATTATAAAATTGAGAATTGTAACCAGGGTAGATAAGTTATAAAGATTAATTTAAATAAATGTAGTTTGTAATGTTTTTTCAAAAAAATCAACAGATTTTGTGATAAATGACTTTAAAAATCGCAATTTTTCTAAAAAATTGAAAAATTTCCACTTTTCATGGTCGAATAACTCTTAGGCAAATTATTTTTAAAAGCTAAAATTTTTTTTTATGTTCTGGAAGATGTTTTCAGCCTGTTCTCAAATTTTGGAGCGATTTAAAATTTTATCGTACCACTTGACGTGAAATAGCCCATATATATGTATATATATCTATGTATGTATGTGGGTGCGTGTGTGTGTGCATGCGTGCGTGCGTGCGTGTATGTGTGTGTGTGCGGCGGAATATTTATATAATATATATATATATATTAAAATTGTTTTTTCAAGAATACATAATATATGTATTTTTTCCGTGCGCAAAAAAAAAGTTGTGAACATAACTTGAAAGAATGTGTATTAGTTTACTCATTCTTGATAAAACTCATAAAATTTTTAAATGTATACTCAACAATAATAACGGATCTAAAATTCAATGTAATGCTTTAAATACAGATGCAAAATTGTTTGAAGATAAAATAAATATTAATCAAGTATAAAATACACTTTTCCAAATATTTATATGATATATATAATGGTTTAAAAATTCAATACATTAATTATTGTACTTTTAAGATAATTCTATTATAAACAGTAATGGCAAAAGAAAATATATATATTTTTTAACAGTGGTAATATAAAATACGAATTACATTTAAAAAGATTTTCGAAAATTATTAATCTAGGAGCATTTAATTTAAATATTTTTTAAATTAATATTTCAAAATTGAATGGATATACAAGTAGATGGAAATGCTCAGTTCAAACCGATTAATATCGATTACAAAATTGATGATCGGTTGAGGTATGGATTCTTGCAACGGCAAAACCAGATTGTAACATATTATTAAAGAAGAAATAATATAAAGAATCGGTTTACGTCGGAATATGTCGGGTAAAATGGTGTCGGGACGAAATGGTTGTAGTTTTTTTAATAGCGATATATTATTATGAATTATAGACTCTTTGTAATTGGTTTCTGCCGCAGATTAATTTGCCGTCTAATCGAGTCGGTTCTAATCAAAAATTTGAATCTACACACAGATCCGCATAATCATTTTTAGTAGGTTATGGTCGGGAGTAGTCTGGTTAATTAAAATCTAATAGTCGGTTCTAATCTAGAATTCAGATCTTCGCTTGATTCGCAATAGTCAGTTGTAATCTGCTTATTTAAAGTTTAATCTTGTAGAGTCAGTTCTAATCGGGAATTACCTGTCACTTACAAATCTTATTAGTTGGATGTAATCATCTATTTAGAGCTAATCGATTTCCGCTAAAATCCATTTTTATATGAAATCATATGTGTATAAAAATTTTTAATCCGCTACAATTGGGAGTAATCTGGTTAAATATCATATACTGTAATTGGTTGCTATATATGATTTGATAAGGTTTTCGTCTAACAGAGTTGATTCTGATCGGGCAACAGAACCATATGTATATAATTTTAAAGATTTTGAAAAGTTATAATTTCTTTATATGTGTATTATTACAAAAATAAAAGAAAATGTACTCAGTAAATAGGCATAAATCTAAAAATAAAGAGTACAGATTTGCTAGAACGAAAACGTATGTATTTATTGAAACGATTATTATATTGAAATACTTGTTACAATATTTGTACATACAAACTTCTATGTTAATCATACGATTTTTAAACACAAAATTATAGTTATACAAAAAGCAATGTTCTATAACATTTTTAAATTAGCTCAAAATTAAAAACTAAAAATTGCTTTTAAATTTTCGTTTAAATTTTAGATAAATTTCGGTGAATTACGACAAATTATACATTAATTTTGAAATAAATTTTGTGCTAATTTATACTTATATTTTGTCAATTTTATGTTAAATTAAAACACTATTTATTTATAACAATATAAATTTCAAAGATAGTGTATGCTTAATACTAGAAATAATTATAAAATTCATTATCACCAGAACAACTGTACCCAGTACTTACATAATACTTTAGAGTATCTCACTTTGCAAAAAATTATACATTTTATACTACTCTATAAAAAATAAAATAAATATTTGTTTTAACTTTGTTAACTAAATAAGAATAGTTTTTTATTTTTCTAGCTAAATAATAATAGTTTTTTGGTTGTCATATTTATACATAAAAATAGTTTCTTTGATTTTGACTAAAAAAAACTAGTTTTTTTGATTTTGGTTAAATAAAAATAGTTTTTTTTTATTTTGATTAAAAAAAATATTCCTCTTATTTTAAATAAATAAAACTAATTTGTTTGATTTTCATAAGAAAATAAAAATATTTTCTTTTGATTTTCATAGCTAAAAAAAAGAATTTTTAGCGACATAACTTAAGCTTCATCCATTTGATCTTCATCTTCATCTTTCTTATTTCTACTATCACATTTTTCATTAATTGAAGTAATAATATAATCGTTTCTTCCTTTTTTACCTTTAATAGTATTTTCTTCATCTTTTGTTTCATCTTCACCAAATTTTTCTTCATCTTGTTTTTTTTCATTTTCTTCTTTAGCTTCTTCTTCTTCATCATCTTCTTCTTCAGAAAATGAAACATCATAATACTCATTATCTTCACTGTAGTTATCAGTCTCCCCATTTAGTTTAATCTGAACGTTACTATTTTCACAATCATTTGACATTTTTTGTTGTTTTGTACTATTGACACTAAATGCAGAATTTGGACGCTTTTTAGTTCCAGTTTTACGTGGCCCTCTTTTAAGCTCCGAAATTTTTTTACCTGCATAATAGTCAAATTTAAGTAAATCGGGTGTAAAAACTTTAATTTGTTCTGCATTAGGCGTATAAACCTCTTTTAACCAGTATACATAAAAATCTGTAACAAAAAAAATTAATGTTATATTTTTGGGATGCCAAAATATAATAAAAATAATAGACAATTAAAAGTTTGCAAAAATTATGAATGAAGTTATAGAAAGGAAGCTGCAGAGCCAGAAAATAGTACATTTACAATACTAGTGCGAGAATATTATTTTCTCGCACGAGTGCCAAATACTATTTTTTAACACCACGTCAAAGAAACTCGACTTAATGTGCAGATTTTTAAATTTTCTCTAGTAGTAAACATACCTTCACATGCACCCATTTTTATTTCATCCAATTTCTTACATGGAACCCTTTTTTATCTTTTAACTGAAATCCAGAAATTGTACTGGTTGTTAGAATCTCTTCTTCAAAAACTGCTAGTAGAATATTTGCTGCACACTGACTTGGAGTTTTTGTACTTCTCAAAACGGTATTATACAATCTTTCGGAGATATATGTTTCTCTACCGATGTGTACCTTCAATTATATATTTACATAAAAAAGATATGTATTAGACATTAAATTCTTATATTAAACAGTTGTTTAAGGTCAGAATTAAATTAAAATTTACAGATACGCCAATGTAACAGTAATTTCTCAATTAAACTATTGAAGTATAATAACTAATCTATATTAAGTTTCTAAATCCCTGATACAAACGATCAATTAAATCTGATGAAAATCTGATCATCATATGCAAGTTCAAATTGAAACCGATTAAAAAACATTTAATTTGCTTTCGCGGTTTAAGGTGGTATTAAACAGGATTTGTGTAAGTTGATCGATCGTTGTCGGTTTTATTTGATCATTTTCTACAGTTACTCCAAACTTATCAAACTTTTTGAAAAAGATGTAATGTATTTTTTAATTACAAAAACAATTAATTAAAAATGCAAGCAGAACATGTTTATCTTTTAAACCAAAGGGAAATAAAATTTATCTTACCCTTCGGAAATTATCAGTGGTGCGCAAATGACCAATAGGAAGAAAGTTATCCTGAAAAGTGACTGATTGTTTTGTAGATAACAGTGACTCTATCATATCTGTATAATGTAAATATTATATGTAAATATAAACAAGCAAATTGTAAGTATAATAACAGCAGGTACTCACTATTGTATTCCTTGCTTTTCTCTATGCCAGCTTCTTGCAAATCATCATTTCGAGTACGTTCCTTTTTTAACTGTGATCTTTTATGCTCTAATTTACTTTTAAGTTCTTTCTCATTTTCTGTTAAACTGGCCACTTTGTTTTCTAAAGATGTATTCTTTTCTCTTAACTGTTTATTCTCAGCTTTTAAAGCATTATTATTTTTTTTACATTCTGATATGGAATGAAACTTTGTAATGTCAACAATCTAAAAATAAATTCGGTTATTTGTAATAGAACATTCTGATACGAGTGTGAAAGAATACATTTTTTTCTTTTCTAAATGTTTGAAGTGAAACTAGTTTAGTATTCTACAGAAAAAGGTTTTGGTTTACGAAGGTCAGTATACGGCCTATAACGAACAGTAAATTTTACAATATAACGAAACATAATTATTTACCTTAGGTTTGATAGACGCAGAAGTAACACTGCCTTTATTATTCTCTTTATTTTCTTTAACTTCTGGTCTATAATCCTAGAAAATAATCAATAGATTGAAACAGCTTACTCATTATTATCAGTTTTATGCACAGTGCTCACGAATGCGGAAATAATTGATTAATTTTCTTAAACTAAAAGGGAAACTAATATAACAATAATTATTTTAAAATGAAAATTTGAAAAATTGATTTTTTAAGTAAACAGTAATTTATTTATTAACCAATAAAGGAGATTTATTTCATTATGTTTTTAGCAGTGTTTATATAGTTTGACTGAAGGTTGAAAAACTGTCTACATTTAAAAGTTACATTTTTTTGTAAAACTGTGGTACAACTTGTATAAAAATTAGTTCAATAATCTCAAAATTTGTAAAGATTAAAATAATATTCATTAATATTTGTTAATATTGTTAATTCGTTTAAGTAGTTTCAAAAGATTTAAAGATATAAAAATCGTTTTTAATCATAGAAGTTTTCCTTTAGCATAGCAAATCTAATGATAAATAAGAGAGCCGCGGTGGCTCATGGGTAGAGCTCCCGACTCTCACACCGAGGGTCGTGGGTTCGATCCCAGACGTGTACCTCTGAAAATTTTTTCATGTTCATTATCCGAACACCGCGACTCAGTGGCTCGGCGTGTCACTATAATGTGACGCCAGTTCAGGTGCGCGTGCGTTTCGTGCACTTGTCAGTGCATGAGAGGCACGGGCATCTGAACTATAGGGAACGTTAGGGACGCGAAGATGTAAAGAGGATCGCGGTGGTTCCATCAGGAGGACAGGAAACTGTAATTATTAGACTAATTACAGTGACCGATGATATCTTCCGATGGACACAAGCACCACTGTTTCAACTACATGTGCTTTGTTTACAGACACACCGTTCACCTCCGTCGCCGATTAGCCCTGGCAGCATAAATAGAGCGACGTTAAATAACATAAAAAAAAAATAATGATAAATAATTGACAAGTCAGTACATTTTGATATGTGTATGAGGGTAAAGAAATTATGAAGCAAACATGAAGGAATATTAAGAAGTCAAACCAAAGCGAAAAAATATGTATATGGGTGGTTCTCTGTGACATCGAAGATGAAAAAACTAAATATTGCTATAACTGTGGGAATATGTTTTAGAGGTATCCAGTAGTTCTCTTGAATTTTTTCAGATTTTTTCTGGGCCATTATTTTAAGTTACAGAAAGTCAAAGTTGACATTTTAGCACTTTTTTGCATTATATGCCCATTTTCATGAATTTTTAGCTCCCAGGGGATGCATTTTTCACTAAAAACATAAGTATGACTTTTTTTGTAA
This sequence comes from Theocolax elegans, assembly GCA_026168455.1. Taxonomy (NCBI): domain Eukaryota; kingdom Metazoa; phylum Arthropoda; class Insecta; order Hymenoptera; family Cerocephalidae; genus Theocolax; species Theocolax elegans. Next base: position 34,299,435 of record CM047427.1, on the reverse strand, counting down.
AATTTTCCGAACTTTTCATTAAAAATATTTTTAAAGACATAAATGTATGCTGTCACACTCTTGTAAGCCATTTAAACCTTAAATAGTGAAAATCAGCAATTCTGCTCCGGACTCTGGTAACCTAATACTGTCTAAAAGATGTCTTTTTATAGTCAGAAACTGCCTAAAAATTTCCAGAGTGGGTATAAATCATTAAGATCACTTATGGTCAAAATATCCGGGAAAAGTGCCCGAAATATTAATAGAAATGTATATTTGTTGCCATATAACGATGAATCTATTAGCATGATCATTGCAAAAAAATTTGTGCACTTACCTTGGAGTGGTAGAAAAGTATCTGCACTTGTTTCAGTATCCATCTAATCCCCTGTAAGCTGCTAAAAATACAAATATTATTATACAAATGTAAAAAATTAATTTTTAAACATTTATAATGCTGGATTTTTAGTTTTACATCCCTTACAAGAATTATAATACTAATCTGAAGGATTACTATAAATATATAAACATCATTATTACAATAACTGAATATACGTATTTAATACAAAAGATATATAAATAAATCGGATATATAATTATAATGAATAATATGATAACGTGACAGTGACAAGTTTGTGAAATCTAAACAATGTATTGCTGAATAATAATAATAATAATAATAATTTCAATTGCTAAATGGGATGCCGCAGGTACTTAACAAAATGATATATATATATGTTCCCGTTGAAAACGTTATTTACATTATTTTAAAATTAACGTTAAAATAACTTTAAATTAAATCTTACCTATTATAACTGATTAACTTTCATTATATATTTAAATTACAATCCTAATAAATAATTTTCTACAGAACCAATAATATTTTGTAAAGATATAATTTTTAGAAAAAATATAAATTTACACAATTTTTATTAATTTTCTTATATTAATTAAAATTTACTTTAGTATCATTTAATACAATAATATTAATACTTTATTTCCATTTAGAAAATGATAAGTAAAACCGATTAAAACCGATTACTTTTTACAATTAAGTACTGAGTCAAACCGACTGATACCAAGAAAAATATGATAGTGCACATTAATCGCTTAGAATCAGGATCTTCAAAAAATAATCGGTTATATCGGTACCGATTTTTAATAAAATTAAAAACACGTCATATGGAAATTTACATGTATTACATATATATGTTATCGTTTTATTAAAAATACCATAGCCTGTCTCACAAAGCTCGGCCATAAACCTGTCGCGGGTCAAAAAAAGTATAAATAATTCGAATTAGCTTCAACTACTTTTTTAAGTTAATTAATTATAGAAGATTGTTTTTGTTTGCACTTTGTAGGTCGAAGTGATAATAGTGAATTGTTATTATGTCCAAGTAATGATGACAACATGGCTTTAAATGTAAATAATAGTGATGCCGAATTCAGAAATTTCAAGTACGATAATAACGATTCCATCAGTGAGTTACGTTATGCATATTTTAAAAATTACACTATTTTTCAAGTACGATTTGAAGCAATTAAATAATTTTGAATGAAAAAATTCTCAAGAAGATATATTTATTAATTTATAGCAAATAAATTACCTTAACCATAATTATATGATAACAAATTTAAAGCGAATTAGATTAAAGCCTAATAAAAAAATATGAAAAATAAATAATAATAAAAACAAATTAACTTTTATCGTACATTTAGATGATATGCAATATAACTCTCAAAATCTAGCAGCTCATCATCTGATTGAACAGGGTAATGTGGATGATCAAGCCTTACACTTGACAGACGAAGATGGAACTAATAGCAACACCAACTCCGACAGGTATAATGTAAAATAAATAATTTAAACAAGATATATTGAAACATATATTATTATTTTGGCCTTACAATAATTTATATTTTCCTTTTTATGCTAATTTATAATTTTTATCGCCCTTTAAATGTATTAATATAGTATATTAATTTTTGGGAGGCTATATTTTAATTTCACTGCATGACCGAAATAATTTAAAATAAAATAATATACGTGTATTTTGACTTCGTATTATTTGAACTTTTCGCTTTTCAAGAAAAGTTAAAAAAAAATTAAATTTTTAACTTTAAACGAGCTCTTTTTAACGATGCTGTAGCGAGATAATAAATATATCACATTTTGAACGATAAAACTAAAATTGCGTTAATCTTCGATCCGTGAAAATAAAATCCACGAATGCAATTTTTTTTTAAAATAAATGGTTTTGAAAGTTTTTTGTTAAATTTATCGAATCAATACGTACGTTATACATAAAAGAGATGTATTAATTTAAAGAAAAAATTATATGATTCGAACTATATTAACTTTTGTGCTGATTCAAACCGATTAAAACCGATAAAAATTTTTAATCGATCAATTTCAACAAGAGCAGCTAATGAATTAATTAAATTTGTCATCGACGATTAATCTTCAAACATAATATAAATTAACTGTAATAATTAATTGTATAAATTAAATTTGAAATAATAGAATTTCGGGAAACTGTAGGAGATTCAATTATAGAATTACAATAGATATTTTCAAACGAGTTGAAACATATATCATTTTATATTTTTTTGTTATAGCGGGTCCAATCAATACGAAACAATAAATGATGAGTTTGACAATTGTTGTGATAGCGATAAATCTGATGCAGAAAATAATGAAGAGGCGGGGTTTGATGATAAAATAATGTTTGAAGCATCTCAAATGAAAGTTCAAGATGTTATGATGTTAATTATGGCTTATTCATTGAGATTTAAAATATCAAATGTTGCTAGAGATTCTTTAGTAGAATTGGTTAAACTATTAGCTGGGTCCAACGCGGCAGATATTAATATTTCAAAATATAGATTCGAACAGGCATATGACCCGCCAGATGATAAAATATTACTTCACTATTATTGCGATGTTTGTAAAATAAAGATCATACATTCATCATCTCAGAAAAATATGAAAGCACAAATAGTAACTTGTCAGAAATGTTTAAATAATAGCGAGGTTAATTTAAATGTACAAAATTACTTTATAACTGTTGATTTAACGTATCAACTAAAAATGTTATTTGATACAGAAATTATAAAAAAAGAAATTTTAACATTTCAGGATTTTGTTTCTAAAAACGCAAGAGCAGACAAAATTAGAGATGTTTATGATAGTGATCTTTATAAAAAAATCAATAGCGGAAACACAACATACCTTACGTATAATGTCAGCACCGATGGAGCACCATTGACAAGAACTGGAAAACAAGGATTTTGGCCATTGCAAATCCTTCCCAATTTTCTACCAGCGAAAATAAGATCAAAGTTTATTTTTTTAGTAGGAATGTTAATAACAAGGAAAGAACCAAAAAGTGATATAGCAGGTTTATATTTTTCTAAGTTTATAGAGCAAATCATGCCTTTATATGAAAATGGAATAGAAATAATTGATTTGAACAATAAACCAATTACGCTTAAATTTGTTACTTTATCATTCTGCGTTGATTCGATTTGTAGACCAATTTTACAGAATAGAATACAATTTAATGGGTTTTTTGGTTGCTCATGGTGTTATCACAGTGGAGTTTACGAGAAAGATGTTTCAGGAGTAAGATATCCGATGCAGGATTGTGGTGATCCCGAATTACGATGCAAAGAAAGTCATTTGAATGATGTAGAAATCGTAACTAGTTTGACGAATAGAATATCTGAAAGAGGAGTCAAAGGTGATATTCAATTATCGTTAATTCCGCACACTGAGAGAAGTAATTCTTTAATTCAAATCCGGTGCATTTAATACAAATACACAGGGATTTGATTTTCAATTAAATGAATATTTCTTTATAGTTAAGTCATGGATTCTTTGTTTGTACGAAATATTTTTTTCAATACCGATACATGTGTTTATCCGACTGTGTCAGATTGTATACTTATATTTTCGAATAGATCTAGTAAATTAATTACTTAACAATAATAAATAAAAGATACTAAGAATTATTAAAGAAATATATAATATAGATACGTTTTCATAAAAGATAATACATTAATATAATACGCATTGATCGTCCGTTCGCGGAACGACAACACTATATTTGTTTTTATTTTAACGCACGAAAGCAATATAGAAAATACGAATTCGCGGAAAAAGTGAAGGATCGGCGAGTATTGTTTACAATCGTGCATGCATTTGACGAACTCCGCGTATCGGTATACTCTTTACTCTATCTTGCGTAAACTCCAAAAGTTCTCGTAACCTCTCTTTTTCTATAAAGCGCCTACGCGGATGTATCGACTGATCATTCAAATCATCATTTCTTAACTATTAAGAAATATGACTTTCGAGCAAAGAAATAGTTTTCTAATTTCCAAATACATACGTGTATTTGAGACAAAGAATTACTTCTCTCAGTGCACATGGACATGATGGTATGGTCATTTGCGTATGATTACTTACATGGAGCACTAGCTGGCGTCGATTCGCAAATTTACAAACAATGGATAAAACCAGGATCAAAATTCAAACTGACTGTTGCTGACAAGAAAAAAATTGAAAAGCGATTAATGGCTATAACTCCAACCAATGAAGTACACCGACTTCCAGAGTTAGACCGTAATAAATGGCATGCAGCCGAAATTAAACACTGGAATTTATGTTACAGTTTACCATGTCTTTCAGGAATCCTTGCAGAAGAAGCTTTAAGACATTATTCTTTATTCGTAAAAAGTTTGTTTACATTGTTGAAAAAAGAAATTACTCGGCAAGAATTGATCAACTGTGAACGTGATCTAATAGAATTTACGGGACTGTATGAATGTTATTATAATAGCACAAGTGTAACATTTAATGTGCATTCTTTATTACACATGGTTGATTCTGTTAGAAAAAATGGTCCGCTTTGGTCAAATTCTACATTCCCATTTGAAAGCAATATTTATCAATTCAAACAGTTAATTAGTGGCCCAAAGGGAATGGATAAACAAATATGTAAAAAACATTTACAAATTTTTCATTTTAAAACAAACAATATTAATTATTCAACTAACGAAGTAAAAGATTATTGTTCTAAATTATTTTCCTACACAAAATTATCATAGTTTTTTTGTTATGGACGTGATGCTGAATTAGTATTTGTCGGAAGAGGTAGTTTCCAAAATATTGAAGGAATGCCAGTTCAAGTTTATAATAAATGCATTTATAAACATAAAGTTTTTCATAGCATGGAATATTCGCGAGCTCAACGTACTCATAATTGTAGCGTAAAATTAATATCTTCAATGTATGGGCAGATTATAAATATTTTATGTATTGATAAAAAATGTTACTTTCAAATTTCACAAATAAATGTGTTTGAAGGTAAGCCATTTTATGTAGATCATATAAAAAAAATACAATCCGAAAATTTCGAGCAATGTAGCGTCGTAGCACTTGAAGAGGTTGAATGTAAAGTTATGCTTATTGATATACATAACGGTCGTTATTTATGTGAATTACCAAATGATTTCGAGGTGCAATAAAATATTCACAAACTTTTGCTTTCGTGGTGCAAAGATATACCTTTCTGTAATACAAATATTTTTTATAATGCTTATGTATTGTAACGAATCAATGTAATATTTGATTATATTACATTGCTCGTTACATTCTCTCTCTCTCTCTGTCTAGCCTGTGTATTAATCTTTACAGATGTTACAGGTCGACGTTCGACGATTTTCGGCGATTTTCGCGGACCTTCGTAAAGGTAAAAGTAGGGAAAGAGAAAGAGAGTTTTCGGTTTGTAAGTGCGAGAGCACTTAGACTAATCTCAACCGTCGAGAGATTAAATTCAACCGTGTGATTAATCTCAACCGTTGTGAGAAACCTTGTTGTTTATTCTCTCTCCATATTTTGATCGCCCCGTGCTTGTGATCCTGGTGCTGTGCTGGTGATCCAGTGGAGTTATACGAGTTTGTTTGGCGACGACGCAGCCCAGGAAGCTAAAGAGTAGCGACTACGCAGACTTCACCTGGTTGTTTAATCATCGATCGCGGCTCACGCACTGTAAGTGCCAGTCTTGTAGTCTCTCTCTCTCTTTCTCTCTTTATTTATCTCGCGTGTATATTGACCTGCGTTTCGCGCGCTGCGACGCGCCTGTATTACTTTTTTCCGAATACATTTATTTTTGTTATTAATTAAATACTGCATTGTTGTTTATTTAGTTGTTTACCCCTTTTTCTCGCGTTTCGCTAAATAAAGATTACCGCCGCCTCCGCCTATACGGCTTATTATAGTCGTATTATTACTGAGCGGCCGATCGTGTAAATGAGACTATTATTTTAACGGTTCTGAATAGTTATTATTTTATTGCATTTATTATAAAAAATAGCAAAACCGTTACAGTATATATTTATAATAATAAATTATTTAAACTAGCAAACAAAAGACTGACAAGCTGTTATATTTTCAAGTGTAATAAACTATATTTGACTTATATACTGTAACGGGCTTATTTTTATCCTTTTACATAAAAATACATTTATTTTTATCAGGACCGAAATAAATGTATGCAGTGAAAACGTCTGGGGTAGATTAGAAACAAATCCAGTGTTTCTTCTTATCCCAGAACGATTTCTGGATATTTTAATGGAATAAGAGGTAGGGTAGAGGTTCGAACGAATCCAGCGTTCGGCCTCGCCCAATAAACTCTTTGGTGAATATATTATGTGAAAAAATCAGGTAGATGTTGGAATAAATCCAGTATTCCACATCATCTGATTAATTTTCTATGGAAAAAAGGAAAAATAATTCGGATAGAATAAAAAGCGAATCTAGCGCTCCTTTTCGTCCGAATATATTCTAAGGAATTGGCTTTAAAGGATAAAAGGACTTGGGTAAAGATTGGAATGATTCCAGCATTCCATCTTCCCCAATAGACATATGATTGCAAATTGACAGCAACTTTGCAAAAAAAATTTGTACCTGTTTATCCAAAATTTGCGTCAATGTAAGTCCTTATTTATTATAAATTTGCTTCAAATCATTTACATGAAAATAGTGACAGCAAATTTATATAAAATTAAAGTCAATTGTTGCATAAAATTATTACTTTTTAAATAGCAAGTATTGCTATAAATGTGCTTTTATTTTGTTAAAATAATATTTTAAGTAAATATAAAAGAATACTTATATTATTTTTGTGCAACTAGATCGCACGTCGCATCGCCACAACTAGTAAATGTGTTAGACTCTTAAAATTGCAAAAAAAGTAACAAAACTTGAAATGCTTCACAAAAACACAGATTTTCTTGAATAAAAAATACGTTGAAATTATTATTTTCATGATTGCAAAATAGCAACAAATTATCATCAAATCTTGTTGCAATATACTGCACTATGGAAGCATTTACTGATTTAATTTTGCTACCTATTTGTTGAAAAAGAATTTCTCAGATTATTATATATTTCTTAGCAAATATATCCCAAAATTATATCAACTCGTGTAGCAGAGTTAAATAACAAATTAATCTAAATCTGCGTCCTTATTTGTTAGCAAATTTATAGCAATTATTTGTTGCAACTTTTTTTAACAATTTTACATAAAATTTAGGTACACATCACTATTATGTAAAGTCTTGTTAGCAAGTTTAACACAAGTTGTTTTCAAAAATTGTGTAGCAAGTTTTAACGAAGTTTTGTCTGTGCAACTTTGTCTATTGGGGTTGTCCAAGTACCTTTTAAATGAACATCACACCTCTAGCTGTTTGATTAAACTTACAAAATTTATTTATTTCTAGAATTGGCGAGGAGGGTGCTTCCTTCCTCGCCTTACAGCTCGAGGCGAATGCTGAATTCGACAGCGAGACGGCCGGTTTTGTACCTTTGGTTAGAGGTGGGGACTGCTCTCCCACCTTCTTCACACCTACAGCTGGAGTTTTCGGTTTCCCTCTCTTCTCATTATAATTTTGGCACAGGGTCATCAACCTCTCTGTCTTTATATTAATTTACATTATTTTTCAAAATCTGAATCTTATACTAATATAATAATTAACAAACGTGAAAAACAATCTTAATTTTAATTTGAATTCATTTTACTTTAATTTATTGATCAAATACTTATTTATTTTTTATCACTTTTCTCTCATATATTTTATATATATATATCATGTATAATTATATATTATAATATTATAATATACTGTATAATTTCAAATTTTATTATTATTAACTATAAACAATATAAATTTGCAACTTAGTTAATTTTAGTCGTATTTCAATTTCAGAATATGTATATTTTGCAAAATAAAAAAATCTTTAAATAAAATTATAAATTTTATTAATTTTGATTTATTAATTATTTAAATAAATTGATTTAAATAATTAAAAAAATCTTCCGAGAGTCGGGCTTGAACCCGGACCTCTTGCGTGGCGCGCTTATACTCTATCGCTTGAGCTAATACGCTATGTGACTGGAGCCTAACCATACATATATATATATATGGTTATGTCCGTCACAATACATACCTATAATTGACTCATATACGTGTGTGTGTGTGTGTATATATATATATACGTATTGCTCTGATTGAAACCGACTATAAACGATTATAACCGACTGCGATACATTCAATAATTTAACAAGTAAAACGGATTACGATAGAACTAAATTAATGACAAATCTCAGCCGATGACTTTCGATAAAAGTGGATTCGACAATGCCCCATAGAACTTGATTATCAATGTACAAAACTTTTTCCTGATTAAAACTGATTAAGGCGGGCAAAATATGGACTGGTGACCCACGACAATAACTTATTATCTAATACACAAACTTTAAACCGACTATAAATGATTAGAATAGATTGTGAAAGTTTAAACAGCTGATTTGAAACCGATCAAAAACTAATAGGTTTGCTGTCGTTTATTTCCGACAACTACTGATTAAGCACTTTTCATTAATCAACCGATTGCAATCGACTTGTACAGATTATTTTTGATCGTAAAAAACCATACTTAAAAATGGCGTTACAGATTACCGTAATATAACCAATTATTGCGGATAGATTTCAATCACACAATCCCAAACAATATCCGATAATACACATATTCTCGACTGAATCCGAGTAGAATCGACATACACTAATATGGCATCTTTTTTAAACGACCTAAACCGATTAATTCATATAATCGAAGACTCTAAAATTGTCGGTATAAATCGGTTTTAACTGATCATTTCCAGCAGGGATAATGTATATTTATATAACACAAGCTTTTAAATAAACAAGTATGTATTTATTAGAAACAGAAGGATATTTAAGAATTGATTTGTTTATAATAATCAAAATAAATATTTGGGCTCTGCATAGGAAAAATAAATTGGATATAATTATGGATTAAAACGCAAATTTTGAAAGAAGGTGCAAATTACGAATTAAGGGAGAAATGGAAGAAACAGGTTTTTATTTATATGCCGCTAAAATGTTATAAATAGTTCTTTAAAATTAATACAAAAATTTATTTATTTAAGAAGAAAGTTTTATTACTCTAAAAGTACAAAATATTAATGACATAGAACTTTTGGCGATGATCGTTCGTCATTAAATAAATTAATTTTAGGAGGTGAAGTTCTATTTATAACCGTTTAAAATAATCCAAAATTTTAATAGGTTGTTCACTAAAATACTATAATTTAGTAAGTATATGTACTTTACTATTTTTGGTAAGTTAATTTTTCATTAACATTTATAATTATTAAAATATAAATTTAAGCTTTATAAGAATTCATATAGTTTAAAATTTACAGTTAACATTTAATATGTCTCTATTATTTATATTATTTTTATTCTGATTTCATTACACTAAATTTTGGAAAAAATTTTAATTATAAATTATAATTGTATTTAAAAAAAAATTAAATTTTTGGTATAAAACCCAATGCACTATAGCAGTACCTCCAAGGTTTTGCGAGAATCTGTTTAATTTTTAAGGTGGTAGTGAAAAAATAATATAATTTAAAACATTATTTTAAATAAATTAATTACGAAAAACCTTTTTCGAAATTAAAAATAGAGGGTTGGCGCGCGAAGCGCGCAGGGGGGCGAAGCCCCCCTAGTATATATATATATAAATTTAGATTAAATTTCATTAAAGTGAAAAAACCTTATTTATCAAAATTATCAAATTTATTGAAAATCGATTTTCGGTTAAGAAATAATTATAAATCAATATTTGGCCGACACTACCTTATTTTTAATTACCTATTAATTTTCAAAATAAAAATTTTTTCGATGTTTTGGTCCCCTAACACCGGCTGGTCCCTTTAAACACAGTGGGTATTGAAAAAAGTTGAAAAGTTTAACGTTTTGAGGTTCGAGTAACTTTTGAACAAATAGTTTCCCGTATCTAAAAGTTTTTTTCTTTTTCTGAAAAATATTTCCAGTTAGTCACCTAAAATATGGTGCATTTTAAAATTTTGATCGGATTACTTAACGTGGAATGCACCATATAGATACATACATACTTATATTCAGTATTAAAATTAAATTATAGACAATATCACCTTTGGAAAACCAACTGCGTGCGTCCACGCCGCCAGAGGGGGAAACGCCGATGGCTGACATTGTTAACTTCAGCGTCTCGGTAGGCTAAATCGCAGCAATGGGCATTGGTCGGTTGGAGAGGTGGCCGGCTGGTGTTAAGACGCAAACTCAGGGTAAACGTATCTGCGACACGAGAAGGCAGTGCGCCAAGCAAGTGAGGCAGTGAAAACCTATAGCTCGATGGAAAGTACTATGAATACCTGGATGTAAAGAGGGTACATCATATAAACCGGGAGGTCGGCGTTCGGATCGCCGATCGTGCACGCCCGGACCGCACGATAGTACCAGGGCCCGGGCTTTCTTCGCCAGTTAGTCGGGCTGCCCTGTAGCAGCGTGTGTAAAAATGAAACTTGCTGAGGTTGCTCCAGGCGGCACCTGGAAGGGAAGCGGCACTCGGAGGTTTAAATTGTATTTGACGAGGCCACGATACGTTTAAGGCTCACGGTCAAACCCGTCAAAACGACAACTGCTAATGGGTGATCACCGAATAACTTGCTAGAGTTTACTGCGTCGTGCAATCTAGAGGATGCACAAAGAATACACTAATACAATAATGAAAAATGAAAAAAATAAAGTAAATACAGGGGTTCCCAACCCCACAGAAACTACAGTAACAGCAACAACTACAAAGGAGAAAAGTACTCACAAGAAAACGGGTAAGCGTGGCCTGTCGTCTTCCTCGGAGGGGGAGTCGAAGGACCAAAAGAGACATAGGCCAGGGACAAGTAGAAAGGCCATGAACAGTTCGAGCTCCTCTTCGGAATCAGATATAGAAACAGAAACTGAGGTCCGCCCTGAAGGCAAGAAAGACATACATATATTGGAAACGCCAATGTATGTACTGCAACAAATACAGACGATAAGGAAATATATTGTCAAAAAAGACAGCGAGAGAGCGCATACGGCTCTTGACAACATTCATGCGATAATGTCAACATTAATAGCGAAAAGTGCGTATCTGGAAGGACAGGTAAAATCGCTGAATGAGAGAGATAAAAGCAAACAAGAGTCGTACGCAGGGGTCGCGAAAAGTCTTGTAGCGCCGAAGGAAACGGCAAAACAGGTGAATATAAAGAACCCGAAAAATCACAAGCCCGTGATAAGGCCAAAAATCGCTGAATCTTTTAAGACAGAAGAGGAAATGAAACAGAAATTTCAGGCGGACTTCAGACCGAGAGTAGAAAAAGTGCAGATAAGAAGCCTACGCACAATTAATAAGGGCTTGTTGATAGAAACGGAGAATGAAGAATCTCTGCAAAAGATTCTTAATAAGAAGGAACTGAAACAACGCTTCGAAATGACGAGACCAACGAAACAGAAACCGAGGTTGATCATTTGTGACTTACCAAAGAACATAAATGAGAAAGAAATTGCTGAAATAATAGCAGAACAAGATCCATGCACACAAGACGAGGCCAAAAGACAGATAACCCCGACATTCAGAACCGGAAAGAAAGAGGGAAATAGGACGAACTGGGTAGTAGAGGTTACACCGGAAATGAGAAGTAGGTTATTAGAAAAGAGGAGAATATTTGTAGATTACCAATCTTGTAAAGTGCAGGACTTCGTGCTAGTCTCCAGGTGCTATAAGTGCCAGGGCTACGGACACATAAGTAAGGTATGCCATAACGAGGTTTACTATTCTCATTGCGCCGAAAAAGGCCACTCCTTTGATAAATGCCCGAATAAGATTAGCCAGAAGAAGTGTATTAACTGTGTAAAGGCCAAGAAAAGGTCAGAACACAATGTCTTAGACACAAAATGTCCATGCTATATTAAGGCACTGGAAAGACTAGTCAATAACACGGATTACGAAGAATAAGAACCGGTTATTTGTGGCTCAACTTAATGCCAGGCGATCGAGAAGGGTAGTACCCGAAATCAGGCAAAAAGCGTATGAAAATGGGATACAAGCTTTAATGTTACAAGAGCCGTATACAAGGTCAAATAAAGTGATGGATTACGGAATGGGGATAAGAATTGTCTCTGGAAAGGAAAACCCATGGGCTGCTATAGCTATAACATACCCGAACGCAGTAGTTTTGCAAATATCAAATCTCTGCATGACACACTTTGTAGTTAATAAAGCGAAACAATCCAACAAGAAATACGTGATCATAATGTTTCTTGACATAAAGGGAGCATTTGATAACGTATGGTGGCCAGGAGTACTGGAAAAGCTAAGACACATGAGATGCCCCTGGAGACTGTATGAAATAATTAGGGATTACCTCTGTAATAGGAAAGTAATCATTTCCGAAGGTGGCAACTTTGCGAGTAAAGATGTGACAAAAGGTTGTCCCCAGGGCTCACTACTGGGGCCGATCCTCTGGAACGTAGTGTTCGACGAAATACTTCACGCATTAGAGAGAGAAGGACATGAGACGATAGCCTATGCAGATGACCAGGCAGTAATAGTAGAAGGAGACTCCAGGAGATAACTAGAAATAAGAGGACAAGCTGCAATTGACATGATAGAGAGATGGAGCAAAAAGGTCAAAATGAAACATGCACCAGATAAATGTGGCATGCTCTTAGCCAAGGGAACATTCCATGAAAAATGTTACCCAGTAATTGAAATAAATGGCAAGAGAATTAAAAGACAGGAACCAGTAAAATATCTGGGAGTTTCATTTGGCAAAGGCCAAAGTGTGCAGCATCATGTCACGGAGATCTCAATGAAAACCAGAGGAATCTTCCAAAGGTTAGCGAGATTAGCTAGAGACGAGTGGGGCTTGGGCTATCGTTCTCTGGAAATAATATACAAAGGAGTATATATACCAATTATAACGTACGCAGCAGCAGGATGGTTTAAACTCGCAAATAATGTCCAAAAGAAAAAGCTCATAATGTCACAAAGATTTGCTCTAATGAAAACAACGGGAGCATATAGAACCACTTCGGCTAAGTCCATCACAATGATAACGGGTCACTTGCCGATAGATCTGGAATGTGAAAAAAGAATAGGAATGTATTACATAAGGAAGAACAAGGAATTTAAATACATGAACTACACATACCAGACGGTGGAGAATCCTCTACCAGGCAATGAATGGAAGAGAAAATATAATGCAAGGTGTGAACTGGACAAGGAAATGAGGAAAGTGTGGCAGTCGAGGTGGGATAACTCTATAAAGGGCAGACATACGTATGAGATAATGCCAAACGTGGAAGAAAGAAGGAAAAAGACGTGGCTTAAACCGAGTAAATATCTAATGCAAATTCTTAGTGGACATGGAAGTTTTCAAACTTTCAGAAAGCGATTTAACTTCATAGAATCAGACCTATGCAGCTGCGGAGAGATAGACTCCCCAGAACATGTCATATGGAAATGCGTGAAGTACGAACAAATAGACTAAAACACATGCAGGAGACAGAGGCAGGAATGAGAAACACAAAAGCCTTGTTGGAAAGAAAGGAAGGGACCGAGAGGCTGACAAGGATGACGAAAGAAATCTCGCAAAGGATGCTACGGAAATTCTAGAAAGAGACTTAGTCGTAGATATAGTGGAAATTGAGGAGGAAACGCAAACAGAAGAGGTAAGGGAAGAGAATGAATGAGTAGGATAGGGATAGATAATATTCCAGAAAGTAGATAGAGAAGAGAGAAAGGAAAAGCACAAGTGAGAAGGGAATGAAAGTAGTTAGGTTAGAAAAGATTTACATAGTAACTAACAAATGGAAGAATAGGAAAGGAAATAGACACAGAGGTAATCAAGATAGATTCTCATACTAGACAGTAGGGTAAACTAACAAATTCTATTAGAAAGAATATAACTGACGAAAATGAATGACGATGAAAGAGGAAAAATGGCAATAGAGAGAAAGAAGAAAGAATGGAGATGAAAGAGAATGTTTGAAAGATAGTGTGAAAGGGTATAAAAGCTAGGGAGAATGAATGGACGCTAGGTAGGAACTCCTTCTTTATAAAAGTAGATAGACAGAAGAAAACAAGAAACCAAAGTAGGGTAGAAGAAGAAAGAAAAGGAAGAAAGAAGAAGGAAGATATTAAGAAGAGAGAAGAATAGAGTAGGTAGAGAAGGAAGAGAGAAGAAAGAAGTAGGAAAAAGAGGAAGTCCTAGTCCCTAGGTCCCCAAAAATAGAAAGGAAAAGAAAATAAAGTAAAGGAATAAAACCGAAGCACAAGAGAGAACGTAGAAAGAGTTGAATCGCAAGAAAAGGAAAAGACAAATGCGTTCCGTAGTCCAAAAACCGTCACAGTCTAAGATAAGGAAGACAAGTAGAAAGCAAAAGAGACGTGACAAGGACGACCGCCGGTATGCCAGAGGCGAGGTACGGCGGCAATGATCGATGTGTTAGACATCGATCTAGCTCGGTTTTTTTTATATAGACAATATCAGTGATATAACAATTCTGTCCGAGAATCTCGCGAAGCCTTGAGATCTTGAACTCAGCCCGTCGGTTCGGAAAACGTAGATTAGGCGTACAGCGCGCAAGTGATTTTTTTTCCTTGGAAACGATAGCTCAACAAAATCTCAACTCTAGTTAATTTAATTTAGCTATAATTAATTTAAAGAACTTTTAAATCTGAAATATCACTAGCAGCTGCAGATTAAATCTAGTGCTTTAACACCATGGGCATTTTGTTCTATCCGCAGTCGAGCATTAATATTAGTACCAAATATTGTCGTCTTTCTTTAGCCGCCGCTGACATAGGCTCTTCTTGAAGCGCCAGCCGAGATAGATTTTTTTTCCACTCAGGCGCCGATATTTAGTTCACGATATTTCCCCTCTCTCTATACAAGTTTCGACTTGTAGTTTTGTGCGTAGATCTCGGCGACAGTTATACATTTTTGTTCATTTTTCATTTTAATATTTATTTCAATAAATCCTATTTATTATTCAAATTCAATTCAATCGACAGGTGTTCGACTAGAGATCCTCATTTCGCGTTCAAATTCAAATTTCAATTTTTATCTGGATGTTATCTGAATCCGACCCCCCCCCGGTCAGCCTGCGAATATGTAATTATTTGAAAAAAAAAAATATATTTAAACAGTACTTAATTTGCCCATTTCAACTATATTCGACTTTTTAATTGCCCCCTCTTGGATTTCGGTTAAAAAATATTTAATGTTGCCTAAATTTTCTAAATTTCAAGCTGCTATATCTCCACCAAAAAGGCTTCCAGATGACTTATTAGACACGCATATAATTGCCCCTGGGCTAAATTAATTTGCCCTATGCTCAGAATAAATAAAACGTAATGATTTATAGCAACAAATAATAAAAAAACGTACAGAGTAGAACGTAGACCATACTGCGCATGCGCAACACCTTTTACCAGCATAAAGCTGAATGCTACTTTACCGACGGTTGATGATTTAAGAGTTAATCAATTGGAAGGTACTTCAGAAAATCCGATAGATGGCGACATACAAACCTTTCCTACGAAGAATGCAAAACTATTTTGATTGCCCCCTCGTCGGGTTAGGTAGAAAAAGAAACTTACATTGCTTACGCGGGGGTCAAACCTCCGTAAAAAATAGAAGAACGGACTAAGGGTCGAAAAAAAAAATACCATTAGGTCCCACTTGATTTGCCCCACACGTAGATAAAGGCGTTTTGAATTGCCCCTCCTCCGGTTAGGCACAAAAAATAATTGAAAAGGAAAACATTGCTTACGCGGGGGTCAAACCTCCGTAAAAAATAGAAGAACGGACTAAGGGTCGAAAAAAAAATACCATTAGGTCCCACTTGATTTGCCCCACACGTAGATAAAGGCGTTTTGAATTGCCCCTCCTCCGGTTAGGCACAAAAAATAAATGAAAAAGAAAACATTGCTTACGCTGGGGTCAAACCTCCGTAAAAATAGAAAAACGGACTAAGGGTGGAAAAAAAATACCATTAGGTCCCACTCGATTTGCCCCACATGTAGATAAAGACGATTTGAATTGACCCTCCTCCGGTTAGGCACAAAAATAAATGAAAAGGAAAATATTGCATACGCGGGGGTGAAACCTCCATAAAAACCAGAAAAATGGTTTAAGGGATGAAAAAAAAAATAACCTTTGATCCCACTCGATTTGCCCCAATCGTGAAAATTTCAAATTATGAAATTTGTCTCCAAATTTTCAGTTTAATAAATATTAATAGCAATAGTAATACTATATATATTAAAGCAGTGCATTACAAGAAAAAAGGTTCCCTTAATAGAAAGTAGAGTAATAAATTTAAGTTATGCGAAAAGTAAATAATTAAATATCATTTTTTAAACAAACTTGTAAACAAAAATAATTAATCAAACCTAAATTAAAAACCGAGTCGGAACTTATATACAATTTTCAACCATAGTTTGGTGATAGACATTCGTAGCTTCGATGACTAGGTGCTTGCTTAATGCGAGACAGGCGCGAGTTCGAATCCTCACAATACTAATTTTTTTTTTTTAATATATTGTTAATTGTTATTCATAGTCACGTTGTACTTTCAATAATATTCAAAATATATGAATAAATAAAGTATGATAAGAGATAAATTATCACCCCTCCCCCCTCTCCCAGCCGTAGAATATGTTATTGTAAATAAAAAAAATATACATCGATAGGGCCCTAAGTGCTCAGTTTATTAATAGTGCTTACTAAATTTGTGCAGTTATATACCCCAGAAAAGATATTGAAAATATGGTAAAATTAAAAAAGTTTAAACACTTGTAACTTAGCTCGTATAAAGTTTCTGAAGCATTAAAATGCACAGAAAAATTGTACAACACAACGCAAGCATTTTAAATTTATTATTAGATTTTCTTTTATTTTTTGTATATTTTTTTTATATTTACACGATCAGAAATACTCTTTTACAAAATAAAAATAAACGATATTTGTAGTATATTTTATTATAATAAGACGTATCTTTTCAAATTAAAAATCTTATTTGGTCAACAGACTCTGACATTTTATGCGTTTGGTATTAAGAATTTAATAGTAAAACAAACAATAAAGTTTAATAACAAAAAACCTATTTCATTTTGCACATTTTTTGTATTTATAATAATAATTATTATTATCATTATTGAACAACATGATAGAGAGCAAATTTTAGCGAGGGTGTAGTTTAAAAGAGCATGGATGCAGTTTTTTGGCATTGGAATTATACCGATACATTTTCTTACTTACCAGATATCCCTATTTGAATTATTCGCACACCGAACGTATACAATTTTTCTAACTAAATTAAGGGGATGTAGTTTTTAGAATAAAATTGATTAAAAATAGTATTTTTTAATATGACAAATTATGAGAATTGAACATTATTTTATTCGTACGTTTTGAGCGACTACAGCTTAAATCTGTTCAGAGCTTAAATTTGAATTATTATTTTATTCCCGCCTAGTCGGCCATTTTGTAAACGCGCATGCGCATACGCAGTTTATCACGATAGACGAATATACATAATTGGTTTTTTATTATTTATAAACTCATTATTCAAAATATGCAAATTTTAGCGAGGGTGCAGTTTAAATGAGCTTGGGTGCAGTTTTTTAACGTTCGAATGGTACGGATGCATTGTTTTATTGACGAGATATCCTTGTTTGAATATTCGGAAATCGGAACCTGCATATTTTATTTTTTTTTGGAAAATTGATAAGGGTGCAGTTTTGGAAACCAATTTTTTTAGAAAAGCCAGTTTAAATGCCGCCTTGTAGTATTTTTTTATAGCAAATACGGCATATTTGCAGGCTGGGGTATAGGGGGTGGGGTGCGATTTTGGACTTGAATTTCTAGAGCATCTTTCAAAGTATACAGTATACACTTGTATATTTTTACTTTTTACAAGTAAAATATCAATTGAGTTTTATTTATTCGGTGTGATCTTAGTAATATAGATTTATATTAAATTATCTCAGATGAGTAAAAGAACGGATCTCTGTTAATCTGTTTGGTGCTTGTGTTTCAGTCGAACCAAGGAATTGGTTTTTTGTCAATTGTCAACCAAAGGAAAAAATTTGTATAGATCTCATACCAGCAGCGAATCCTTCTCATCATAATAGTGCTTTGACAAATATTGGAGCACATGTAGAATTGTCAGCTTTCTTGTCTTAGGAAGAATTAGCATCACTTGAATTAGGTAGATTAAAATCAGTTCTTATGGCGCTTGATTTGAAATGTGGAGGAATTTTAGAAGAAAGAGTTCAAAGATTATTTAGTACAAAAGGTGAAGCATCTCTTGACCCTAATTTATTGGCTAAGAAGAAAGAAAGGAAATCTGGAAAAGGAAAGAATGATCGAATTGAAAAACAAAAAAAAATTGCAAGACTGGAAGCTCACATTTACAAATTGGCCAAATTTATATCTAGTCAAACAGTAGCAACAAAAGAGAATGTTTAAAGAAAACAAGCAAGAACAGATGGAAGGCGAGGTGATTTTGATGCTGATGCATGTGCTAGTGAATCAGAAGAGGAAGATGACAACGATATGTGCCTTACAATCCCAAGAATTTACGTCTTGGATGGCATTGGAAAACCGATTCCTTATTGGTCGCATAAATTACACAGATTAGTTACAATTGTAAAATTCGTGGTAACTTCACTTACAAAAGTCGAAAAGCATTTCAACAGCATTTTGCAGAGTGGAGGCATGCTCATGGTATGCGTTGTTTAGGAATACAAGATAATAGATATTTTGTCAATGTCAAACCAAATAGAGGATGCATTAGCACTGCAGGATAAATTGAAAGCTCAAATGTTAGAAATATTTATTGTTTCTGTGGATTCGTGCTCTATTAAAGAAAATTGTTTGCGCCATCTTTCTGATGCATATAAGTAACAGTTATTATCACAACTTATGTTAGGAATAGCTTCACATTGTTTGAAACTGCCTAAAGCTGCTCTGCATATTTTCATGTCCGAATCAATTTCTCTAGAGTGCTCTACAGTGAATCCTTAACTCTTTGTACCTGAATTTACTACTAAACCAAAGGAATTCATTGAAATGTATAGATTTTTAAAACAATTCATTAAAACTGATAATACTGATAGTAGTGCAGATTTCAAGCCAAATACAAGAAATGAAAGCTAAAAAAGGTTTGAACTGATATTTATGAGAATCTTTTACAATTAGGCTCTTATAGAGGTACAAAAGGAGTATTATGGTATTTAATTCAATTAGAATATATTAAAAAGTACTGTAATGAACCGGTTTGTACTACTACATAGATTTATATTTGTATAATTTGAAATAAAATTCTATAAAATTTAATTTTAATTTTAGCCAATTATAGCAATATTGGACTACACAATAAACCAATTAATTAAAACTAAAAATGAACGAAGGATTAGGATGAGTATCTAATAAACAAATTTATAAGTAGGAGTACTAATACTACCAATCTTTTCGCTGGTATTGCTTTATATTTTAATACTTTGCTGTTATAACTATTGATCATCAAAAAATTAAAATTAATTGAAATTCTCAAGGACTTTTGTGAACATAAAAATCCTAACCAGAAGTTGTGTTGCATTATTTTTGTACAAAGACCATTTAGCTCAAAAATATCACATATTAAAGGTTAGTTAGACACTTTGTTGTTTATTTTTGCTTTATATTTATCAATATTTTTTCTCTAAATTTTTTTTCTACTTAATTTATAACAAATGATTTAAATTGTATTATGGGAAAGTTGAGTTTGTGACAGTGACATAATTTCTATTATCTAAATAATTTAATAAAGATTTTATTAATTAATGCATTTCATTTACACAGAATTTGACTAACCATGACAGCACTGTAAGTTTTTTTGAAATCAAAATACATGATCAAAACAGTTGTAGTCTGCATGTTTACAATCATTCGGTCCTTTTCTTCGTTACTTCATTTTTGAGAATTATCAGTATTACTTAATTGTCAGAAATTCAGTGATTTAGTTGTTACAAATAGTGAAAAATTCAGTGTATTATTAGAATCTAGTTTTAAAATATTCTATTAATTGGCAGATTCATAAAACTAGTGATTAAACTCCAAAATAATTTTACAAAGAAAATTAAGTAAACTTATAAAATTCAGTCACATTATTGTATATATTATAAAGTTTTTGACATTTTTTCAGTGAAAGTTCAAATTAATGCTTAACAATGAATAAGGGTGTAGTGGAAAGCAGGAAATGGCAGGTACTTCAACATGAGATGCAATGATGAATCAACTATTTACTACAATACCATTCATGCAACATTTGAATCCACCTCTAATGCAAGAAGCAAGTCCACCGGTTACACAAGTTATAGTTCCTACTCCTGTGAAATTACAAGCTCCTATATTGTCGCCTCCGCCAATTTCAAGTGAACATTGCACTGTTCTTGGACATGTGCAGCAACAAACTATAGTAGGACAGATATGTAAATTAAATGATCTAGGAATAAATGTCAGTATTGTAGTTTTGATTATCAACTATTGTTGTGCTTGTAGGAAACAGGGCCACCTGGTTTTGCAGAGCCAGAGTTATCTATTGAATTACAACAAGGTTGGAAAAAGTTTTGGAGCAAACGAGAAAATAAATCGTACTTTTGGAATGAACTAACTGGAGAATCTTTATGGGTCATGCCACCCTTAAAATGTCAAGTGAGTGCATTTAATGTGGATTAATAAATTATACATATTTAACATGTAGCTTGTAATATTAAATAAAATATTTTTCTCAAGTTTGATCCAATTACGGATTTATTGGGAATTCTGTAATGGACAAATACCTCTTGGAACTCTGGGAGGTCCTCTTAAATGTAGAGCATCGGAAGATAGAATTGCATTGCATACACCTAAAAAATTTATTTTAGTATATTTATCTTAAAAGCGTATTTAAATACACTGATTTGGAAATACCAACAAATGTCAAAACTTATGTACATGCTCCATTGAGACTTTTACATGTTCACCCAGAAGTCGAAGCTCTACGATGTGGTTTACTTGCAAAATTACGACAGTGTTATCTGATAAGAATTATGCCACACAAGAGAGTCAATAGATGCTCCACAAGATTCTTTTAATCGTTGGCTAATGGAGCGTAAAGTGATAGACTGCGGTACCGACCCTCAGCTCCCAAGTGAATGTTTTCCTGAAATATCTATGTCAATGTACTGTGAAATTATGAATGACATACCCATTAAACTTGTGAGACCTAAATTCACGGGTGATGCTAGAAAGCAGTTATCACGATACGTAGAAGCTACTAAAAAAGTTATAGAATCGAGAAGAAGCATCACCAGAAAGTAGAAAAGTAGTTAAATGGAATGCTGAAGATACATTTCAATGGCTTAGAAGAACAGTGGGTGCTACTTTTGACGATTTTCAAGATTGACTTGCACATTTAAAATGTCAGTGTTAGCCTTATTTGACAGAAACTGTGAAAGCTAGTGTGGAAGGAATTTCTTTAAAGATTTATCATTTATCTACAGAGTATGCAAAAAAGTGAAAGATAAAAATGTCTGGTTACTTAAGGACAGTAACTTGAGTGATGCAATACCTGCAGGTGGGCTTGCAAGTATACAGCGAAAACTGTGGTGCAATCCAGTGCAGTTCATTGTAGTTATGAAGCTTAAAAATGAAAATGTATGATTTTTTCAAGAATTGATGTTGTAACTCACTATAAAATTTTGTTTCTTAGCATTATAGAAAACAAAAATCGAACTAATTATTTCAAAATATTTTTTTTTTAGGTAAGTACAAATTTTATTGAAGTAAATAAGTTTCAAAAATGTGCTTCTATCAGGCAAGAAGTAAAAAATTCTAATAGAAGAGGGACTCACTTTGTAAAAATTCGAAAACTTCATAAGTTTTATTTTTTTTATAAAAAGAAGTTTTCTGTAATTCACATATAAATAAATAGAACGAATTCTACTCCAAATAAAACTATAAAACTACTGATAACTGTTGTTATTCTAGAAAGTTTATTAATAAATTTTTACATTAAATTTTATTATAAAATTCATGAACCGTCTAATTTATATGATTAATATAACTTTTTTATAGAAAAAATAACAACTGATTTATGGCATGAATTATCAAAATATTAAATGAACCATGGCGCTCTGTAGCAAATAATTTTAGTTGATTTCATACTTTTATTGTAGAAAATGTCCTTTTTCACATTTCCTCAATGTCAAGGTGTGGTTTGTCCACCACATTGTTAAGATAACTGTATGGCTACATGAGACTTGAATTTTGTTTCAATTAACGAATGGGCTTTGATCAAAAATAATAATATAAATTAAATTAAATAAATATTTAAAAAAATACATTTTCATACTTATGCCATGAATGTTACTAAAATTTGTGTAAAGAAATTGATAAATAAAACACTTACTTATACATGTAGATATTTATTTTTTCATAATCCTTACTTAGAGTTAATATATTTAAAATAAAATAAAAAACAGGATCAAATTATGTAATAATAAGTCTTCGGTTTTGCATTTTACATACAATTGGCACATTATTTATACAAATCACCAAAAAAAGTTTTTTAAAATCCTTAAAGATATGTCTGTACAATTCTTGACAAAGATATGTTCATCTAATATATAATAACTACGGATTAGAAAAATTATTTCTTAAAGCTACGTCACTAAAAACTATTTTTGCAGTTTCTAATTTTTTAACTGCGCCCCGCATCGAGAGTATTGGGATATTAGATTATTAGGGAATTTGGTACTTAACAGTTTCTCAAAATACGTAAAATTATCATTGGTTTTATTAAATATTATTTATAGTACATCATTTTTTTTATTTTAGCGGTTTAAATCGCTTGTCTTTATGCGCGTCACAGCCGCGCATGCGCATGACATCTGCGTTACGACCCTCCGAGCCGCTGCGATGTTACTATATAATCTAGTTATTTCCTAATCTAGTGATATACTTTATAATACACTTTATTAATTATTACAAAATTACTAAATTTATAAATATTTGAATTAATAATAAATTAAAATAAAATTGATATTCAAATTCCGTAGTATTTTTGTGCTCAATAGGTACAGATCGCAAAGAAGCAAATATATATTCAGTTTCGAAGAAATCTTTTGGAATCGGGATGTTCCGTAATAGCCAGGCTCGCGAAAACGGAGTTCTTTTACTTGCAAAGTAATACATTTATTTTTATAGTGTACGTAATATGATAAAAGACCTTTAATTATAAGTAATAAATATATGTGAGCTTTTTATATATATATATATATATAGATACATATTTTTTACAGATTTTTCTTTTTTTACTATAGAACACAAAAAAGGCACACTTTCACATAACCTACGAATAACTGATGTTTATAAATAGCTAGTTTTACAATAAACTAGTCCATGAATGGATATTCCCGGTGTATTAGATTTTAGAACAGTTTTATATTTCACCAAGTCATTTCGTTCAGTCCATTGATTATTATTAAATACACACGCTACATAATGGCCCATGCCATGTGCATCAATTGGACCAATGTATTTTATACAACCGCACAATACAAAGGTATTCTTTTTTATTAATATTGTTTTTGGTAAATCTGATAAATCAGTTTTAAATTCTTCTACATCTTCTTTTAAAATTTTCTCTGCTAAAATAGATCTTTTATAGGCATCTTCTGTGTCTATCCATAAATATGGTCCTATTTCATATTTACAATGTGCTTTACTTTTTTTGCAATTGCAGCAATGAACTATTTTGTCTTTGAAGTAATCATTTAATTCCTTTTCCAAATTTAAATATTTACTCCATGCTATTTTTAAGTTTGGAAGCAATGTTACTATGTGCTTCTTTGCCTCTTTAAATCCACATTCGTTGCATTGAATAACTTGCATTGTAGATTCATATGGCATCATCAACGATAAAAAATGTTGACTGACATTGACGTTACAATCAACAAAATCTATACCATTTTTGTTAAATAGTTCGTACAATATGTACGATCTCTTTGTATAAAAGGATATATTTACTCCTGAAATAGAATGTCCCAATAGTGTGCTTGCATAGCATAAATTCTTTTTCTCTAACACTGTATTTACACTATTTTTTATGTAATTCCTGAAATCTATGACTTTACTGCAAGCACTACTCAAAATTTCTGTGACACTATCAAAAGCGCATGTATTTAAAAAAGTTACTTTCTGTTTTTTCATCCTTTTTGGTAGCTGTTTGTTACCATTGACAATATTTTTCTTTCCTAGATTATTTTTATTTGATTCTTGTAATCTTAAAGCAATATCTGGGTTGGCACGAACATGAATACCTCTATTATTTAATATTTTTTCTTCTGGCATTTTGCTATTGAATTCATCATTTGAGTCTTTATTTAATACAAGTGATGAATGTACTTTCAAGTTCCTTTCAAATGAAGCGTACGTATGATCTTGCAATGAAATATCTTTTTCAAAAAATTTAGTTTTATTTTCTTCCACTCCTACACATGAATCACTAATACATTTATCTATAGTACCTGTAAAACGAACATTTTTCATTATTTACATACATGCTTATCAATTTTCAATACAATATATCAATACAATATTCAATAAATAGTTTTAATAAATATAATTATCTTACTATTTATAAACACTGACGATTCATTGAAAATTTCTTCAAAATCTTGTATTGATCCCTTTCGTTTCCACTTCTCAACAGCCAGTAAATAATGATTATTTATGATAGGCTTCTCTACTTTGGCATTAAGATTAATTTTGTTGAGAGCGGCTCTAGCTAATCTCATGTCAGCATCAATGTCTCGACAATGCTTTATTAAAATTTTGTCAGCTCTCAAAGATGTGTTTCCTAAAGAGCGTTTAAATTCACCAAAATATGCTTCACTGCGAGCTGAACTGGCCACATCATGAGTGTTATTAAAATATTTATTAATAACTCCAGTCCAACATATAAATTCAGTGCATAGATCCGCTAATTTTGAAGCAAAACTGGGTAAATAATAGTTGTTTACTTGTACTCCAATGAAAGAGTCGTCGTCCTTACAATTGTCAAGAACCTTTTGTACAATTTGATTTATGTAAATAACAATTGGCCTACATTTTTTATTTTCTTCTTTTTGTACGACTTCTTCCACATCAATTGTCTTGCGTTCTTCAAACATTTTTGAATTATTTAAATCTAATTCATATGTTTGAATTAAATTAATTAAATTTTGTAAAGATTTCTGACATTTTTCATCAGAAAATTTGCTGTAAGCTACAATTAGTATATGCTTCAGCACTTCTTTAAAAGTATCTAATTTTGTTACTGTGGTTAAAAATCCAAAACATTTAGTAAATAACTGTTTTGCTTTTAAATTGGATTGATTGAAGCATGGCCACTTTGTCACAGTATGTACAACATGGGCAACATCTGTCCTGAGTTGAGTGTTAATGGGTAGATGAATTTGCTCTCCAAGTAATATAAGGAGGCACAAATCATTGTACATTTGAAATGTCATGGCATTAAATGCTAAGCAGACACTATTTTGCAGAGCCTTACCCATGTCCGTAACTACTTCTCTTGGTGCTTTTGCGCCAGATTGTAGCCAACTTTGTAACCAATAAGTGTAAAAGCAAGTGTCGTTTTTTTCAGACAATGTTTGGCATATCGGCACAATCATGTCATTAATGTGTGTACACATAACTGATAAAAAAATATTACTTGAGTCTCCGCCAGGTCTGGTAATTTTTAGAGCTATTGAAGATGTAGCATCTAATGAAATTGGACTATTCAATTTATTTAAAATATCATTATAAATATTTACTTGCTCTGCAGACCAATACGTGACAAAAAAAAAATCATATCCTATATTTTTGATGAATTTATTAAATTCAACATTACGTTTTAATTCTGAAAGAGAATCAAACAATTGCATACCTCGTTGTATACCAAAGACTTTATTTTGGCGTCTTGCCTCGCATTTTGCAGTTGTGATAGTTTATACAAATGAGGAGGCTCTGGATCACCATCGTTCATTTCTTTTCTTGCTACATCTCGTCTCCACTGCTTCGGAAGGGTATGCAGAACTTCATTTTCTATCCTCAATTTTTCAGTTTTTTGAAGTTTGAGCTTTTATTATGTACAATTCTTCTTGTATCAGCAGCTGTGACTTTAAAACTAATTAAATTATTTTGTTCAGGATTCTTTTCACAATATAAATAAATGTGTTCAAGGCATTCAACACAATGGCCTTCAATTTTGATAAAGGCATCGTAGCTGTTGACTAAATGTCTGTCAAAAGAGAAAACACAAGGAAATTTTTTTAGATTCCACAAGGATTTTCTAATAATGTCTGTCCAACCATCTTTTAAGACAAAAGCAGTACGCCCATCATCATATATTTTTTCGATTGGACTTATCAAACTCCATTGTTCATTTGTCAAATTCAAGTAAAAATTTGACCTATATATTTTATTCAACATTTTAGGAAACTTTCTTTTTGTGGGAGCACTATCATCAACACTTTCATCAGAGCTGCAGTTTCTTTTTTTTTTCATTTTTATCATAATTATTGATAGTAAAATCACCTAAAACCATTTCATCTTTATCATCAACTACTTCTAATCCCTTATATTTTTTATAATATGAAAGCGTGTTATGTCTGTTTTGTTTCACATGATTAAATAAATTAACAATGTTTATTTCATTGTTTAAATTTAGACAAATATCCTTCCAAACCACATTGCTTCTGGGTTTTAAAATACCATTAATTTCAAATATATCAAAATCAAGTAGATGTTCTAAAATCTTTTCTGCAGAAACTGCAGCTTTTCTCCCCACCATTTTCTGATAAAAATGTGTGGCTAAATAAATAAAAATAATAAATTAATTATTAATTTAAAATTGAATGCAGAAAAATTCAAAGAAAATAAATACCTTACTTTTAAACTAAAAAATATAAACAATATCGTACTTTTTTATGTTAATAAATAAAAATTTTTATCTTATTCTCTGAATATAGTAATTTGGTATTAAAATAAATTTATTGCTGATATATTAAAGAGGAAAAGTATACAAAGATTTACAGTAGGCGGGAACATCTTAAAAACAAATGAATCCTTATAGTTCTCTTGTTTTTCGTCCAATCGAATTTTCGCGCGGGTAAATGTAATTTAAAAATTTTAGAACGATTTTTTAATTAATAAATCTTTCATGAAAATAATTATTTCCTTTCTTTCTTATTACCAAATTATAATTAATATTGCAATAACAAACATCATAGAAATAGCACTACCCACACAGCACGGATCCTTGCAGGAATCTTTCATGTATGGCTCTTGTAAGGATGAAAGCTTTCTGCAAGGATCATGTACTGTGCGAGTAATGTCTTTTTAACTTAATTATCCACGACGATCGCTCTGATATCCATGATGATCACAATCCACGTGGATATCAGCGTGACTATTTTCAATAGGGTGATTATCTACAAAGAAAGCCAAGATATTTTCTTTCTCTTCCATCAGAAATTAACTTCATTTTTATTATTCGGCTAAAAATTAAAAAGTTGAAAGTGAATAAAATACTTCCATTTATTTGACTTTTACCGTATATTTTTATCAGACTGAAAAACTAATACAGTTGTCAGCATTCTGTTTATGCTTGTAATTTTTTTGTTTGCTACTAGTCAAGATTTTTGGTATTAGGGAGCTATTAAATATACTTTGCATTTATTTCAGTTGTGAGAGACACTGCTATAGAGCCACCAGCTCTGGCATAAGTCAGTCGATTTTTGGTAAGGCACCGTCGGTCCCCATGTTCTCTGCTGGTAGCAACCGTCCAACTACTACTTCCAATTTTATGTCACCCGCAGTCAATACAGCTAGTGTGACCATCACACTACTTCAACATCGCCCGTTTTCAATTTTAAAGCAGCGAATAGCAAACCATCAGGTGGATTTTCGTTTGGCAGTGCATCAAATACTACTAGTGTTGGACCTTTTACTGTTACCTTTGGAAGTATGTATCTCAAGCAGTCACTACTATCAATCCTACTACCACCTTGAATGCATTTACCGGATCCACAGCTCCTATTGCTCCAAGAAATGTCAATTCTACTAGTAAGTTTCTTTATTGTGTTTTAAGATTTTGATTTAGAAATGAATAACTTTTTTAGTTGTTTTTATTTAAAACAATTTTTTATATATCGTTTACTGTAGTTTATTAGGTAAGAGAAAAATAAATAATAATACTTAAGTGACAATCTTGATATAACACAATAATTGTTTTCAATTATTTTATTTAAAAACGTATTCTAAGATCAGTGAACAAATTTTGACGTTGATATTATTAAAAAACATAAATTATTAATATTAACCAAAGGTATGTATTTAAATTATTTTAATCAATTGCAGGTTCAACTCCAACCTTTGGCAGCTCAACAGCCTCGCTTTTTGTGCTCCAACAAGTACTTCAAGCTTGTTAAGCGGATCAGACAAATACATTTACCATTTGTCTCTGGGTGCTAATATTCTATTTTGGACAGGTCGAGTCGTCTCAAAGCATGATTAGACTGTACATATCTGACTTTCCATCATTTATTTATTTATGAGAGTGTCAGTGAAATGAAAACATGGACAATTAAGCAGCTTCTTGATCGCAAATAGAGAAATTGGTATAGAAGCTTCACAATGAATAAGAGACGCTTTAATTTGCAGTATATGGTAAGAATGGAAGATGCCATTGTCATCAATGGTTCATTGCTTTATTTATAATAACTCAACAAACTTGCGCTTCGTTCCTTTTAAAAATATCATTTTTATTTTATCATATTGTATTATTGGTTATGTTTAATGCGAATATCTGACCTTTTTCAAATCAAATTTACTATTATTCAAATTCTATTAAATTTATTAAAAAATAAATAAACTAAACAATATCTACGATAACAAAAAAAATAAAGCTTACTGTTATTTTAATATGTATCTTATGCTCTTTAGTTTTAGAGTACCATAATAAAGTAAAACATTCAAAAGAGAGTGCAGATCTTTCCAAACAGTCAACTGACAACAAATCCAAAGAAGCATAGTTCGAGTGAAGAAAGCTGGGACAGCGATTTGAAAATTGATTCAACAATTTCAAGATCCGAATCGCTTCCTTTATCCCTTTCCACCAGAAGCAACATCCATATGTGTTGACATTGAACCACAACATTTGGATGAGGAACCGCCATTCACATCCGAATTTAATATATCTGATTATTTTGCTAAAGATACCTTATCGGATTTGGATTTGAGTGTTATATACGCTGATAGTGTAGATACGACGAAGAGCAACGACTGGTGGACAAACGACGTTGGATGCTCAAGATTCTTAGTTTTGCCAGAAATTGGAAATTTGTTTGCACATTAGATACGACAGCAGTGCACCGATGGTACTAATAATCTACATAGACGAAATCACCCAGCTACACGTTGATTATACAATTATGCATCGACTTTTGTTTACAGTGTTCTTACTTATAGAGTCCAATGTTAGTATCGAAGCACAATCGAATCATCACAATCAGGTGTTAAACAGTCAAAACTATTGACCAACAGTAGCAATCCTGCATTTGTATTATCTAAGACAAATAACACCTGGACTAGTGGCAATGGTGGCATAAAAATATTTGGTTTGACAGGGGCTACCCCTGTTAGTGACAATTCTGTAACAAACTTTAGGAATGGTAGTCAAAAAGCTACGCATGTGGTCAACACAAAGAATGCATCCAACAATGCTCAAATCATAAATAATCAGTAACAATACTTTTACCTTAAAAGCACTCGCCATCTACTTTGCTCCAGGTCTTAACAAATTAGCTAGTATCGCTAGGCAGCAATCTCAACACCAGACTCAAATTCCTAATTCAGGAGAAAACTTACTAGTAATAGGTAAGGTAATTGATATGCAAGTTTTTTACATATCTTAATAACGTGTTATTTAAGGACAATTAGAATTTCTTGGCTTTTTAGCTTTTGATGAAAATAATGGAAAAACCATGAATGTATACTTCCTGGTTAATAATTTATTTGATTAAGTTAAATTTTTTCACATAATATTTTTTGTATATCAAGGTTTAATTGAACTCTAATCTAAATAAACTTGGTATACACTAATTTATGGTGATACCTTTAATCTTATAATAAAACATAATTCATTTGATTTTTCGAACTAAATTAAAACAATGAAAGTTGATTTAAAAAATTATTATTAAATAATGAATGGTTAATTTTAATTTCAAAAATTAATCATTCTTTTTTCCTTTTCCTTTAAGGTAAAGAAAGCAGCAAGAATGTAAAAACCAGATTTGAAAATCGTAGTATAGTATTGGAATGGAAGTAAAAAAGGTGAATGTTTAAAATATATCAAGAATGCCACAATTTGTCAGTATCGATAAAACAACGATGATGAAAGATTCCCAGTCATCAGATTGTAAATAAGTTTTTTGCCTCAGATTCCACAAACCTACTTCTTTGTGTGTAAATTTGTAAATCAATTTTAATTTGTTATTAAATTGAAAATAGTAAATAGATTAAATTGAAGATTCTTTTAATAAAGATGTGTATTATATGTATTCTATGTACTAGTATGCTCTCTAGCATGCTGTTCCATAATGATAATAATAATTATTATTATAATTACAAAAAATGTGCAAAATGAAATAGGTTTTTTGTTATTAAACTTTATTGTTTGTTTTACTATTAAATTCTTAATACCAAACGCATAAAATGTCAGAGTCTGTTGACCAAATAAGATTTTTAATTTGAAAAGATACGTCTTATTATAATAAAATATACTACAAATATCGTTTATTTTTATTTTGTAAAAGAGTATTTCTGATCGTGTAAATATAAAAAAAATATACAAAAAATAAAAGAAAATCTAATAATAATTTAAAAATGCTTGCGTTGTGTTGTACAATTTTTCTGTGCATTTTAATGCTTCAGAAACTTTATACGAGCTAAGTTACAAGTGTTTAAACTTTTTGTAATTTTACCATATTTTCAATATCTTTTTTGGGGTATGTATAACTGCACAAATTTAGTAAGCACTATTAATAAACTGAGCAATTAGGGCCCTATCGATGTATATTTTTTAATTTACAATAACATATTTTACGGCTGGGAGAGGGGGGAGGGGGTGATAATTTATCTCTTATCATATTTTATTTATTTTACTTATCATATTTTATTTATTCATATATTTTGAATATTATTGAAAGTACAACGTGACTATGAATAACATTAACAATATATTAAAAAAAAATTAGTATTGTGAGGATTCGAACTCGCGCCTGCATCGCATTAAGCAGCACCTAGTCATCGAAGCTACGAATGTCTATCACCAAACTATGGTTGAAAATTGTATATAAGTTCCGACTCGGTTTTTAATTTAGGTTTGATTAATTATTTTTGTTTAC
Organism: Theocolax elegans; assembly: GCA_026168455.1. Classification (NCBI taxonomy): domain Eukaryota; kingdom Metazoa; phylum Arthropoda; class Insecta; order Hymenoptera; family Cerocephalidae; genus Theocolax; species Theocolax elegans. The sequence goes on along the minus strand of CM047427.1, from coordinate 34,267,508 downwards.
AAGTTTGTTTAAAAAATGATATTTAATTATTTACTTTTCGCATAACTTAAATTTATTACTCTACTTTCTATTAAGGGAACCTTTTTCTTGTAATGCACTGCTTTAATATATATAGTATTACTATTGCTATTAATATTTATTAAACTGAAATTTGGAGACAAATTTCATAATTTGAAATTTTCACGATTGGGCAAATCGAGTGGGATCAAAGGTTATTTTTTTTTTCATCCCTTAAACCATTTTTCTGGTTTTTATGGAGGTTTCACCCCCGCGTATGCAATATTTTCCTTTTCATTTATTTTTGTGCCTAACCGGAGGAGGGTCAATTCAAATCGTCTTTATCTACATGTGGGGCAAATCGAGTGGGGACCTAATGGTATTTTTTTTTCCACCCTTAGTCCGTTTTTTCTATTTTTTACGGAGGTTTGACCCCAGCGTAGCAATGTTTCTTTTTCATTTATTTTTTGTGCCTAACCGGAGGAGGGGCAATTCAAAACGCCTTTATCTACGTGTGGGGCAAATCAAGTGGGACCTAATGGTATTTTTTTTTCGACCCTTAGTCCGTTCTTCTATTTTTTACGGAGTTTGACCCCCGCGTAAGCAATGTTTTCCTTTTCAATTATTTTTTTGTGCCTAACCGGAGGAGGGGCAATTCAAAACGCCTTTATCTACGTGTGGGGCAAATCAAGTGGGACCTAATGGTATTTTTTTTTTCGACCCTTAGTCCGTTCTTCTATTTTTTACGGAGGTTTGACCCCCGCGTAAGCAATGTTTTCCTTTTCAATTATTTTTGTGCCTAACCGGAGGAGGGGCAATTCAAAACGCCTTTATCTACGTGTGGGGCAAAATCAAGTGGGACCTAATGGTATTTTTTTTTTCGACCCTTAGTCCGTTCTTCTATTTTTTACGGAGGTTTGACCCCCGCGTAAGCAATGTAAGTTTCTTTTTCTACCTAACCCGACGAGGGGGCAATCAAAATAGTTTTGCATTTCTTCGTAGGAAAGGTTTGTATGTCGCCATCTATCGGATTTTCTGAAGTACCTTCCAATTGATTAACTCTTAAATCATCAACCGTCGGTAAAGTAGCATTCAGCTTTATGCTGGTAAAAGGTGTTGCGCATGCGCAGTATGGTCTACGTTCTACTCTGTACGTTTTTTATTATTTGTTGCTATAAATCATTACGTTTTATTTATTCTGAGCATAGGGCAAATTAATTTAGCCCAGGGGCAATTATATGCGTGTCTAATAAGTCATCTGGAAGCCTTTTTGGTGGAGATATAGCAGCTTGAAATTTAGAAAATTTAGGCAACATTAAATATTTTTTAACCGAAATCCAAGAGGGGGCAATTAAAAAGTCGAACATAGTTGAAATGGGCAAATTAAGTACTGTTTAAATATATTTTTTTTTTCAAATAATTACATATTCGCAGGCTGACCGGGGGGGGGTATCCGGGCCTTGGTTTCAGACTAACACATAACAGATTACACAGGTCAACATGGTTTTATTCTATGAAAGTGAAGGGTCATTTCCGATGTAATTTTTCATGTAAAATCAGAATCAGGGGTCTAAATTGCTTTATCACATCAGGATTTTGAGGTATCCCAATCTAAAAGTGCAAAATTCGCGAATTTTGGCTATATTTGAGGTTATGTAGCATCATCATATTCTTTTTTCTCAAAAAATAACCAATGATACCTTAACGTGTAAGTCTTGTTCTTCCAAATTCCGTCGAGTTTGCTCAAATAGCTTATTTCTACATTGAGATATTTCATTTTAAAGTTTTCGAGTTTCGTCAATTTCGTTATTCTCAAAATTCACATGATTCTGCCGTCTTTAACGTTCAAATGCAACACTTATGTTCAATTTTTACTTTTGACATTTGTATCACGTTCTTTTGCGACAATAGGTTCTTTAAAACTAAAATTTAAAGTGTATCAAGTTTTACGACCCATAACTAGGTCCTAAGTGTTTCACTTTTTGACTTTCCATATACTTTTTGGCATAGTTTAATATAAAAGGAACTTTCAAGAGTAAGGCGACGATGTTTCAGCACCCAAACTGACCCCTTAGTACTTTGAACGGGGTGAAAAAGGGGTGAAAATCGCTAAAAACGGTCTAGAATTCTTACTCCAAATCGGTAATCCCTAAACCCAAGTATGCCAAATCCACATATTCCATACTCCAACAATCCCAATCACTTAATTAACATGAGTCCCATTTGTATCACATTCTTTTGCGACAATAGGTACTTTAAAACTAACATTTTATGTGCATCAAGGTTTACGACCCAAAACTAAGCCCTAAGTACTTTGAAGGGGGCGGGAAAGGGGCGAAAAATGCTGGATTCGATCGAAAACACAAAACACGATCTAACATGAGAAATTTTGAAGATAAGAAAAAAAGATTTCATAGGGTTGAACATAGTGAGAGGCAAGGGGACTCACGTTAATCAAGCACCCCCGTTCGTGAGAGGCGAGGGGACTCACGTTAATCAAGTACCCCAAAGGAAACAATCCTTACCACGTCCACGGGGTACGTCTGGGTAGCGGTAAAAGTAAGGTTATTACATTTTGGATGTGAAGTTTGAAATACGTGGATTTGGCATACTTGGGTTTAGGGATTGCTGATTTGGAGTAAGAATAATTCTAGACCGTTTTTAGTGATTTTCACCCCCTTTTCACCCCGTTTAAAGTATTAAAGAGTCAGTTTAAGTGCTGAAACTTAGAGTACATCGTCGCCTTACTCTTGAAAGTCCATTTATATTAAACTACGCCAAAAAGTATGTGGAAAATCAAAAAGTGAAATACTTTTCGATCATTTTCAGCATTTCTCGCTCCCTTTTCAGCCCTATTGTTGCAAAAGAATGTGATACAAATGTCAAAAGTAAAAATTGAACATAAGTGTTGCATTTGAACGTTAAAGACGGCAGAATCATGTGAATTTTGAGAATAACGAAATTGACGAAACTCGAAAATTTTAAAATGAAATATCTCAATGTAGAAATAAGCTATTTGAGCAAACTCGACGGCATTTGGAAGAACAAGTCCTACACGTTAAGGTACCATTAGTTGTCTTTTTGAGAAAAAAGAATATATTGATGCTACATAACCTCAAATATAGCCAAATATCGCGATTTATGCACTTTTAGGTTGGGATACCTCAAAATCCGGACGTGAGAAAGCAATTTAGACCCCTGATTCTGATTTTACATGAAAAATTACATCGGAAATGACCCTTCACTGTCTTAGAACAATTCAAACATCTTTTTTTGCAGACCTGTGTTATTAGAGCGAATATCGGTAAATTCGACCATACTGTTGAGCAGCCGCGATAATTGAACAAATTTCTGCGTGCCTGATATACTGTTACATGGCTTACAACAAAAAACGAACCAAATTATTTATTTGCGGGTGCCAGGTACGTTTCTTAATCTAAAATGACTGCAGCAGACCTTTTTTGTTTTCCTCTATTCTGTAGATCTAGAATATTTCTTGAATATATAGATCTAGAATGTTTCTTTTACGTTAGCCGGCAATAGGCATATTTTATTTTTCAGACTACTGTTAGTTTTAAGGTCAACTTTTTTGTTTTGCAAAAGTTTTTAATATGTTACAACTTATGAGAGTGAAATATGTGCTTCAAAGTAATTTGGAAAAGGCTTATTAGTATAAATCATTATTTACTTTCAAAGGTGCAATAGATGTATAGCTCTTTTCAAAGTTTTGTTGTAAATAATTATTTTATATTAAGTAACATTTTTCTTTTATTTGAATAAATGTGTCTACTTTTAAGAAACATTCCGGATATATGATCCTCTATAGAATAGAGGAATCCGAAAAAGGTCTGACGCAGACATTTCAAATTACAAAATGTAGCAGCACCGTAAAATAAATAATTTGATTTGTATGCATAACATAAAAAATAATGTAATTATTCCTACGGGTGCTGTCTGCGCGTAAGACACGAAAGCGAAATCACGACAGTCACCCCAGCCCGCAAAGATTATTTATATGCAATAAAAAAATGCTAATCGACGTATTTTTAATTGCACTTTTTGAAATAACTGCTATTTTTAATTGAACCATCATAGTTTATTAATAATAAATTAATAAAAGAAGTCATCAGGCGTAATTTCAATAACGTTTATTTCTCGAGAAAAGTTGAGTTTTTCGTTGCGTAATTAATATTAAAAAATTGAACCTTTTCTATTTTTAATTGAGTCACCGCTAATTTCTTAAAAAATAATATATTTATTTAAAAAATTAAAAACAACATTTTTGATAAATCGTCTGGGCGACATCGCCGTACGGCGCATGCGCAGATACTTTCGGAAGTCTCTCAGATACTTATGCAAACTACCGCCAATAACCCCTTTTGGGTTCAAGAATTGAAAATTCCGCTGCTTGTTGAAATTGAACAGCGACTTCGGCCCTTAAAAGCAAGTTCGGTTATTTTTAAAAACACAAATCAAGTTCCACATTACTTTTAGATCAGCATTCCGAAACTTCCGAAAGTATCTGCGCACAGCTGATTTATCAAAAATGTTTTTTTTTAAATTTTTAAATAAATATATGATTTTTTAGGAAATTAGCGGTGGCTCAATTAAAAAAAGAAAAGGTTCAATTTTTTTAGTTTTAATTACGCAACGAAAAGCTCATTATTTCTCGAGAAATAGTAGACGTTATTGAAGTTACGCTCAATGACTTCTTTTATTAATTTATTATTAAAAAACTATGAGGGTTCAATAAAAAATAGCAGTTATTTTAAAAAGTGCAATTAAAACTATGTTTATTAGCATTCTTTTTATTACATATAAATAATCTTTGCGGGCTGGATCAGGGGAGTGCTGCTGCTTTGACCTTCAAATGTTTTTAATTTTTGCGAGATAATAACGCGACTCGCAAAAAATATTAAGATGTTTTTTGTATAATTTTTTGACGCGCAAGTGATTTATAATTACTAAATTTGCCTAATTTAATTATTAAAAATTCTGGGTGCCAGCTTAACGAAGCTGCTTATTAACCAGAATCAAATAATACTGGAAATAATTTGATTTATTGATTTGAAGGTTAATTTGATAAAACTTGAACCTTATATACGATAAATATTTCGAATAATTTTAAAGTTTGAAGCTGATAACTTTCAGAGTTGAGTCAGGAATTTTTTTAATTAGATATGAATTTTGCAACATTTTGTATTAGTACTTCCATATTTATTTGTTTTTTCCAATGACTGTCAAATACACATAACAATACTCTAGTGTTGCAGTCTGCAAAATAATGACAAATCCATTAATAAATGCACCAGTATCTGAAATATTAAAAAATGTTAATCCATTTGATACTGATGAACCACGAAAGAAAAGCCGAGAAGATTGGCGGAAAGCAAAAGAACTTGAGGAAGCTAGGAAAGCTGGGACAGCACCAGCAGCTGTTGATGAAGAAGGAAAAGATATCAATCCTCATATTCCTCAATATATAAGTGCAACACCATGGTATTTTGGTGCTTCTGTAAGTAATTGTTAATTATAATGTTTTCATAATTTTTAAAATAAAAACATGTAAAAATGGATAAAGAGTAATTGAATAAATAAATTGTAGAATTGTATCTAGTAGTGCTATTAAGTGGATGGCAAAGATAGCATATTGGCAGTGTTTTTAGAATTTTTAATTTGACCAATAAGTAAAAAAGTTTTTTTAGGTTTTTTAGCTCCAGAGCCCGATTCTTTATAATGTTACAAGTAGAAGATCCATAAGTATTAAGCAATATAAAAAAAATAGTGTGGAACTAGGATGTTCAGAAAACACAACCACATGCTTTATTAAATGTGTCAATCACAGTTTCATTCTATTATTCTTTATTATATTCAATTGATCTATACCATAATTTTACAGATTACTTGTAATACTAGAAAAAAATTGGAATTTGGAGTCAAACACAAAAAATTTTGTTGCATTATTAATCAAAATAAAATAACTAGTCTGTGAAACATATAATTTTGGTAAAAAACTGTAGCTTTGATAAAGAAAAAATATAAAGCTGATCGTATTTTTTATTTCAAAATTGAATTACCTAAAATTTTAGTTAAGTTTTAGTTATAAATAAATTTTATGACGTACATTTTATCTTTTTTATATACAAGAAATTTTATATAACCTTTTTAAAATTTTATCTAATAAGCCATTGTATTTGTTTCTTGTACCAAAGTTAATTTTTATCCTCCTTACCTTACCAAGTGAACAAGACCAAGAACAAGGAACAAGATGTTCCTTTATTTACAAATGATTGACCTTTGTACAAAATTTGAGTCTAAAATACAATGGATTTTTGAGAAATCCCTTATCAAAAAATGTTAATAATGTTGTCCTCTCTTTTTATATTTCTGTCTTATACTTTCTCAAATACTATCTTATTTTATAAATTATAGTAGAATACTTTGTTTAACTCTGTAAATATTTCAGGGAGAATAAAAGGTAATTGACATCTGTTAAGCAACAAAGTTTTTTAATATTTTTAAATTAGTAAATACAATTTTTTTGTTCTTTTTATTCTGGCAACCTTTGTACATGATATTTAGAAATTAATTTGTTTAACTTGTTGCTTACTATCAATTATATACAAATTAACATTTTCATAACTAATAAGATTTTTTATTGAAATTACAAACTATTTTTTAAAAATTTTTTCTGTTAAATTTGAATTAAAATATTTTGCAGAAAGAGATGCCTGATTGACAAATATAAATGTGCAAATTGCCATGCTTTAAAGATATCAACTAAAGATTCTTATTTAAAATTAGATTTTATAAAGAAAATTAATTTTTATTTTTATTTGATTTTATCATACTTTTAAAGAATCAAATTATAATCAATATAAAAATGGAAATAACTATAATAAAGCTGTTAGTAATTGATTTAATATAGAAATAAATTACCATTTTTTCAGGTGTAGGATTAGAGATAAAACTGTAAGAGTACATAGCTAGAAATATTTTTTATATTTTCTGAAATATAATTTGCAATATAAAAACACCTCCTTTTTAAAATGCTTCTTGTTATTATACCATTAATAAAATATTGTTTAGAAATAGTTTTTGAATTTATATGTATCAGAAATAGAAAGTACATTTTTTTATAAAAGTTGCTTTATAGCAAAAAAATAAAAAGTTTTGTTAATATTGTTGAAAAAAAATTCTTTTTTTATTTAAATTTTTTTTTTATAAATAGGGTCCAACGCTTAAGCATCAAAGACCACAACCAGAAAAACAGAAAAAGTTTAGTGAGATAAACCAGTGGTATAATCGTGGCCAAAGTAATAAAGTGGCAACAAAATGGCGTAAAGGAGCTTGTGAAAATTGTGGAGCCATGGGTCACCAAAGGAAGGATTGTTTTGATAGACCCAGAAAAATGTTAGCAAAATTTACAAATGCTGATATTGCACCTGATGAATTTGTGCAACCAAATTTATCACTTGATTATGATGGCAAACGGGATAGGTAAATCTAAATAATATTCACTTACAAAAACTTATTTTTGATTTCTTAGAATTTACAAACAGTTATGTACATCTTATGAGTAAGTTATTACTGTATTGCTAAACTAAACACAGTTCCCGGTTAAAAATATATTGGTATAAAATATATGTAAAAAATATATCTGTAAAATATACCCACTGAGTACTTATATTATTTGGTACATAATTTACCTATATTTTTTACCTGTTTTTTACCATTATCTTTACCTATAATTTTACCTATATTTTCCAAATTTATGCTCAAATTTATATTCCAAATTTATATCTTACATAGCATATAAAATTGAAAATTAATTTAAGCACATTTAACCCTCATCGGTCACTGTTCAGTCAAATCGCATTAAAATTTCATACATATTTCATCCAATAATAATTTTTTTTGTAATTTTCAGACTATGTCAGTTATTTTTAAATTCTTTCAGATATATTCAATTATTTTCATTCATGTTTTTTATAAATTTGTATTTAAAATTTTTTTATATAAAGCGAAAATTTTGTTTAAGATTTAAACTAATGTTCACTATTATTTACACTTACTTACAGTTATTATCAGATTTTTTTAGTTTCTTTCGTTTACTTTTTTCGCTAGGGTAGTTATATATATATATATATATATATTTTTTTAATGGAATATTTACATATTTTTAGCAGAAGTAGTTTTCACAATAAGTGCATAAGGTATACATACATATTGCGAACAATATTTTATGGTAATAATATGCGTTAAATTGTATTTAATAATTAGTATAATGTGTAAAGTGCAAGTTTACGCACACATGAGTCATAAAATACAACTCTACAACTGTAAGTAAATTATAAATAATTTATTACTGTAAATACACTCAATAAATTAAGTTCTTAATTTACAATGAACTAATGTGACATAAGTACATAACGCAAAGTATATAATGCATGACTTTATATATGCTTCCTTTATCTTTAACCCTCCTCGGTCACACTGTGTCAAATGTATATGACATTTTAATGCGATATGACTGAACTGTGACTGATAAGGGTTAAATGTGCTTAAATTAACTTTCAATTTTATATGCAATATAAGATATAAATTTGGAATATAAATTTGAGCATAAATTTGGAAAATATAGGTAAAATTATAGGTAAAGATAATGGTAAAAAAACAGGTAAAAAATATAGGTAAATTATGTACCAAATAATGTAAGTACACAATGGGTATATTTTACTGATATATTTATTACGCATATACTACTGTCAATTTTCACGTTGTCCGAGTACTGGGTCCTTTACCTTATAAAATGATTTTGTTTTGAATAATTATGTGTTTTAAATCATTATTAAAAAGTGATTGATGTCACTTATGAAAATGGAGTAGTTTATATGACTCACAAGGGTAGAGAGACATATTTTATTAAATTACTCAGTGGAACTAACAAGGGGAGTACTTGAACTCTGGGAAACAGATCTTATCCTTACTTTAGTATGTTTTTTGTAATATAAAAATATAAAGAAAACCAAGTTACTAGTTGCCAATGGCCACTTTCACGAAAGTTTTTTGACATGTAATAATAGTTTCAATGATAACTACTTTCAATTTAATCGCTTATAATTCCGAAACAAATAAAGACAGACACTCAAACCACAAACCGAAAAAAAGTTGATTCAAGTAGATGTAATTTGAAAAAAAAGAAGCTTAAATTTGGAGCAAAATTATGAAGAGAATAAGAATAGAAGAATTTTAGGCCAAAAGAAACAATAAATTTTTCATATTTAGTCAATAAAAATTTAGTTAAAATTTCTTTAATTTCTAATTTTTTTCATAATTTTAGTCCGAATTGAGCAATTTAATCATTTTTTTCAAATCACATCTACTTGAACTCAACTTTGTTCTGATTTTTTGTTTGATTATCTGTCTCTATTTGTTTCGGAGTTGTAAGCAATTATATTGGAAGTAATTAAATGTGAAATTACTATTAGATGTCGAATAACTTTCGTAAAAGTGGCCATTAGCAAGCGATAACTTGGCTTTCTCTATGTTTTTATATTGCAAAAGACATACCAAAGTTAGGATAAGTTTCGTTTTCCAGAGGTCAAGTACCTCCCTTGTAAGTATAAGGTTTAACCGGTAGTTTAGGAAGATGACCTTTATTGTTAAGCGGGTTCTGTTCTGTTTTTAACGTATATTTATTCTTGCTATTGGCTTCATCGGTTTTACTCGCGTAGTTTAGAGATTTTATAGGCTGGTTGCCGCCATAATTTGCGTATTTAAGGTGTTCTTTGTCGTGAAGTTTATTGCACGCGGTGGCGTCATGGTTTTATCCACACTTAACACATTTGGTTTGAGCATGGTAGAACCGTGACATATGATTATAACGTTGGCGTTTAAAGCTTTGTATTGGGCGTTTGGCTTTTATGTACGGTTCGATTTTGATTTTTAAAAACGCTGTAGTTTTTAAATTGATTATGTTTTTAGCGTGCGATTCATGAAGACTAAAGTGCACGCGAGCTTCTCGATGACATTTATACTTTCTCTGTACGGAAAAAGTCATTGTTGTCAAGGTCAACCGCGCGTCCACATATGGTCTATTTCGCGGTGAGAGGATAAAAAACTATACAGTGTATGTGTGTGTGTCTGTGTGTGTACGGGAGTGAGAGAGAGATAAATAATAGATGCAGAAATACAACACCCGGGGGAAACACGCCGAGTTAATGACCTCCCCGTGGCACAGGATATGCGCGCATTAACTATTGCGTCGGCTTCCTTCTTTTTTTTTTTACCTTCAGTAATACGCCGAGACGTGTCGTCCGCGTGCTCCATTTTGGTCCTGCCACACGCGGGGAAATTCGCGCGTTATCGCTCGCGCTAATTCACCGCACGCGGCTCTGCATGTAACTTGTCGAAAATTCCTTTGTGGATCTTCAGACAGCTAGAAGATCAAATGAAACACTGCAATAATATTTTTTATGTGGGTTAGTTACTCAATGGTTGTTGATTTCATTCACTTTATCGGGACAAAGTTAAAAAATTATTGGTTAATATTGATCTAGTGAGTAAAATATTTATGATGATTTCTATTTTATATACACATAAAATTAAGAAAATCGTTGTCTGGAAAAATAATTACAAAGCTTTATACAATGTATCAAAGCATATAGTATACACTGTCTATCCGTTTTGTTTTCATGTAATTGGTAGTTACCGAAGAAAATTTTTTAGAAGCAATTAAATGGTATTCTTGTTATTTTAATATATTCCACTGAAACTCCACAGTGGCGACAATACCGCGGCTATTTTTTGCGATTATATAGATTATAAATATATATATATTGTAACGGGGCAACCTAACACGTGCTCCTCCTCGAGCACCGTCGTCGGGGAGAGGACTTACCTGCGCGGCTCTCGTGCCGCGCTGCCGTGTCCCACGATGCAGCTTCACCGCGCACGGACGTTAGCCGTGGTGCAACCGCGGTGAAAGCTGGGCTGCGCCGGTATCAACAACGGCGATTCTCCGCCGCGAGGAAAATCGTCGGATCCGAGTCGAACTCGGAGGAGAACAGGAGTATGCTCCTGGTGACTCGTGCCCGTAATGGTGCACGAGGCTCGGCCGCTCAGAATGCGCGTCAACGAGGCTGTTGGCGCGCCCGCGGAGGCGGCGGGGTAAGCGGGAATGGGAATACGGGATATGGTATATAAAGAAATAATAACACGACGAGTATCTACTATAAACAAAGGACGAGCCAATATAATTTAAGATTATTTACAAAAAGGATATACAAAAGATGTACAGGATATACAACAGATAACAAATACTGGACTATATAAAAATACGAATTATCTACGAATCAAGGTAACCTCGACGGCGCGCAGGCAATCGCGACGGCCCGGTCGCGGCTATATTCGTACGCGCGTACGCGCTCGCGCGCTTCTACGTCCCACGGAGAATACGCAGGAAATCGGGTAACCCGAGTTACCGACCTACCTAGCCGCGTGCGCGAGGAAGCCTGGTTGGGCGAATCGCGTCCTCGAACCGACAGTGCTCGCTGCACTGCGTCTCGCTCTTCCCGGATGAAGTCGGTGCCACACGACCCAAGTTGTAAACAACTTACTTGGTGCGCAGGAATGCGCCGGTGAAACGGCTATTCTCAATCCCGTTCTCGCTCTCTCTCGCTCTCCTTCTCTCTCTATCAAGCCGGGGGTTGTCTCGGTGGGATGTTCCCTCGCGTGGGCTTCTCAGGATCTAGGAGACAGAGCCTTCGACTTCCTGCCGCTCACTCTCACACCCTCTCGATCTCACTTTTGTTCTTTCTCACTCTCTCGCTCTTTCTCCACGTGGATTACGACCGCTCGTCGATACGGCTCGTAACGGACTGCCTAGACTCGGTGTCTCGCGGCCCTTCGCGACGTTACGCGATCGCGCGTAATCACTTAATTACGCGGTTTTCGAGTTTACGGGCTATCGCGATCGTGTTTAAGAACACGTGCCCGTTATAATATATATATACAGGGTGATCCAGAAACATAGGTAACATATATATATATATATATATATATTCCGATTCAGAAAATTAATTCGAGTATAACCCCGTCGGAATTTTAAAAAAATATTAATTAGGCGAGGCGTAATTAATTTTTGAAATGGGCCAATCAAAGGCCGGATTAGGGAAGAAAGGTGAGCGGCGTTGCCGCGCGAGACTAATGCAACAGGTCAACGAGCGAAGCGGCCGAGGCGCCTGAACATAGCTAATGCATATAGCAGAAGCGAAGATCGCGAAAGCGAATGAATCGCAAAATATATTTTACGAGATTGATTGTATGAATAAAATGTACAATCAAGGAAATGATTTTTATTTAAGTTTGAATTAGACCGCATACTAATAAATTCATTACTACTATTATTAATTTACATACTAAATCTATGATACGCGTGCGTTATAATTGAAACCATTATGACGAATTTTAAGACAATAAAATTTTGAATTGATTTAAGTTTTGTGTACTATATAGCCAATAAACACGTTTACCATAAAGATATATCGCTACATATTGGAAATATATTAATTACTTTTGCAAGTATATTGGCAATAATATTGCTAGGTAAAGAATTCCTAGTCCGTGTAAAATGAAATTTAGCTCAAGCCTCAATTCTCCGTTTAAAAAAAATAATGCTACCGCGAGCGCTCTCCGATGTTCGCGCACAGCAAATTTTGTGTTCGCGGAGTAAGCCCGCCGCGGGCGCTCTCCGACGTTCGCGCTCATCAAATTTTGTACTCGCGGAGTAAGCCCGCCGCGGACGCTCTCCGACATCTCGTTGGAGACTTTTCAGTGATGGATTCGAATTTTTTGGAATATATCTCCGTTTTTCTAACCGATGCATTCTTACTGATGTCAGTTAAAGAAGATTTTTTTAAATTTTTCTTTGGGTATGTTGATATCAACATTATATGACTTTATAAACCTGAACTTGCTATCACGTTAATATTGAGTTCAGCTAAACTTAGTATAAACTATATTTTATTTGTCAGTAATTGTAAAAAAACTTTATAAAAACTTTATATGAATTTCAGCTGAACATTTGATATGTTTTCGCCAAACTTGAACAGTCAATTGCACAAGTTCGGTTCAGTCTCGTTGGCCAACCCCATATCAAGTTTAGCCAAACCTAAAGTTTATATAAAGTTCAATTAAACTTTAATTTTTTTACGCGGGTACTTAACGAAATACACTTTTAACTGCAACATTTAAGCCAGACTTAAAGCCATACTTTCACAAACACTTTCAGATATACATACAGCCATACAATTAGTCATACTAAAAGATCAACTTTTCATTCCTTGTAACTACCCTCTGTATTGGTTGGTACGAAAAGCCAACTTAAGGAAAATCAACAAAGGACAGATATTTTAGATAAGAAAATAACACGAAAATGTCTATTACTCGATAAAAAAGCAAATTTCATTCCTTATTACTACACTCCTGTATTTAGGTGGTTGATGAAACTTCTTACACAGTTTGTGCTACTAATGCAAGAACGAGAAGACGATTTAAAGCAATCAACAAAGACAGATATTTTAAAATAACAAAATAACTCGTTGATTTTTCTTATGTCGGTTTTTATTACCAACCAATACAGAGGGTAGTTACAAGGAATGAAAAGTTGATCTTGTCGTATGGCTAATTGTATGGCTGTATGTGTGTCTGAAAGTGTTTGCGCAAGTATGGCTTAAAGTCTGGCTTGAATCTTGCAGTTAAAAGTGTATTTCGTTAAGTATTTATTATTTGTATTATCAATATATTGCCAATATGTTGCCAAAGTATTGTCAATATATTGCCAATATGTTGCTAAAGTATTGTCAATATATTGCCAATATGTTGCCAAAGTATTGTCAATATATTGCCAATATGTTGCCAAAGTATTGTCACTATATTGCCAATATCTTGCCCAAGTATTGTCAATATATTGGCAATATGTTGCCAATATGTTGCCAAAGTATTGTCAATATGTTGCCAATATGTTGCCAACATATTGCCAAAGTATTATCAATATATCGCCAATATGTTTCGTGTCTTCCAAATTGTCAATACTACCGACGAATCGATGATCTTTTATTACCTCAAGTGAATGAAAACGTGAATGAACGTCTGTCTTTGGTTATCCGAATAATTACTAAGATGCGTGACATAAATCCACGATTTCTCATAATACCGATTTTTAGTAAAGATATGATCCAATTAATTTTAATGATATCGATTTGTTCAGCATATACTAATATATTATAAAAAATCAGTTTAAAAATATTTGGTAAACGTAAACATATTATAGATATACTATAACTAGATGATTCCCAGACTATAATAAAACTTCATCGAGGGTTCAGCTAGATTTTATTTTACACAGACTCGGAATTAACCTACTAGCAATATTATTGCTAATATATTACCAATATATTGCGAATTTATGGTAGTTATTCATTGGCATTTTGTATATTGAACTACTAAGTATAAGAAAAATATTGTGTACAATTTGTTTAAATAAATTATTGTAAAGTTAAGATTTAGTTATCCCCATTAATATCCGCATTAACTTCGCTAAACATCCCCATTAATGCATACAAATTTTTTAATTTTACGCGACAAAGCTAGGTAAATAATTAATGACTAATAAAGTTGGATTAAAATGCAATATAACATTTATTTGTAATACATCTATATTATATATATATATCATACATATCAGTTGAATAGAATTTATCGATCTTCCCAAGTCAGAGATGAAGGTAAAAAAGAAATTTTAATACATTTTTCTTTTTTCGTAACGTTTCGGTAGACAATGCTACCCTCTTCAGACTGTATAAAATTTATTAATTTCGATTAGTACATCTCAGAATATATATAATGTAAAAAGGGAACGTAAATGAAAAAATTAAAAAATATACCTTCTAATATCAATATCGTACAATGTTTACAATATTATTTCGCCGCAAGTCGATTTAAATTTTCGCTTCTTTTTCCTCATTCTAAACACGAGGAAACGTCAAACAGATGTATACACGACGAAAATTTCTGCTGTATATGAAACAATACTAGATTCGCGCTTTCTTATATAGGTATAATTAGTAAGTTTGTGTTTATATTTTTTCTATTTATGACGCATGATCAAGGTTGTGTACAATACGTTTGATTTCAGATAAATTTAAATTTAAAGGCTTTTCATTCTATATATAATTTGCGAATACTCTTTCCAACTCATCCCCTGAGGAGGGAGGAGACCGTTGAACGTACAATCGGAGAACGTCTTCTTTTCACGAATGCGGAGCTCGCCAGAGCTGCAAACTCGTTTTTAGTAGACACTGAAAGATGACTCGATTGATCCTCATTAGTAAAAATAAGGCTGACCATGAGAACTCATCATCCTACAGGTCTTTGAGCCTACTTAACACGACCGGAATACTGTAAGAACTAATGCTTAGGCCAACGCTTCTGCAGTTAATAAAAGATGCAGGGGACTTATCGGACCGACAGTACGAATTCCGAAAGGGGCGCTCTGTAATCGGAGCGATAACCCTCGTTAGGAACATCTTTGACGAACATAACGTTAGGTGCCATGCGACCAGGTCACTAGTTTTACTGGCTACGCTGGACGTTAGGAACGTCTTTAATTCGGCGAGGTGGGTGGATATCTTGGAAGCGCTGGAAACAGCATTTGCCTCCATCTTCAGGTGCTAAGCTTTATATAATTGGAGAAAAAGAATTATATCGGAAACTTTACACATTAACTTGCAAAAAGAATCTATTAATAAAAAAGATGTCAGTAAACTACAAACAACATACACATCGCTTATACACAAGTTTAAAAATAAGAAATAAATTGTAACCAACTTTGAAGTCAGATTTTTTCGTTATGCAGTTTTAAATATTCGCGGGTTTTATAGTTATCTTAATTACCGATTACATGTACTTAGTCGAGTGTATCGTCCCATATACAATTTTATTGAATGTTTACATGTTTTTTTTGTTCGAGAGGTTTTGTTTATTTATTTAATTTATTTAAATTAATAATTATTTGAATTATTAAAAAATCACTTGATTAAAATGAAGAAGTAAAAGTGTGACTGATTGCTTTATAACTTCTGTGATTATTTTGTTAACTATTTATGTAATCTTGTTGCTATATTAATTAATTAATAATGTAATGTTAATTATTATTATAGTTAAGAATTGACCCTCCAAAATACTGACAAGTTTTGTTTGAAACGGAATGTGACAAGCACAAGGTAAAGAATTTTTGTTGTAGACGATTATATTTGCATTGTTTAAAGTAATTTATTATTATTAATAAAGTTTAGCACCTGAAGATGGAGGCAAATTTGTCTCCGAAACGATAAATAACATGACTCGTTAAAGCAATCGATAATCTTACCCAAACTAAAAATTCACGAGTGTTAAATATAAATTAATGAAATAAAAGTTGTTTTAAATGCCATAAATACATACCTCTATGTGTACTATAAACGTGTCGGCTACATCATATCTGGTAATTGTTTCCCCTTTTTTGGTTTTTTTAGAACCATTAAGAATTTTAATTAAATGTGATAATAATAAAAATGCTAAAATTTCTTGTGTTGCTGAAAAAATAGAATATTTTTTGTACATGATACTATATTATTGATAAATTATATTGATTAACATTAGCCACAAATGTAATTAAACAAAAATGTTTTTATATAAACAAATTTACTGTTTTAAAATTTTAGGATAAAAATTAAAAAGAGAATTAACTATTCGTAAAAGAACTATTCGTCGAATACTTTTTTCGAATACCAGCTGTTTTAAACAATTATTCATCGAATCATTTTTTCGAATGCAATTATTCGAAAGATAACTATTCGTAGAATACTTAATTCAAATGTAACTATTAAAAAAATATATTTGTCGAATATTTTTTTCGAATACTTGAATCCGATAAAAGCTATTCGTCGAATACTTTTTTTTTAATATTTTTGAAAATCTCTGGTATTACTTTATTAAAACACGTCATATACTTACATTTATCTTGTGAAGTAAATTTGCTCATAAGATCGCGTACACCAATATTTTTTTTTCTTCTTTTGCTAAGTCAATAATACGATTAGCTAGTAATTGCCAATTATCGCTTAAATTTTCATCCTTATCAGCGTACATTCGTTTAAAATCTTCCTATACCTGTATATTATCATTATTATTAAATATTTAAAAGCTAAATTATTATCCCTTTCAAACACGAATATTTTAAAAGTAAAATATAAAGCTTATTTTTATGTATTTTAAGTTTATAAATTTAAAAGTAAAGAAATTCAATTGTTAGAAAATTTTAATTTTTTTAGAATTTTTCAGAAAAATTCAGAATTTTGAATATTTTTCAGTTTAGTATTCGTTTTTATACTCTTCAATATAATTTTGATTTATCAAACAAGTTAAATTGAAATATTAGACTGATCAATGTTACGTCATAAGACTTTTAATTTTATAATTTCAAATCGACAACAAGTAAATTACAACTGCAGCTTAAAGAATGCGAACACAGAGTTTCATAAATGACCTGGATATTAGCAATGAATCGAAGAAATTGTAAATTTACATTTACAAATTATAATTTTATAATGTACAAATAATCTTTTCCAATAAATTGAAGATGTTGACCTATATTCAGACAGTTCGAATTACGTGTCGACTCGTCTCTCAAATACGAAAAGTTGAGAGTATAAAGATAAAATAAGAAAAACCGATTGTATTATAAAGTGCTAAATTAATAAATCATCCTTGTAATATTTAAATCAATAGATAACCAAAGTGTTAATTATTAATCTCCCCAACATACAAAGAAGCAAAGGACTTCAAGGGAAGAAATACAAAGTAAGTAATCAATTAACATAAAAATAATTAATATTAGCGTGGAAAGAGCTTCCTTCTTTCCTGTCACTAGATTATACGTTTATGTCCTGTAAAACGTACTCTTACTTTACTTAAACATTCCCTAGGTTCGAGTACTAGCTAAGTGACAGGCGTCATTGCTTAGGTTAAACTTTTATTATTCAGGACATAACATCAATTTTATAACTAAAATTTAAAATTTATTTATTATATTAATTGCAATGTACATTAGGTCTGAAAAAGTTAAGCATAGTGTATGTAAAAAGGTAGCATCAGGAATATTTATTTATATGCGGTGAAGCAACAAATACATGGATAGATGGCGTACAGCTCTTGAAGCGTAGCTTGTTTAAAAATCTTTTGTCTGGATTTAAATGTAGAATTTCGCTTTTCAATAGTGTTTTCATTCACTTCATGAACTTACCAAACATCAGAATTTAATTTGTTTAAAATTTCCACCTTCTACGTTTAAATGTTTAGAATTGATTAGGCAACAAATATAATTTAGTGAAAAGACAAACATCTAACATTATAACAAAATTTATTTACTTTCAAGTTATTATCAACATTAGTGTTCAGTAAAATAAATAGTATAGCTTTGTAGCAGTATTATCACTTATTTTCTTTGTTTTTACAATATCCTTGAAATACAAAAAAGGTTTAATGGCATAAAGGGGATCTTTTGATCTCTTAACAGTAAATAAATCTGTTAATAGTAAATAAATTTTATAGTGATATATTAAATAAACAGTGAATAATTAGAATTAGTACAGTAATTTGAAGGTTAGGTTTCATTTGTTAGGTTTTACAAGCTTTCAAATTTTGGCATTAAAAATATTTATATAAATGTATGTAATTTCAAATAAAAAATATTTATTTTAAGTTAATTATACTAATAATACTATTTTACAAAAGTTATATATAAAAGACAAATAATTTTTGCTTTAACTTATTATTATTCATTCAATAAATTTATCATTGCATACATTAATAATTTTATAATAAAAATAAACTTTAATAGAAAGATTCTTACAGCTGCCATTCTCACTTATATTATGAACACTATGCTTTACGGATACGTGTGATGAATTATTAGGAAAAAAGCTGGGATTAACATCTTTAAATTCGTTTGAATTATTTGGATTATAACCTTCCTTTATTTCTGCAAATATAATAGGATCACACTATTTACATAAAAACTAATAGTACATTTGTGCTATAGGAGTTCGTATTACACATATATAGTAAATTAGTAATTACCTAACAATTTTCTACGTTAAGCAAAAAAGATAGATCAGGATAACCGATACATCAACAAACTGACTGTGCAAAAATTGAGAAAGTAAACAGCCGATTGAGCCGAACCGGCCGATCAGTACACATAGATCCGTATATATGAGAGACGTGGTGCTTGTACAGTGAGAGTGAAGAGTATGTATAAATTTCAGAATATGATAATGTTGTTAAACTATTGGCACCGAAAAGTTTAATGCTACAAAGAATGAATGCTTATTGAAAGAGGTAGAGAGAGAAAGTTTAAAAAAAGAGCGAGATGCAGATAAGGATGAGGGAGAGAGAGAGAGAGAAGGAGAAGGAGAGAGCGATAGAATGAGTAGCAGCACTAATGTTTATGCAAATAATAAGAACGCGTCCTTTATTCCAAATGATCGAGAATGCTAAATTTTACAAGCGATTTCTACGAGGTCTTAGATATATATAATGACTTAAAATAGAATACCAGTTAAGACTGATACTAAAACTACTCATAAAATGAGTTTATTTTTCTACTCTAACAAGCTCTTGTCGCATCCCGACGAAAATTATATTATTATTTTTCGTAAAAAAAGTACTGCGCAGTATAAAATAAAATTACGGCGTAGAAGACGAACGAAATAAGGTTGATAAAGAATGATTCTAAGTAAATGCAGTAATATAAAGCCTAATTTATATAGCTAAGGGACAGATTAATTTACGAACCTTTTAAATGAAAAAGAGACTGATAAGTAGAGTTTAAGATATTATTCAAAGTCAATACGCATATAGGCGGGGTTGCCGATAGTGAGATCGAAACGAAGAGATGCGCAAGAGTTTCTGTATATTGCACTATAAAATCAATGCTTGGAGAAGAGCCGACGATGAGAGACATGGACTAGAAAACTCAAGCATTAGAAGGAAGTAATAAATTAAGAATCCAAGTAAAAGAAGCCGTTTTTTTGGGTAATGTCGCCGTGATAAAAGGGGGACAGTAAATTCTCCGTATTAACTACGAAGCAATACAGAAAATGCAGGGGATTCGATAATTTTTTGATCACGCACATCTAACGGTCCAATCGGGTGCAAGCACAGAAAAATCGAGAACTACTTACGCAATTTCCATCTAAAGAAAAACGTAAGACAATGACAGATGCATAGATTTTTAGAATATATAAAGAGGACCCAGAACGGACACAGCCTCTCCTAGGTTTTTGTCTAAAGCTTCCGTAAAGCGAAGCTCTGCTAGTCAACTCTTTAATTTTTATCCGAGGGCGAAGCTCTACTACTCGGACTTTAAAAATACGTTTAAAATATATTTAAAGTCAAGAGAGATCTTGTATTCGGGAATCGAGACGCATCGTTGGTATCTTCGAGCCTTAGTCAAGGAACTACAACTTCGACATCTGGCAATCATCGAACTCCGAACGAATACGCATCTAACATCGACGCCCGCAAATCTACCGGGACATCACCAAGCCACTTGACGCCGCTACCTACGTTCGAGGCAGACCTTTGTTCCTTACCATATATATGTATATATACACATTTATATATATCTATTTATATATACACACGTATATATATATATTTGGGTACTTAAGGTATATTCTTTTCGGCTATCTATACGCTTTGTAATATTCGTAAAGGCAAACCTGATATTTTGTATTATTTTAATTACTAAACCAACCGCTTTTTTTACAATAATTATTATTTGGAACTGCAACTTTTTTTTAACAATTCTTCTTTGCATTGCATTTTATTTACAATATTTATTATTTTCAACTGCAACAATTTTTAATTTAAACTGCATTTATTTATAATAATTCTTATCTCGATTATTAATTAGTAATGTTTGTAATAAAATAACATTACGTATATTTTATTATATAATTTGTTAACGTTTTCGCCGTGCGATTGTTTATATAATAAAAATTAAAACTGTTATTGAACTTAAATAATTTTATGCAATTGTTTATAAAGTATTGTAATTTTTTGTGTATTTTTGTCCATTAAAAAGCTGGAAAAATTTAGTTACATATGTTCATTTAAAAAGAAGACATCATATAATTATATTAAGAAATTTAAATAAATAATGCATGATTAATACGAATAAAAAAATATATTATTTTATAATCCCACATTATATCCTACATCTCTACTCTCAAAATAACTTCGCTCGCTACTCCCGGAGACTTAAGGCTAGTCCTAGTCAAACAAGAGTGAAAGGAACGTGAATGGTTTATTAACCATTTGCCTTCTTGTAATATTTTTATAATAGTTGGTACAAGTCTGGACGTGACACTCCTTTATTTAATATTTCATTAATCGCGAATTATCGAAACTCACGTAAACTTTTTATTGCATCGTGGACGGAAACAAACATGATTAAAAACACTCGTAAACTGATATTTTTATTAGAAAGTAACGAAATTATCATTGAGCGTTAAATTATCAATCTATATTATTCGGAAATCAATCGAAACATATTTTACGTTTATTAATAAGAATTTCCGAAGTAATGTCCTATAATATTTTTTAATCTGTCTGATTTATTAACCCCCTGGCGCAGTATCCCGAGATATCTCGTCCAAAATATACGTGATTTGTATATTACGCGTACGCAGGGGGGTTAATTGTAATTTAACGTTAAATTTTATTAAACATTAATACATATACGTTATGCGGTTCAATTGTATTCTAATATTTTCGTCGAGATAATGTCGAGTGTGTACAATTGTCTTCGAACTTAATAACTGAATACACTAATGTATTTTGAATAATCCAGATATTTCTAAAGTATTTTATTAGATTTATATACATCGATGAATTACCTTACAATAAGAAAAGAACCCTGGTAGAAAATTATCTAGTTTTATCGAGGCTTCGCTTAGTTAGTATGGCGAACTATATTGTTGACGTTTTTAAATTCTTTTCCTTCGACAAATAGAGTTACATCGTCTGCGAATGTGGTAGATCTTACTGGAAGTTTTATATTTTCTTGAATTTGGTTTATGGCTATAAGAAAAATTGACATACTTAAAATAGTTCCTTGTGGAACTCCATTCTCAATTGTAACATATTTGGAAAGGTAGTCGTTCACTATAACTCTGATATTTCTATTGTGTATGAAATTTTTTATAAAATAAACAATCTTTCCGATTAAATTATATTTTACCAATACTTCTAAAATTCTATGTCGCCATACTAGGTCGTAGGCGTTTTCAAGGTCGAGACACACTGCAATCAGGTGGTGATTGATAGTAAATGTTTCACATATATTAGATTCTAATATAGCTAAACAATCTGTAGTATTGCATTTTTCTCTAAAGCCACTTTTTTCTTTTATGAATAATATTATTTGATTCAAGTCCTGGATTACCTTCAAATTCTCTAAATTCCCTCTAATCCCATTAGTAGTACGAAAATCTCGGAATATGTTAAATATTCCCAAAAAAAGTCCTATACTTCCTTTGGAAGTACTTGACTTCCGGGAAACGGATTTTATCCTAACCTTGGCATGTCTTTTCTAATATATAAGTATGAAGAACGCCAAGTTATTACTTGCCAATGGCCATTTTTACGAAAGTTATTCGACATCTAACAATATTTTCAATCAAAATTACTTCCACTTTGATTGCTTATATCTCAAAAACGAAAATTGATAGAAATTTAAGCCCCCAACTAAAAGATAGTTGAGTTCAAGTAGATATGGTTTGAAAAAGGAAGCTTAAATTGCTCAATTTAGAGCAAAGTTATGAAGAAAATAAGAAATTGAAGAATTTTATGCCTAAAGAAAAAAACATTTTTTTTATAAATTTTTGGTTAGAATTTCTTTAATTTCTTATTTTGTTTATAATTTTGTTCCAAATTAAACAGTTTGAGTTTCTTTTTTTTAAATCATGTCTACTTGAACTCAACTTTGTTCTGATTTTTGGTTTGATTGTCTATCTCTGTTTCAGAGTTATAAGTGATGAAATTGGAATATAATTATCAATGAAATTATTATTAGATGTCGAATATCTTTCGTAAAAGTGGTCATTGGCAAGCAGTAACTTGGCTTTCTTCATATTTTTATGTTACAAAAGACATACCAAAGTTATGGTAAGATCTGTTTCCCGGAGGTCAAGTACTTCCCTTGTTAGTACAGACATCCTGGAATGCCTTCGGATTCCCGAAATTCCTAAGAATCCTATAATTAGTGCATAAATTCCGGAATATCTCAGTAATCTTCGTATTTCTCATAAGTTCCCGCAATTACTACAGATATTCTGGATGACCTTAAGTCATAGTTAAGTATTCGCAAATTCCGAAGACATTCAATAAATAGTACACATATCCCGGAATATCTGAAAAATTTCTGAAAATCTCCAAAAAACCGTAATTATTGCAAACATTCCAGAATACCTTAAGGATTGCCGAAATACCCTAAAAATCCCTTAATTAGTGCGGATATTGCGGAATACGATAAAAATTCCCGAAATTCCCAAAAAAATACCTTAAGAGGACAAGCGTGTTTAAAAACCTAAAAAATAGGTAAGTGTTTAAACATACATAAAAAGTTTCAATTTAAATTTTAGATAATGAAAAATAATGGGCAAATGTCCATTGATCCAATACAGGAACACTTGATATGATTCTTTCTTCTCATTCTGTAAATTAAATAGCTACAAAGATTTATACATTCTAATAATTACATACAAATAAAATGAAATGCTAAAATAGGGTGGGGTTCGATTTGTCAAAGACTCATTCCAAATGTGTGCATTGTTTCGAATTTCAAAAATTAGAATGCATTTTTATTATTTAGAACCAAGAGATATATGCAGATCATTATTTCGAAAGTAATGCACTCTTCAGTTTTTATATATTTTTCCAAAAATTCGAACTTTAAAGTGTAGACAAATAACTTTTATAATATTTACCTATTAACACCTTGATAGCAGACAATAATTTTGAAAATTATTATTTGGAATATTTTTTTAGAATTCGAAATGTTGCACCTAATACAAAATAACTGACAATTTTATTACTTTTGAAATAATGATCATTCTATTTGCTTGGTTCGAAATAACAAAAAAAAACTATTCTAATTTATAAAATTCGAAACATCGCACATATTTTATACGAACAAAAAAAAGGTATCTGATAAATCTGTTGAAGTGTAGAATTGTTTTTTTTGTTTTTTTTTTATTTTAACGTCGCTCTTTTTATGGTTTCAAATCGGTGATAATGAGCGGCGGAGGTCATACGATATCTTTGTAAGAAAGCACTTTTTGAAAATACATTTC
This sequence comes from Theocolax elegans, assembly GCA_026168455.1. NCBI lineage: Eukaryota > Metazoa > Arthropoda > Insecta > Hymenoptera > Cerocephalidae > Theocolax > Theocolax elegans. Next base: position 34,243,047 of record CM047427.1, on the reverse strand, counting down.
CCAGTGGTGCTTGTATCAATCGGCCGGGGCCGGCAATCAAACGTGGGGCCTCAAGATTACAAACCCGACCCCCAACCGACCAAGCCACTGCAGGCCTCGAACAAGGGAAGTACATGACCTCCGAGAAACGGATCTTGTCCTAACTATGGTATATCTTTTGTAATGTAGACATATGAAGAAAGCCAAGTTATTGCTTGACAACGGTCACATTGACGAAAGTTATTCGACATTTCAATGAAAATTACTTCCAACTTAATCGCTTATAACTCCGAAACAAATAAAGATAAACAATCGAATCAAAAACCAGAAGAAAGTGGAGTTCAAGTAGATATTATTAGAAAAAGAAGCTAAAATTGCTCCATTTGGAGCAAAGTTGTGATAAAAATAATAAGTTGAAGATATTTTAACCAAAATTTAATTTGAAAAGTTTATTGTTTCTTTTAGCCTAAAATTCTTCAATTTCTTATTTCCTTCATAACTTTACTCCATATGGAGAAATTTTAGCTTCTTTTTTTTTAATTATATTTACTTGAACTCAACATTTTTCTGGTTTTTGATTCGATTGTTTATCTTTATTTGTTTCAGAGTTATAAGTGATGAAATTCGAATATATAATTATCATTGAAATTATTATTAGATGTCGAATAATTTTTGTAAAAGTGGCCATTGGTAAGTAGTAACTTGGCTTTCTTCATATTTTTGCATTACAAAAGACATTCCAAAGTTACGGTAAGATCCGTTTCCCGGAGGTCATGTACTCCCCTTTTAAGTGAAGAATTGTAGTGACATTTCAATAATTATACTTTGTTAAACATTAATTTTTTTACATTGCTTATTAACACTAGCAAATTAAAAAAATTATTCAGCGTTCAGCAGGGACTTGATAATAAACAAACTACAAAGCAGCTGTCAGTGGAGAATAAATGTCAGGTTATATATTTCTATGTTGTATGTAATTTTTATTTACTCCGTCAAAGAGCACCAATGCTGCAGTGCAAATTCAAATTTTTTTACGTAAGTGGTGAATTTTCAACAAAATTCTGTTTCTTAATTATAGTTATAATTTTATAATATAATACAATCATTACATGCGGTATAGAAAATATGATTTTTAATATCTTCTTTGAAAAAAAAACAATAAAATATCGATTTTTTTGCAATTATAATATACATATAATTTGGATTGGACCACTTTATCTGGAATGCCCATATATATAGTATCGACGCGGCCAGCACAAGAATCGGCACTTAGCATATGGCGCGCGTATCGGTAGGCAGAAGACGCAGAAAAGTACAGCTACGACCAATTGCGGGCGTAGCGCAGTGGTAACGACCACGCCTTCGGATCCGAAGGGGCTCGGGTTCAAGACCTGACGACCGCTCCATTTTTTTAATTTGTAGCAAATGAGTCTCGTTGTTACAATATATATGCGTGGTTCTCTGCATAATCGGGGACGAAAAAAATGAATATTGCTATAACTGTGGGAATATGTTGTAGAGATGTCCAGTAGCTCTCCTGCATTTTTTTCAGATTTTTTTGGGGCCATGAAGGGTGTACATTCTAAAATAAATTTTTTTGGTGCCATTATTTTAAGTTACAGAGAGACAAAGTTGACATTTTAGCACTTTTTTTGCATTTTTATGAATTTGTAGCTCCCAGGGGATGCATTTTTCACTAAAAACATAAATATGACTTTTTTTGTACAATTTTCTGAATTTTTCATTAAAAATACTTTTAAAGTCTTAAATCTATTCTGTCACGCTCTTATAAGCCATTTAAACCTTAAATAGTGAAAATCAGCAATTCTGCTCCGGACTCTGGAAACCTAATGCTGTCTAAAAGATGTCTTTTTATACTCAAAAACTGCCTATACATTTCCAGAGTGGGTCTAGGTAATTAAGATTACTTATGGTCAAAATATATGGAAAAGTGCGCGAAATATTAATAGAAATGTATATTTGTTCCCTAATAACGATGAGTCTGTTAACATGATCATTACAAAAAAATTCATGCTGTTACCTTGGAGTGGTAGAAAAGCATCTCTACTTTTTACAATATCAATCTAATTTCCTGTAAGCTGTTAAAAATACAAATATTATTATATCATTATAAAAACTTAATTTTTAAACATTTATAATGCTGGATTTTTAGTTTTACAACCCTAATCTGAAGAATTATAATAAATGTATCAACATTATTATTATTTTTTTTTTTGGAGTCTGTGGTAATGACATTTTACGCACAACCGGCAAACTATACACCCCCTCGCAAGAGCAGACAGTCCACCGAGTGTGGGACTCAGTAAAAGCAAACTACTAATACCCACTAAACCCACATATCTCTGTTCACACCGACACCAGCCCGGAACTGTTATTCACATTACTTCAGACTGGACGGCTGTCCTTGTGTCCACAAAACACATTCATTCTTTTACTCTTTCATTCTCGAATCCCATTCGCTCAATCTATCAGACATCCCTCTGCTTTTTTGCTCCGCAAAACATTCGTAACGTAATTTGCGATCAGGCGCCAGTTGTCCGTCACGCCCGCAGACGAAGAACGTATGATCAACGTCATCATAGACCCATCCGCAGTACTTGCATTCAGGTGAAGCAAGTCTGCCCATCTTGTGTAGATAGCCGCGGAAGCATCCGTGTCGAGAGAAAAATTGGGTGAGATACAAATCTACCTCACCGTGCTTTCTCCCCTTCCACGGAGCAACCGCAGGGATAAGTCTACGCGTCCATCGTGCCTGTTGCGTATTCGTCCACCGGGTTTGCCAGAGTTCCATAGTATTTGTACGTTCGTCTGTCGCAGCGTTGACCCGTGCTGTGTCTGCGCTTCGATCGTACATGCGCTTTCGTTCCATCGCGAGTAGGTCGATCGGAATTACGCCCGTGATAATAAGAACGGCGTTTTTGGACACCGTCCTGTACGCGCACGCGATTCTTAACGCGCCCACCCGCATGTACACTAGTTATCGCTTTCGTTTGTCTCTTAACGTGTAACGCGTCCGCCCAGATTTCCGTCCCATATAGCATGATCGAGTGGGTAACGCTCATAAGTAGTCGTCGAGTGCTCGGTCTCGATCCGTTCATATTAGCCATGAGTCTGCTCAAGGCTTTTGTCTTTTCTTGTGTTTATTTAGTCACCGTGCATATGTGAGGCCAGAAACTCAGTTTCGTATCCAGAGTCACCCCTAGATACTTGACCTCGTCTCAGACCACCACGTGTTCGCGCCCGATTATCAACGATATCCCCGTGTCGCTTCTTCATCTAGTTAGAAGCACAAGTTCCGTCTTTTATAACGCAAGATGCAGTCCGTGGTCTTTCATCCATCCAGTCACCCGCCGCATAACCTGGTTTAGTTTTAGCTGAATCAGGTGTGTCACGTGCCGCGATAATGGCCGCAACATCATCAGCGTAAGCGACGACGGATGTGTCCGTCGGCATCTCTATTCGGAGAAGACTGTCATATAATATGTTCCAGAAGTCTGGCCCTAGAATGGAACCCTGGGCGACTCCTGCGGTTATTCGTCTGTCTTTTCGTCCGTCAGTGGTCTCGTAAGTAAGACGTCGGTCCCTCAAGTAGTCCTTCAGCATTCGGGGAAGGTAGTCGGACACCCGGAATGATGTTTCCAGCGCTTCCAAGATATCCACCCACCTCGCCGAATTGAAGACGTTCCTAACGTCCAGCGTAGCCAGTAAAACTAGTGGCCTGGTCGCATGGTACCTAATGTTATGTTCATCAAAGATGTTCCTAACGAAGGTTATCGCTCCGATTGCAGAGCGCCCCTTTCGGAATCCGTACTGTCGGTCCGATAAGTCCCCTCCATCTTTTATTCACTGCAGAAGCCTTGGCCTAAGCATTAGTTCACACAGCTTTCCGGTCGTGTTAAGTAGGCTCAAGGACCTGTAGGATGATGGGTTCTCAGGGTGACCCTTATTTTTACTAATGAGGACTAATTGAGTCTTCTTCCAGTGCTTACTAAAAACGCCCTCCACCAGGCACCCGTTGAATGTGTCGAGGAGCACCGATGGTCATCGCCAAACGACGAAACGTAAGATTTCCAACGTCACACCGTCAGGGCCCGGTGCCTTGTTAGGTCTCAACGAGTTTGTAGCTCTGGCGAGCTCCGCATTCGTGAAAACAGGCCATTCTCTGTTTGTACGTTCAACGGTCTCCTCCCTCCTCACGGGATGAGTTGAAGAGACCGTCGACAATCTTGTCCATCGTCTCTGCGTCCTTAGTTACCGGCGGAACCCGTCTCCCCAGTTGGCGAGTCACGATCTTATTACCCGTACCCCAGGGATACGAGTCCACCTCGTCCGTCAGTCTTTGCCAGCACTCTTTGTTGCTGTTATTTATGGCCCACCGCAAGCGCCTCCTACTCTGTCTGTATTCTACGGTGAGATTTAATGCGGTTTGTCGATCGCGAGCCCGTTGATCCTTCCGTCTGAGTGCTAGGCAACTTCTTCAGATGTCCGCGGTCTCGGCTGTCCACCAGTATGTCTCTCGTTTATTGCGTGCGTAACGTTTTCGCGGCATAGAGGCTTCATATACTTGTCGAAGAAACTGGGTTGTTTCCCTGACAAGCGCTTCAGCCCTATCGCGATTAGTGATTCCATGACGTTCCATTTGAAACATTGGTTCTTCGCGCGTCAGTCGTCTGTCCAGTATGTTTAGGTCCAGTCGTTCCACGTCCCAACGAGGGGGACGAACTACCCGAATACCTGTCGTTCGTGATTTGTGCAGAAGACAAAGCTCCAACAGCAGTAGTACGCGTTTGTTTGTCTCGGGAATCCTCCACTCGACCGCGCGCGCGTTAAAGTCGTCTGCCACAATTTTGTTGCCGGGGATGTCTCTCACGGCGTCTTCGAGAGTATCTAGCTCCTCCGCATATTCGAGGGCACTATAATTCGGGCTAAGGTAGACGCTGACGTAAGTGACATCGCTCACCGTTGCCCAAACGTAGCTCTCCCCGGATCCGCGCGCGATGATCCGCGTTGCCCATTCCCCGCGCACCCATAATGTCGATGTACTCGTGCTGCTAGCGAGCCAGTTCGGCGGTGTTAAATCCCGATACTGTTCGCTAAGAACGAGGATGTTTGCGTCCATCTCCGCCGCAATCTGAGGGAGCAGCGCGTGTGCCATGCTACTCCAATTCATATTGCATTAGAGAACAGTTGCCGGCATTCTATTGTATTCGTCTTCGTCGTCGTCAGTGCTGCCTTAAATGCTGCACACGCATCCGAACCAGCAACGTGTGCGAGGCATTTGCTATCCTTCTTAGGACAGAGGAAGCACTCTAGTGTGTTTTTGCACGCCCGTGCATTGTGTCCTTCTCGTGTATGTGCGGTCCTTTGCAGTCGTTTTTAATATGCTCATATCCGAGGCATTTATGGCACCTGGGTACACAAAGCCTAGGTTTAACGCGGCAGTTAACCCAACCGAATTTTATTCTTCCTTTTTTTAACGATTGCGGTCGCGTCCTTCGCGTCAAAATCGCATACCCCAAGGGCCAAGCCTCGGGCGTTAGACTCAATATCGTGTACCCTTTGTTCTACGTTGTTCCCGAGTTCGCGGTTAATGGTGTCCCTAACGTTGTTTTCTGTCGTTACACTGTCCAGATCGAGAAACTCTAGCGTTGCAATAGTTGTCAAGTCCTTGGACTCCGAGGACGACTTGCAAGGTCTGTTGGAAATCTTGCCGCGTCTCTTGTTTACCGAGTCACAGCAAAACACCACCCTCCTTGGTTTTACAGATCTGTCGTACGTCCGTCTTTTTAGGTCCGTCTTCGTAGGATCCACCTACAGACGTATGGTCTGTAAAACATCCTCATACGTCTGACCCTCCGCCGGTTTGATCAGAATCGTGCTTCTGCCCTTCGTGGGTTTTGGCCGATCTGACTGCCAGTTTTGATGTGCGCTGGATTGCCCAGGCAGTTCGTCCGTTCGCGTGTTAGCCGCTGCCGTCCTCTTTTTTTTGGACGACCGTCTACCAACTTTCTGTCTGAGGCACGTCTTTTGTTTCCGTTACAGGCTTTTCGGGTGTAGGGGTTTGTTTGTCCAGTTTCCGTTTTTGTTGTTGCTGAGGTGTAGACACATCCATACATACGGCTTTGTTCACCATTGTCAGTTTGCGGAGCAATTTCATTCGCTACAATTCATACAACGCGACTTTAACCGATTCATTTATCTCACTCATTCAATTGCAATTGTTCATACAACTTGCTCTCTGCAGCCTCCCAACTAGTTAGCGACCCTCCGATGTGGCGTGCGAGTTTTCCTGACGCAGTTACCGCCACGCCAGCCATATTACCTACCGGCGTGATGGGGGAGCTGGGAAGCCCCCGTGACCCTCCTGAGTCGGATGGCTCAGGCAGCCTTTTGTACCTGCAATTTTAATAGAACTTGTCATTTTCTTGTATTTAATTAATTTTTATCCCCCCTGAATGTCAGTCCGGTGGCACCGACCGTTTCTCCCCCACGACTCGCATTCACGCAGGTCGGTCTAGTTTATAGAGCCGCCTTTCAATCAAATCCCGCTTGAAAATACCCGTTTATAGGGCTTCCTACTGCACATGGGCTCAGCTAACTCTAGCGGAAGTATATGTGTGTTTAGTGTATGAGTAGGTGTAAAAACAACAACTTACCACTATCAGCTGCGTTTGTATCCCACTGTCCGCTGTCGCGTATTCAATATATTAGCGACTGACCAGAGAGACTGAATAGTTCCACTATTCGCAACCTGTGGACGCGTCCGGTAGCATGGAAAAGTGATCTGCCCTCCAAAGGAAGGTTTTCACATTACTTCAAGCTGGAAAGCGTGGCTGTGACGTGCGTCATTCGGTCCTACCTTATACTTTCGTCCTCCATTGAGACTGCCACTTATCGTGAAGCCCTTTCTAGCGGTTTCAAGCGCGCGCCTAAAGATGGCGCAGGCTCTGGACGAGTTACTCCCTGAGCACCCGTTGATGGACAAAGAAAGCATTGGGGAGCACTCTTGCAATTTTTAAGTTTGTGTCCAGTCTCGCCGCACTTGTAGCATGACGAGGACCTGTCCACTCCTTTACACTTCCGTTTCGTGTGGCCAAAATCTAGGCACCGATAGTACCTCTCGACCAAAACTCGTTCCCGGACGCGACAACTTAGAAAGCTGACGCGAAGATGTCGCAGCTTGTCAGCAGTCTCGAGATCTAGCTTCACGATTGCTGTCTTCTGTTGACTACGGTTGGGGCCTAAAAGTGTCACCTCTCGACGCTTCTGACGCTTTCTCATTCCTATCAAGAGGCGCCTGTCCCGACGTGGTGCTCGGCTTTTTTTCCGTCAGATGGTGGTACCTCCTTTCGAGGCTTCTTCTTCTTTCGGCTTTTGGAGGCTTCGGGGGAGCTTTGCCTGCATCTTAGTTGCAGCCGCTATGACGGCTTTAGCTATTATACCTCTTCTCTTAGGCCGCCGACCATTCTCGTGACCAACTCGATAATCCTCGACTTGACACTTGTAATCGTCGACTGCAGAAAATATCTCCTTAGTTTTCCCTTAGAACTCTTGTACAAGGGTGTGTAAGGTCTTCAGGCCTGTCTTGACGACCATGGATATGTTAGGCTGCTTTGCGCAAACTGCCAACATTGCCTGAAGTTCGTTCTTTAGATGGTCGTAAGTGGTATCGATCTCCTGTTGCGCCTTCTCTACCTTCTCGTATTGTTTGCGGAATATTTGTATCTCCTCTTGAGATTCCATACTATAGGCAGAGATGCCGCTAATAGCACTTCCAAGGCTGGTAACGCTGCCGCTTCCTAACCTGCTTGCAGAAGTAAAACTCAGCATCTGTAATGACGGCTGCTGCTGGGGGTTTTCTTTCGAGGACCCTACCTCTGACGTGTTCATAGAACTAAGCGGTTTGTGGCCTCCCAGTTTGTATCCATAATTTGGCGCATTTTAGAATTTTTATCGGACCACTTCACATGGAATGTCTCATATATATATATATTGCGTATGTATAAAGTCTACTTTTCGTCGCTAAAGGGAATAAAGTTGAACTGTCTCCATTACAAACTATTTTTGAGATAGTCGCAAATCTATACATAGAAAATTATTTTTAATTATAATATTAAAAACTATACAATAATGAAATAATACAAATTCAGTAAAGTAAAGTGCAAACTCATCATAATATAATTTTTTTTTACATTTTTATTCTGCGTTTTTGTGTAGAAATGTATTTATGTACTTTCACACATTTATGAAGAGTCCGTATACCTATCGATTTCATACAGTTATCGAGAATTACTATTTTCCACTATTATCTTAAACAGTAGAATTTTTCATTTTTTTAAGCAGAACGCATTAGCCTATAATAACAATGCTTAGAGAAAATAAAAAAATATGCATATATGAAAGTGCATTATTTGATAATATAATAAATCCGACAATAAGTTGTACTGCATGAAAATTAGTTTTTTTATTGAATCGTGAAATGTTAAACAAATTTGGCAGGAGTGCCAACTTAAATCGGGGCTAGAAAAATCATCATCTGAACTAACGTATTTTCCAAGCGAATTTTTGAGTTAAAATCTTCTTCAAGCGATTTTTGAGTTAACGTGTACTCCAAGCGATTTCTGAGTTATCGTGTACTCTAAGCGAATTCTGAGTTAATGTCTTCTCCAAGCGAATTCCGAGTGAACGTGTTTCCCAAGCAATTCCTGAGTTAACGTATTCTCCAAGCGATTTTTGAGTTAACATGTTTTCCAAGCAAATTCTCAGTTAACGTGTTCTCCAACCGATTTCTAAGTAAACGTGTTTTCCAAGTTATTTCTGAGTTAGAATGTTTTTATTCGGAAGCGAAGATATGTACTTACCTCCCATTAGAAATTGGTAGAGAACCATAAAAATCAGTAAATAATATTTCTCTTGTTTTATTTACAAACATAGGTTGAAACGCACTTGTACATTTAACTGTCATATTTATTGCTCAGACAATTATCACAAACTTTTAATATTACAAAACACTTTTTTCGTGAAATAGGTGCAAGAAAATATTCTATTGTTATTGTATAAATTTTCTTTGGCCTTATATGCGCATAATACTCATGTAATTGTTCGACTAGATTTTTCATTGTACTCTCCGGTAATACAATTTTTGGTTTATTGTTAATTTGCATAACAAATCATTAATTATTTTAAAATGAATAAATTTAGCATTATTCTTTATTTTATTAAATATATTGTATCACGCTGCAATGGGGATTAGAGAAGGTGAGGTAATTAATAAATAATAATTAAGATTAAATATAATTTATTAATTGTGCTTCTTTGTACTGAAATGTGGGTGCCAGTTGCGTCGATTATTACGCAGGCTCTTAAGCGGCTACGGATTAGTGGTTCGCTCGGAGGACCGGGACGAGGTATAGGATGACGTTCGGAATGTAGTTCGCGATCGATTGCACGTCCGCTATCGGTAATCGCGCCGTACGGATATGCGCGGTAGACAGATTCAATTTGCGGCTGAGTGCGTTGCTATGATCGGTAATCACGATATCGGGATCTACGCGGCAAGGTCGGGGGGGGGGGGGGCAGTTATTTGCATAGATACGTTAGGGAAGTACGGAACGATATAAAAATAAGTAACTCACGTAATGAGATGTACAAACCTTTACAATACCACGGCACTCTTGCTCAAAACCCAAAATACTTGTGAAGAATACGTGAATAACGACGTGAAGAGTTCTGTCTCCTCGGCGTCGTCGAAGTGAGAACTCTGCGTGCGTGCATGCGTCATAACAGCCCACTTATAGTGCGTACGCGGCTTTACTTGAGTGCGACTTAAGTAAGATGGCCGCCAAGTACTGTTTCCGTAGTCTTTGCGTTGCCAACAAGGACGATAACAACGATGGAGTTGGCGTCGACGATGTAGACTGTTCTGACAGGTAAGAGGTTTACTTCGTTCCTTTCATATTCGTTGTCGACTACTAATTTCGACATTTCAGGGCCGCGTTATAATACACGGCGCGCGAACTCGTTAGATTTTTTCTGGGTAGTCGCAGTCGCTACCTCACACTCACTCTCCCTCTTCTGGATGCAAGATCGGCTCGATGGATGCAATGAATTGCTCGAACTGCTCGGAACTACTGCACGGCGATAATCTCCAGGTAATCATGTATTTGAAAGACGGCTCGTATCTTATTTAATATACTGTGTGGGGAGTAATAACATTGCTCACTTAACCTTTTCCAATGACCTGTTCTGTACACAATTACATAGGTATATGCACACTCCTATATGTTTCCTTGTATTAAACACTATTACATTAGCTGGTGCTTACAAAGTGCTGCTTGCTGTATACGTTGGTTCTGGTTGGCTTACTGGCTCCGCTGGCTCTTGCACTCTGATAGTGCATATTCTAATAGGTAGGAAACATTGAAAATTCGCCGTGAGAGGTCGCTCACCTGGGGGGGGGGGGGGTCTACTTGTGTGTACCCGAGTGTCCCCGACGGTGGGATATAGTGATCTATTAGACCAATAATAGATTACTTTATTAAACATGAGACTTCTTTATAGGTAATAATATAGACATATTACGTTAGAAGGCACTAATTACCTCAAATACGGTAAGTCGAGATACTATTTGGGACAATGATGGCATGTAAATTAGTATCTAATCATGTATCTAGTCATTTTTTGACCAATTTAGCTGAAATTTATAGGGTAACTTCCTTATAACTTCCTTATAAATTTTAAAATAAATATAGTTTATTTACTATGTGTTGACCTCTTACGAAACTTTACAAATGAATTTTGAAAATTAATATTTAATAATTTTATGTATAAAAATATCTTAATTTAGTCAAAAGTTATGAAAGAAATAAAAATTAAACGAAATTTTGGCTTAATAAAATCATTAAATTTCAATACTAAATTTTCGTTAAAATTTCGTCTATTTTTTTATTTCTTCCATAACTTTTGACTAAATTGAGCTATTTAAGTTTTTCTTTTTTCAAAATATATCTACTCAATCTCAGTTTTCTTCTGAAATTAAGTTAGATTGTACGCTTTTCCTCGTATCCGCGTTACAGCAATCAAAGTTAAAAATATTTTTGGCGGTATGTTTCGTTATATGCTTATATCAATGGTAAGAAAGATCATTCGATTCTATAATTCCGGCTTTTTACATTTTTATAGTAGAAGAAATGTCTTAGAGTTTGGTAAAGATTCGTATCCTGCAGGGTTGGCCCTCTCCTTGTCGTAATATTATACAAAAGACTTGAAAATGAATTGCTCACACACTATAATAATAACCTGCCAAAATTTAAACTTCTTAAGCTTTTGGTTCGGCTTGGCCTTCCGAGAAAAAGTTTTTTTTGTGTATATCTTACTACATATAATTTTCGGATTATCTACATAGACACTGCTATAAAAGGAATATAAAAATTGTTACAATAAAATTGGTATGTGCTTATAAGATCTCGGTGGATATCTGCAACGCGAGACAATCTCTGCGACGCGCCGAGAGTGTCTCGCTTCGCAGGTTCTTTGCGAGTATAATTAACCGCCGAAGGCTTCCGAGAAAAAGACGTTCATTTTTTTAACACACATATACTGAGAGAATTTTTGGACACCCGCTGTAATTGCTCAAGTCAGTTGCTGTACATAACCTTTGGGGCAGCAGCTCTACTAATTTTTGTACCGATGCTGCTCAAAAGTGAGGATTTTTCGCTGTTAAGCGACATTCACCGTGCGATGCGCGCGGGACGACGGCGGTCGACGGATGGTTCGACGCAAGAAGCTGCGTACGCACGTCGAGCCCGGCCAGCGAAGCAGTGAACGAGCCTGCCGAAGCTCGAGGGAGCTCTTCGGTACGCCGTCGCGGCAACATTGACGTCGCGTTGACAATACGATTGCTATCGTCCTTCATGTGTGTGTGTGTTAGGAAAGCAACATGTCAAGCGTCTATCCAGGATATGCTCCTCTATACCGCCAAGGTGGGTGAACGCCTTCGTTGTAGGTGCAGTGAATTTATTCCTTCTTTTGTAAGTGTGCTTCCCATCTCTCCCCCCTTCTCACTTGTGTAGCAAACCGCCGCAGCTCGTAAGCAGCCGAGCATTCGTTTTATAAAATCGCCAAAATTATACGCGGCTGGCGCCCAAAACCCTTTATCTATTATTATAATAAATTATTACTATTTTTATCAATCGTTTATTTCGCCTTTGTCGCCATGCCCTAATACCCTGCGTGATCGTTACGAAATGTATATAGAAAACTATTTTGTATTGTTAACCCTATCTCGTTTGAGCTTGTTAGGAACTAGCAGACGATGGTTCCCTCTAGAAGGTGCGTGCACAGTTCGACTCGACAATTACTTTGCACCTCCTACACTCGATAAACGGAGTACGATTCCAAGTTAGTATTAAGTAGAATTAAACATATTTCCAATGGTATTATTTATAATGTATAAAAGTTAGTATAAATAAACGTAATGAAACAATCAAAATTGTATATAAAGATAAAATCACATGTGTCCCTCCATCAACGGTCTCCATAGAAGTAGGTTTACTTGTTGTTTACCAATAATGTTTTGCTCATTGCTTAATTTAGTAGTGATTAAAAAATTCATTTAAACATACCAATTAATTGATAAAATTATGGAAATTGTTCAGAAATACTTAGTTTATTAATATTACAATTTGTAATAAAAACCAAAATAACGATTTTAAAGGGTTAAACCCAGGTTGTAATGCAATTAACAACCAATTTGATTTTAAAAGTTGTACGACGTTTCGACTGCCAGGTTTTGCAAACCTCTTCAAGTACTAATTTATTGAATAAAAAAATATAAATAAATATACAAAAAAGTTTTTAAATAACAACAATCCAAAAAAAAAAACACTATATATAACAAAACAATCTTTACCAAATAATTGTCAAACAGTTAGCACCGATGTTCCATTACTCGTAGATGAGTAGAGTCAAGTGAAATTTCAAAAATTGTTATTGCTATATATAACGTGTACAAAAGATTGATATATGTATAAGATTCGCAGAAGTACAAGGATGTGCTCGTTCTAACGATTTTAAATTCTACTCAACATAACAGTATCTTCTTTATTATTAATAGTATTTTTAGTACTTTTAATATAAAGCATTTCAGAAATCAAACGTTTTTTATAGCAGTTTTCACTATCTAAAACTTTAACATTTTCAAAATTGACATCATGATTTTTATTCTTCTTGTGTAAACTCACAAGAGATTCCGGATTACATGACTTACTACACCTTAAGTGCTCTCTTTGTTTCGCCGACATATGATACAGAACAATTTCTACAATTAAATTTATAAACAGCACCACATATATCCATTTTTTTAAATTTATCTTGTCCTAATTGTATGATGTTACTGAGTTTATTGCTTGTAATTGGTAATGTAGATATATTAAATTTATTTAACATGTATGAGCATTTTTTTAAAAAATTTGGATAAAAGGGCAGAGATAAAACTAAAAATGGTGCTTTTTTATTGTCTTCACAGTTAACAGAAATTTTTATTTTTCTAAGTCTTAATGAGATAATTAATGAGATACCTAAAAAGTTTATAATGCTATTTTTTTCAATTCATAAGTAAATTGAATTTTTGAATTGATCTTTTTTAATACACATAATAGTGTCGTCCACATATTTATAGTAAAATAATGGAATACAATTGAATGAGTTTTTCAGTTCCAACAAACAATTTTTCTCAAGATCTTCCACGACTAAATCAGCGAAAAGAGGAGATATTGGAGAACCCATTGGTGATCCAAAGACTTGTTGATAAAATTTATCATTAAAACTAAAAAATGTGTTATTAAATAAAAATTCTACAATATTACGGACGTCACTAAAAGGCATTTTACATTTATGTGCGATCAACGTCGATCTAAACTGTGAAGAACAGCTGAGCACGAAATGTTAGTAAATAATGAGCTCACATCAAGAGACATTATAATATAATCATACGGAACCGTTATCTTATATATTATGTTTTTAAATTTAAAACTATTGTTAATGCGAGACTTGGGAGAAGGAATTGACATTTTTGAGAATTATATGTTAATTTTGCTAAAAAATGTGTCGAGCTATTGATTGTAAATATGATAGGTCTGAGTGGAATGTTTACTTTGTGAATTTTAGGAAGACCATATGCTTTAGCCAAACAAGTATTAGTCTGAGTTAATTGATTCTTATGGTATTTTTTTCCCAAGTACTCACTCTCATTTAATCGTTTCATTATATTATAGACATTATTCTGTAATTTCTTTAAGGGATTTTTCTTAACTATTTTATAAACTTTATCATCATTTAACAGTGTATTCATTTTTTCTATATAATCAGTCTTATACAAAAAGACGATTTTTCATTACTAGTCATGTATTTTGTTGAATTAATTTCACTTTTTATATTCTTAACTATTATATTTCGAATTTCATATTTCACTTCGTTGTTAATTTCAAATTTTTCAAAATTAGTTTCAATATTTTTAACGGTAAGAACAATGTCTTTTTTCGTAAAATTTTACTATCGTTGAATTTTGGCCCTAATGACGTTACTTCAACTACTTCTTTCGGCAGTGCAATTGAAGTCAGATTCTTTATCCAGTTACTATTCTCCTGTATATTAAGATTTTGATTTCTTTTGTGTTTGGATATTAAATTTTTTAATTTTTGACTATGTTTATATTCGAGTTGACTTAATTTTACTCAAATCACTCTGATCGACAGAAGAAAAATATAGTTTATAATTTAGTTGATAGAGCAATTTTACTGTCTCACACTGACTTCCACAATGATAATATAATTTAATAAAACGTATTTTAAACCTGAATAACTATTCAAATAAATTTTATGACGAGGCTATTAATGAGAGACTTAGAAAAATAAAAATTTCTGTTAAATGTGGAGACAATAAAAAAAGCACCATTTTAGTTTATCTCTACCCTTTTATCCAAATTTTTTAAAAAAAATGCTCATACATGTTAAATAAATTTAATATATCTACATTACCAATTACAGCAATAAACTCAGTAACATCATACAATTAGGACAAGATAAATTTAAAAAATGGATATTGGGTGCTGTTTATAATTGATTACGATTTTAAATTCTACTCAACATAACAGTATCTTCTTTATTATTAATAGTATTTTTAGTACTTTTAATATAAAGCATTTCAGAAATCAAACGTTTTTTATAGCAGTTTTCAATATCTAAAACTTTAACATTTTCAAAATTGACATCATGATTTTTATTCTTCTTGTGTAAACTCACAAGAGATTCCGGATTACATGACTTACTACACCTTAAGTGCTCTCTTTGTTTCGCCGACATATGATACAGAACAATTTCTACAATTAAATTTATAAACAGCACCACATATATCCATTTTTTTAAATTATCTTGTCCTAATTGTATGATGTTACTGAGTTTATTGCTTGTAATTGGTAATGTAGATATATTAAATTTATTTAACATGTATGAGCATTTTTTTTAAAAAATTTGGATAAAAGGGCAGAGATAAAACTAAAATGGTGCTTTTTTATTGTCTTCACAGTTAACAGAAATTTTTATTTTTCTAAGTCTTAATGAGATAATTAATGAGATACCTAAAAGTTTATAATGCTATTTTTTTCAATTCATAAGTAAATTGAATTTTTGAATTGATCTTTTTTAATACACATAATAGTGTCGTCCACATATTTATAGTAAAATAATGGAATACAATTGAATGAGTTTTTCAGTTCCAACAAACAATTTTTCTCAAGATCTTCCACGACTAAATCAGCGAAAAGAGGAGATATTGGAGAACCCATTGGTGATCCAAAGACTTGTTGATAAAATTTATCATTAAAACTAAAAAATGTGTTATTAAATAAAAATTCTACAATATTACGGACGTCACTAAAAGGCATTTTACATTTATGTGCGATCAACGTCGATCTAAACTGTGAAGAACAGCTGAGCACGAAATGTTAGTAAATAATGAGCTCACATCAAGAGACATTATAATATAATCATACGGAACCGTTATCTTATATATTATGTTTTTAAATTTAAAACTATTGTTAATGCGAGACTTGGGAGAAGGAATTGACATTTTTGAGAATTATATGTTAATTTTGCTAAAAAATGTGTCGAGCTATTGATTGTAAATATGATAGGTCTGAGTGGAATGTTTACTTTGTGAATTTTAGGAAGACCATATGCTTTAGCCAAACAAGTATTAGTCTGAGTTAATTGATTCTTATGGTATTTTTTTCCCAAGTACTCACTCTCATTTAATCGTTTCATTATATTATAGACATTATTCTGTAATTTCTTTAAGGGATTTTTCTTAACTATTTTATAAACTTTATCATCATTTAACAGTGTATTCATTTTTTCTATATAATCAGTCTTATACAAAAAGACGATTTTTCATTACTAGTCATGTATTTTGTTGAATTAATTTCACTTTTTATATTCTTAACTATTATATTTCGAATTTCATATTTCACTTCGTTGTTAATTTCAAATTTTTCAAAATTAGTTTCAATATTTTTAACGGTAAGAACAATGTCTTTTTTCGTAAAATTTTTACTATCGTTGAATTTTGGCCCTAATGACGTTACTTCAACTACTTCTTTCGGCAGTGCAATTGAAGTCAGATTCTTTATCCAGTTACTATTCTCCTGTATATTAAGATTTTGATTTCTTTTGTGTTTGGATATTAAATTTTTTAATTTTTGACTATGTTTATATTCGAGTTGACTTAATTTTTACTCAAATCACTCTGATCGACAGAAGAAAAATATAGTTTATAATTTAGTTGATAGAGCAATTTTACTGTCTCACACTGACTTCCACAATGATAATATAAATTTAATAAAACGTATTTTAAACCTGAATAACTATTCAAATAAATTTTATGACGAGGCTATTAATGAGAGACTTAGAAAAATAAAAATTTCTGTTAAATGTGGAGACAATAAAAAAAGCACCATTTTTAGTTTTATCTCTACCCTTTTATCCAAATTTTTTAAAAAAATGCTCATACATGTTAAATAAATTTAATATATCTACATTACCAATTACAAGCAATAAACTCAGTAACATCATACAATTAGGACAAGATAAATTTAAAAAAATGGATATATGTGGTGCTGTTTATAAATTTGATTGTAGAAATTGTTCTGTATCA
The DNA here is from genome assembly GCA_026168455.1 of Theocolax elegans. Taxonomy (NCBI): domain Eukaryota; kingdom Metazoa; phylum Arthropoda; class Insecta; order Hymenoptera; family Cerocephalidae; genus Theocolax; species Theocolax elegans. Next base: position 34,225,839 of record CM047427.1, on the reverse strand, counting down.
TATGTCGGCGAAACAAAGAGAGCACTTAGAGAACGCATTTCTGAACATAGTAAGTCACGTAATCCTGAATCTGTTGTGAGTTTACACAAGACAAATAAAAATCATGAATTCGATTTTGAAAATGTTAAAGTTTTAGATAGTGAAAACTGCTATAAAAAACGTTTGATTTCTGAAATGCTTTATATTAAAAGTACTAAAAATACTATTAATAAGAAAGAAGATACTGTTATGTTGAGTAGAATTTAAAATCGTTAGACCGAGCACATCCTTGTACTTCTGCGAATCTTATACATATGTCAATCTTTTGTACACGTTATATATAGCAATAACAATTTTTGAAATTTCACTTGGCTCTACTCATCTACGAGTAATGGAACATCGGTGCTAACTGTTTGACAATTATTTGGTAAAGATTGTTTTGTTATATATAGTGTTCTTTTTGGATTGTTGTTATTTAAAAATTTTTTTGTATATTTATTTATATTTTTTTATTCAATAAATTAGTACTTGAAGAGGTCTGCAAAACCTGGCAGACGAAACGTCGTACAACTTTTAAAATCAAATTGGTTGTTAATTACATTACAACCTGGGTTTAACCCTTTAAAATCGTTTTTTTTAATTTTATCATGACCATGAAGGGTGTACATTCTAAAATAATTACAATTTGTAGAAAACTTTAACAATTTAAACTTAATTTTAAAAAGCAGACGCTACCATTCAGAAAGTTTATTATTTTAAAAATCTTATTAAATTCAAATAATGGTAAATATTTTTTTTATCAGGAATAATAATAAAATAAGGTGTACGCGAAGTGCAGAGTTATTACATAGATGCTATTACTTTAATTTTTTGTATCACACATGTATAATCTAAGAATAATTTGCAAATATAATTTGTCATTTCTCCAGATAATCGAATAAATCAATTAGATACGTTTGTAAGTTTTGCAATAAACTACTCATTTACTTTTACAGTTATTTTATATTTTTTTAGAATCAATTTTGTAATTACATTTACTAGCGTTGTGTTCTATATCTTATATTACGTTAACGCTTGGTAGCGCTATGTGTGGGCATGCAACTAAATATGTATTAGTATATAATACAAAGGGCGTCACAGATGATTTCTGTTAAGTTAATTTTATATGGGATATCGATAAAACAGAATGCGCGGACCTGTACAACAATGTTTTGCCGGGTACGACATCCCCTTAATACTGCTTTACTGCTTTTTTGTGCTTATTTGTTAGCTTTCTTAAAATCTTTTAAAAATCATCAACAACATTCTTGAGTCTAAGCAACATATAGACTTTTCAATAATATTTTATACAAAAAGTACAATTTAATATACATACTTATTATAAACATTGCATTTATACTTAAATTTTGTAAGCACAATAATTTTTAAAACAGTGTTAAACATTCCAATCTTTAAATTATCAATTATAATCATAAACAATGATAACACTCTCGCCACGAATGCATTTTGTCAACACAGCATTCTTATAACTGGCACGATTGTTCTCTCTCTCCATATGTAATTAGAGGAGACTTTGGCAGTTACAAACTTAATCTCTGTAAAGGGAGTGGAGAGTTCGGGAGCGTCGTCGACGCACACAACGGAAAACGATCCTGATCTCCTCGCTTGATCGCACATGCTAATAAACTCTCAGTTTTACTGGAACTCTCTGGATTCATTATTATTCATAAATCTTCCACCCACGTAACAAAGAAGTGGTGACAGCGATGGCATTAATAGATGTGTCACGGACATTGCCGCGCGACTTGAACATATGAGGAGTCGAGTGACAGGTAAGAAGTGTAGGTCGTATCGTCGATGTTCCGTCGGGTGGATGGTCGCTCGATGGTTAGAGCGCGTGATCGCGACGCTGAGGTCCCGAGGTCGAATCCCGCAATCCGCCTTTTTATTTCTCGCTTCTCTTCTTTTCACGTAACAAATTGGTGGCAACTAAAGGATATTGACTAAGGCTCGTAGATACAAGAGATGCGTCTCGATTTTTGAATACAATATCTCTCTCGACTTTGAATGTATATTTTTTTCAAAGTCCGAGTAGCAGAGCTTTACCCTCGGATAAAAATTAAAGAGTTGACTGTCAGAGCTTTGCCTTACGGAAGCTTTAGGCGAAAAACTAGGAGTGGCTGTGTCCGTCCTGGGTCCTCTTCATATACCCTAAAAATCTATGCATTATGCATCTGACCTTTTACGCTTTACTTTAGATGGAAATTGCGTAATTAGAACTCGATTTTTCTGGGCTTGCACCCGATTGGACCGTTACATGTTCATGATCGAAAAATGATCGAATCCCATGCATTTTCTTTACTGCTTCGTAGTTAATACGGAGAATTTGGTACCCCCCTTTCATCACTGCGACATTACCCAAAAAGCGGCTTCTTTTACTTGGCTACTTAAATTATTGCTTCCTTCTAATGTTCGAGTTTCTAATCCATGTCTCTCAGCGACTCTTCTCCGAGCATTGATATTATAGTGCAATATACAGAAACTCGTGCGCAACACCTTCGTTTTGAACTCACTATCGGCAATCCCGCTTATGTGCGTATTGGCTTTGAATAATATTTTAAACTGTACCTCTCGGTCTCTTTTTCATTTGAAATGTTCATAAATTAATCTGTTCCTTAGCTCTATAAATTAGGCTTTTTATTACTGCATTTACTTAGAATCATACTGTATCAACTTTATTTCGTTCATTTTCTACGCCGTAATTTTATATTATAATTAATAATATAATTTTCGTCGGGAGGCGACAGTTATTTTAAAATACATAAATAATATTACAATTCATAATCATAAAATAAAATTGCATAAAATATACAATTGTACGACAAATATTGTAAACTTACATGGCTAGAATTATATTTCGTGATGAAATTTACATAAATAAATTCTTAATAAAAAAATTATAAAATTTTCAATTTCGTTAGTTGATTTTTGTTAATATTTTTATTGTTAAGTAAAAAAAATCTTGTAATAATTGAATATATTGAAAACTAACGCTTTGTAACAGCTCATTCTAAACTAATATAGACAATTAATTTCACGATAGATAACTACCGAGTTAGAGTAACGGTTAAGGCGCGTGCCTGATAATGAAGCATTCGGAGTTCGAAACTCGACACATGCAAACTTTTGCTATTTTTAATATCATAAATAAATTAATGCAAAATAATAAAATTTTTATTAAAAATTACTTTATTTATTTTTACAATTTTTTAAAGAAAAATGAAATATTAAAATTAGACAAATGAACAGATAATGGAAAATATTATTATCTACAAATAACTAAATTGTCGAAATCATTTATAATAATAAATACGTCTAAGCAAAATTTATGTTAACAATTGTTTATTATTCAATAATAATAAATATAAATAATAATAAATATAAAATAATAATATAATAATAAAAATAAAATAATTCGAATTTACACAGAAATAGTTCATAGAAAAGGACCTAGATGGCTACCGGAAATCCACAAGAGAATCTCGCTCCAAAGAATATATAAGCGGCGAAGATTTATAGCCTAGCAGATTCGATCGATCTCTTTTTTTTCATACAATTGGAAGTCTTCTCAATCTGTAGACTTTTATCAAAAGCTCTTTACTGACGGAAGCATTGCGCGTTCCCCAGTAGTCGAGCACAATAAAAAATCAAAAATTAATAACGTTTAGTCTTTCTTTTCCTTTGATCGAGAATCGAAACCCTACACTAAGATACACATTATGATACATGTTATAAATTGTTGTTTCATTGATAACTTCATTCTAATTTTAGTTGTTCATTGAAAGTTAAGCATTTTTTTTAGTTATTTATACACAACTAAAGAGAACGTGAAGCTAGCGATTTTATCGACATATAGTAGTTAACGTTTTTAATTTTTATCAATAACTAAAGAAGTTTATGAGGAATATTAGCACCAGAGCAACATTCTATACATTAATATAAGTAATCTGCCAAATTTTGGTGCAAATTCATTGTGTATTTACGACGAATAATGCGAAATTATAATTTTTATGCAACATAACCTGATTGTTGTGAATTACAGTTTCGCACTATTCTTCGTGAATAATGAATTTACACCAAAGTGTGACTGATTACTTATATTTGTACATAGAATAGGACTAAACTCTCAAAATTCTCCGAAAACTGGTGTCACGTACAGACTTGCATTAATTACTATAAACTATCTTCAAAAGAAGGCGAATGATTAATAAACCATTCACGTTGCTTTCACTCTTGTTTGACTAGGACTAGTCTTACGTCTCCGGAACTAGCGAGCAAAGTTTTTTTTGAGAGCAGAGATCCACGATATAATATGGAAAAATGAATAAACTAACAGACTATACAGTTTAATAAATATAAATAACAGGATTATTAAACAGTGTGCGTTTATAAACAATTAAACAATTAATAGATATTTCAAGTGCAATAATTATTAACTATTATCTTGAATTAAAATTGTTTCCGTTGAATAAAGATACATAATATTAATTGTAAACAATTGAATACATGAACAGTTATTTGTGGTACCTTGCGACATTTAATATACTTAATTTTCAAATTCAAAATATTCTTAGAATATCAGGAAATTGACGAGATACTTCTCTATATACATGCACACACACACACGCACGCACACACACGCACACGCACACGCACACACACACACATTTGAAAATTTGAAAATGAAGCAAATTAAAATGTCATATGGGTACTACTACAAAATTTAAGAAAATAGAAAACTTCTGAGTTATTACCTTCTTCAACGGGGTGGGGAGATAGTTCGTTTTCGAACCGGGTTCCGAGATAGCCTCTTCTTGAAACGGCGTCCGAAATAGCCCCTTATTAGACCGGGTTGCTAGATAGCCCGTTTTTCCTCTCTACCATCGATATGCTAAGCCGATTACACTTTTTTTAAACAATTTTTTTTCATTAATTCGAGTAACTTTATTTATTTCTAAAATACAATAAAATGTTTTTTATTTCCTACTTTTATAATTTAAAATATGCTTCCTTTAAAAATTATTTATTTTAATGTGTAACGGGGTGAGTACTGGGGAATGTAAGGCCCGGTTAGGCCCAATCTGTCCCAACTTACCAACCTAAGTATACAGTCCCACGATGCGGCCGGGAATCACTTTGATTCCCGTGCAATGCCGTTAACACCGCCAAACACCTCGTTTGGCTTTAATACCGTGTGTAGGGCCCTATGCCCAAAATTGCCAACTTTAGAGACGACTTTACTCGTTGGAGAGATTGTCGTCCTCCTCTATATATATAGCCGCATAACATCTTGCTGGCGTCGCAGTTCATCTTGCGACAGGCGTCTAAGGTATGATCTCCAGTTCCTTACTGAGGAGTCCAAACTGGGGATCAAGGACGAAACGCCTTTAATTTTTGATTTAATTTTTGTAAAAGACCGTTACTCTGGAAAATTCCACCAACCATAGTGGACAAAGGGTATAATGGGCCTGCTTTATTCCAAAAATAAAGCATTTAGTTCGGAAAGACCGATAATTATATATATATATTTCCACAGTTATAGCAATATTAATTTTTTTCATCTTCGATTTCACAGAGAACCACCCATATATATATATATATATTGTTTTCGGCCTTCCAAACGCTTTGTTAATATTCGTAAAGACAAACCTAATATTTTGTATCATTTTAATTACTAAACCAACCGCATTTCCATAGTATAAAAATAGCGTTCGAGGATCTCGAAAATTGAAACTCTATCTCAAAATTATATGAATATCTCGATCTCGATGGGCAAATTGGAAGTGACTGAATGATGTTGTATTTGTTATAAAGCCAGGGAATGAAAAATGCACACATCAGCGCGCATAGCGCATCTTGATCATCTAGTTATTCATAATAATAATTAATTTAAACTGCATTTATTTATAATAATTCTAATTTTTGTATTTTAATTAGTAATGGTTGTAATAAAATAGTATTACGTATATTTTATTCGCTAAACAAGACTATTTTTTAACGTGTTTACTGTGTAATGGTTTGTATTCTTAATATTAAAATTGTTTATAAACTTAAATAATTTTATGCAATTGTTTGTAAAATATTGTAATTCTATGTGGATTTTGTTCATTAAAGGCTAGAAGAATTTAGTTATATACATTCATAAAAAGAGTTTTTATAATTATGTTAACAAACTGTGACAAGGCAAGTGTGTCTGTCATGGTGCGAAGCGAGCACCCACATCCCTACCTATATATTGCACCATATAATTCCCTAAACCGTATATAAAACACGCCTAGCTTCAAGCACACACATCCCTACCTACCCATTATCGAATATAAATCCGTAAACCCTATAAAAACATGCCTAACACCGAACAAGCCACACCCTGGAACTGAAGCGGAGCCAGCACACACAGGAGTCGAGAAGACCAGTAGCCACCAAGAGGCCACGTACATGGCGAACAGCACTCGGTGAGTCTGGAGACATCAGCTGAGTATAAAGTCAGCACAGGAGCATAGACAGGGCACCAAGGTCCAAAGCATAAGGAAGACGGCTCTTGTAGCAATCACAACAGCATATCCGTAGTAGCCTCTATCCTGAAGGAGCCACACAGCAGCAACAAAACTCGTACAGGAAGATCAACCTGTAAAGCATATTAATAAATATGTTTTCAATACTAAGGAGCAGATAGGAGTACACAAGACTGTGTACAGGAGTAGAGGTGTATAGGAGCCAGGGTTAGAGGTTATGTAAGCATAAACATTGCTCACATATACTAATTAAATAGCAAGGCGCCCGTCAAGTTACTCCTTACCGTGTAATAGCAGCCGCGCAGTAGACCCGAGGAACAACATCCGGAGCCGACGTCGTGAAGAGACGTCTCAGCAGCCAAGAAGCCACGAAATAGAGAGAGACAGAAGAAAGCGACACGTACTCATACGCCGAGCAGCTACGACAAGTTAACCACGGCAGTAGGGTTCGCCGTCTACCTGAAATCAACATATAGAATGATTAGCCGATAAATAACAAGGAACGAGGTAATAATTACCAAACAGCAGCCTCGTCGTCGTCGTCGTCGTCGTCGCGATCGAACAGCATAGCAGAACACCGACAACAACACCAACCCGCTCTCGCTAAGGCCGCGCTCGCACTGCGCGGAGACGGTCGCAACGCATGCTCGCGGCGCTCTCGCAGGACGAAGACAGAGATCTCGGGAACACGGCCGTGAGCAGACGCCACGAGGCTATTTTTGTGAACCGTTTTGCCGTTTTTACGAGAGAAAGAGCCTGTGAGAGTATGCATCCGTGTGTAACCTGGAGAGAGTGATCGCCGTACAAGGTTCGTGCAAACGTGCTATCCTACACCCGTGTTCCTCTCCTCATAAAGTGTGTGTGCCGCTATTGCCCTTTTCGCGCGTATCCGCACACGTGGCCGGCGTCACCATTTTTGTCGATCGAGCGGATATTCGATCGTGTATTAGCTATATCGCCGTGCGTGTAATTCTGACGAGCCAAAATACGAGCCATAAATACGATATAAATAATTACGCTTTAATTGTTAATAGCTAGCAGCCGTTAAATATAGCCGCGAACGCGACTGGCAACCGTGTAATTGATTTGTATTAGTTAATAAATTCTCTTAATTTTATAACTGATAGAGAATTTATCACCCGCACCCTTATCCCCAGTGCGGTGTGACAAAATTTAAATAAATAATTCATGATTAATACAAGTAAAGAAATATTATTTTATAATAATAATGAGATGGAGAATTTATTGATCACCACGAACAATTTATAATGTGACAAAACAATCTTTTTGCCGACGTTTCGGATGTTTTATTTGTTACTTCCCTTTTCAAGGCAATAAGTCATGTTAAGTTAAAAAAGAATCATGGTGTAACACAGTGGTCTTAATAAAATTTAATTTACAATTTACAATATCATTATTTATGCTTTGGACCCCCTCTGGGGTGTTCCTTAGCAAAAGTCTGAAGTGATTTTTAGTGTTATAATTTATTGTAATTGCTTTGTCAGTTATTGAATTTTTGTAAATTGTAAATTAAATTTTATTAAGATCACTGTGTTACACCATGATTCTTTTTTAACTTAACATGACTTATTGCCTTGAAAAGGGATGTAATAAATAAAACATCCGAAACGTCGGCAAAAAGATTGTCTTGTCACATTATAAATTGTTCGTGGTGATCAATAAATTCTCCATCTCATTATAATAACTAGACGAACAATAAATTCATTTACACTAATTATTTTATAATACCACATTATATCCTGTATCTCTGCTCTCAGAATCTTTGCTCGCTACTCCCGGAGACGTAAGGCTAGTCCTAGTCAAGCAAGAGTGAAAGAAACGCGAATGGTTTATTAACCATTTGCCTTCTTCTAATATTGTTGTAGTAATTGGTGCTTGTCTGGACGTGACATGTTGAAAGCATTGATAAGGAAGTACGCAGGAAAAGCCAGTATACGGAGGTATAGCACAATGGGCGAATAAGCCTGAATGCTTGTCAGGTACGTCCCTGAGAAAGGGCCGACGGGTCACCTCCTCGAAAAGACGAAGATTAAGATTCACTCTATTATTTAACCTTATGAGCCTTAGTCTAAACACTAATCAGAGCTCCTTCTAATGGATTTCTTGATAAAGTATTTGCATTTACATTGTTGTTCCCGGTTCATAAACTATACCATTGATTTAAATCGCCATTTTTTAAATTATAACATGAGACTCTACTCGTGCGAAAATTAAAAAATGAAGCTGGCGTCGGGTCTTGAACGCATCTCTCATTTGCTACTGATAACGCGCCACCTCGCGGTGTTGGTACTCCTAGCATCTTTGACAAGTGAATTAAATCCACCTTGTCACAAACTCTAGAATTATTATTTGCAGTTTTTATACATACCAATGGCTTAGGATTGGTAATTATTGTAGATTTATTTTCAAAATATTTTTATTAAATGTTTTTACAGCGTACATTTTTGCTAAAGTTTCTTTTTATAAATACGATAATTTTTCCAGTACCTTATATTACATATAGCTCCGAAAACAAACTTAAAAGCATCAGTTGTTATTGAAAAAGGTTTCGTTAAATCTGGGAACTGTAAATCACGCGCTGTACACAATTTTTGCAATTTTTTAAAAGTTTCTTGTGTTCATGTATTCCAAATAAATCTATGATCGTTTTGTAATAAAATTGTTAAAGATTTAGCTGTTTCTGCCAAATTTTGTATGAACCGTTTATAATGTCGCGTTAAATCTAAAAATTCTTTAAGATTTTAAACGGTTTTGTAATATGCAATTTTTTAATAGCAATAATTTTTTTCCCATCAGTTCTAATACCATCTTCAATTATTACATGCCCCAAAAATTCAATATCTTTTTGAAAAAAATTTATATTTTATTAGGGATACTACATTTATTGTGTTCGAAAAACTGGTCACTGGATTATTACAATGACACTTTTTATTCTCATTGTATTAAATAAAATTCTTTATTAAATAGTAAACACTTATTATATATTTTAAAAGTGTTCCTCAGCGTGTTAGCGCCCACTAGTACAAGAAAAATTTTTTTTATAATTTTTAGCTAATTTACTTGAATTTGATCCGAGATAACTAATTTTTCCCGCGTATAAAAGAATAAAAAGTATTATATAAATATGTTTTCGGATAATAATATTAAAAATTAAATGTGTGTTTTGTAGAGAAAATCTGACTTGGGTGTGGCGAATGGTGGACGGCTGTCCATCTCGGTATCAATTTTCCTCTACAAAATAACCCTTCAATTTTCTTTATTACTATCTAACGTAATTGTTAGATAAATTATTATATCATATTCTACGTGGGAAATAGTATATTATGCAACAAGTGTGTGAAGTGTATTTTTCTGCACGAGAAGCGATAGCAGCAAACGAGTCGCCGGCGCAGCCGGTGACGAGCACCGCGATATCGCTCGAGTGAAAAAATATCACACACGAGTTGTATACGCTATTTTTTGATCGACCTTGCGTGATGGCGGTGCATGAGGTTGATATTTCACTTCACGAACATCTAATTACTTCACGCATAGTATGACATAATATTCACTTCACACACGGATTTTTCAACTTCATGCACCGACTTCACGCACAGTCGATCAAAAACTTAATTTCCTTTAATCTGAATGCATTAAGCTCTGTGAACGGTTGTTCCGGAGCAGAGCTAAGTGCGGAGACCCGGGTGGACACACGCATGTCCCGTATTGTTTGGTGTGTGTTTGTGTGTGTGTGTGAACCAAGGACGGGGTCGTGCGCGAGTGATACCGCGGATCGCGACTCGCTCGCCGCGGCAAGGGCCGCCTTCACCACCTCAACCACCGGTCGTCCCCTTGTCAAGGAGGTCGACCAGTCGCCGACCTCCCCCTCCCTTGTGTGTGTGTACATCGGGAGTGTGTTCGGGTACGACGGTACTCGAACAGCGGTTCCTGGGAGCGAAACCTGTCGCAGGCGAGGATCTCGATCCGGCAGGTTTCCCGGGACTTCTGCCCGCGCGAAATAACTTTGTCGCGGCACACGGCCTGGATGGCCAAATTGTTATAGTAAATTAAAATAAATGTTTTATCTCTTTTTATTTTAATTCTGAGTTTGTTTTGTTCTCCCCGCTATCGCCGACATTCCTAAGTTAATATAAATCGTGTCGAGGCAAGGAGGATCGCCCGAATCCTCCATACCGTACGTCCCAGCGAACTCGCGTTTCTGGCGACAGCCCGCAGTTCGGATAAATTAAATAATTGTGTGCGCGGTATTGGGCAACGTGGCCCAACGGTCAATTCTAATTATTAAAATTAATTAAATTCGATCGGGTGCGCGAATACCACGTCACAAGCCTGAGCAGAATATAAAGCCAGAAGAAAGAAATAATAGTGGCGCTAAACTAACTAGTGAACGCACTCCGCTACATGTAGCAAATGTCACCCAACCATCTTGAGAGGTCGTTACTTGGCTAGAGAATCTTGAAGCACAAATCAAGAAATTCAGTCAAGCATTTAAGAAATTGTTTCCAAAATTAGAATGCACTACCCGTTGGACAGATGCGTGCAAGGAGTACAAAAATGTCTCCGGAAAGCTATCGGGAGTTACGATTGTTGAATTTCAGTCAAAGGTAACAAATCGCCTAAGTCTACAACAAACTTCGCTTGGAACCGCAACCGTAACAACAAAGCCACAGGAACGCGTATATTGCTTCCAGAATGTTTGGAAAACGAGAAGGCGCCCTAATCATTAGCGAGATCACCTCTGATAATAAAATATTACAAATTGTACTAACAACAGATTTTTCTCAGCTTTTGAATGGTGTCGTTATTTTTGTCTTAAAAAGCGTCCCGTTAATTTATTTTTTTAACCCTTAAAATGCGTTTTCAAAAAAAAAATAATGACACCATTAAATGGCTGCGAGAAACATCTTTCAATTTATGTCTTTGGTTTATTTTTTTAATTGTGGGGGTTAATTTATAAATGATAAAGTACGGCGGCGGCTGGATGTAATGGGCAAATCACGTGATTCGGACAATGACAATCACACCCGGTCTTTATTATTTAATTGCTTCCATATTTTTTATTTCTCCAACTTAAATTTTGAAGGATTTCAAGCCTAAAACTTCCCCTTTTGAATGGTATAATTTATATTACGATTACATATGTCTCACATACAGTAAAATCTATTTCAATTTTCCATTCACTTTTTGGACCTTTAAAATGGGTTTTAAGAGAAAAATAATGACTTCATTCGAAAACTGAGAAAAAAATCTATCGATTCACGTCTTGAATATATTTTTTTGGTTTAGGATCTATTCTTGAGCGAGTTGAGAAAAGGCTCCGCGCGCGCCCTATGGCGACGTTTTTGGACGCTTTCATATATCAGCTAGTATCATAGACAATAGTTTTTCTGCCTTATTGGGTGGGGTCCGATTTTTCAAAGGTTCATTCACAATCTGTGCAATATTTCGAATTTTAAAAATTAGAATAACTTTTTTGTTATTTCGAACCGAGAAAATAGAATGATCATTATTTCGAAAGTAATAAAATCGTCAGATATTTGGTATTAGGTGCAATATTTCGAATTCCAAATAGATCAATAATTTTCTACAGTACTGCCTGTTATCAAGGTGTTAATAGACAAATATTATAAAAGTTATTTATCTTAGATACTTATTATAATATTATAAAAGTTATTTACTTAGCTTAGAACAATATTTTCAGAGATAAAAAAGAAAAACCATCAAAATAACGGAAAAATACAATAAATCATGTTTTTTCACAATAAAATTAAATATATCGCAGTGCGGGTAAATTGTGAATTGTATGGAAACGAAATTTCGACCCTGGAGATCGAAAGAACACATAAAAAAATATAAGATAAGTTTATGTGGACGCAGTTATCATTATTTGTCAATTTGCTAACAAGGCTTGATAATGAGAGGTAAATTCGGTGATTTTCGTCGTTAATGGGATAAAAAGATTTCCAAATAGTCTAATAATGTGTTTACCTTTAGGTGATTTTAATGATGAGGAGATATCTTCTGTCACCTGCTGGTTAAGAAATTATAAAACTTACCACTGCATTAAAAAGACCAAAAATATCCATCAATGTCTATAACTTCAATTTTGTTTTAACATTTTTAAGCATATTAGTAAAAGATTTTTATATTTTAATTATTATTGTAGATGGGCTGGTTATGATCCCTCTGAACACAAAGTTATTATAGACGAATACCAGAAAGTTGAAGAAGCTAAGAAACAACTAAGAGCAGAAAAACTTAATTTAAATGAAGAAAAAGAAGATGAACAAGATTCCGGTACTGATGAAGATAAATATGTTGATGAGGTTGACATGCCTGGTACAAAAGTTGATAGTAAACAACGCATTACTGTTAGAAACTTAAGAATAAGGGAAGATACTGCAAAGTACTTGAGAAATTTGGATCCGAATTCAGCTTATTATGATCCAAAAACTCGTTCTATGCGTGATAATCCATATGCTGGCACCGAAAGAGAGTAAGTAAAAGTTTAATTTACATATATATTGAAATGTTATCGTTTTTAGCTTTTCAGGACGGCAATTTTTAGGTATAAATTAACCTTCTTTTTATAAAATTTTTGTATACAATTAAAACGCACTTCACATGGAGTCACGATCTCTTGTAGTGGTCGATATATCGACCAGATCCGTCCGGGATGTAACAGTAAAACTTTTTTCTAAATATTCCAGTGTTTTTATGCGTCATTGATAGCGCTAAACACGAAGAAAGTGATAAAAAAAGCTTTAGTCGTCCTTGAGTGTTTGATTTTCGTGAGTCCCCTAGTCTACCACGTTGAAATGCTTGATTTTTTTTGACAGACTGACCCCCCCCCCCCCCCCCTCCTATTTTTTGCTTCAAACTTGTTTTAATATTTCCGAAACCATAAAAAGATTATAAAATTTATATCCTGAAACCAGATCTGTCCTGAACGGGTTAAAATATTATACTTCAACATAAGATGCATTACATCAATTTGAATATGTTGAAGGATGTGAAATAGCTAAAGAATATTTAACTTGCTGATGTATATTTAATATTACGTGCAAACTAATAACTTTAATTTAAATTGAAATAAATGATGTCCCGGTGAAGAATTGTATCATTTAAATTCCACGGAAATTTGATTCAAAAAGAGTCATTTGAAAAACAATCTTTAAAAAATTTTTTTACGGTTAGTTGCGAGTAAAGCAACATTGTTTAAAAAATTCAAGAAAGTGTGAAAAGCAGATTTTATACTGATGCTGTTACTGAATCAAGTAAAGAATACTTATTTGTACACAGAAAAAAATCTAACCTCTGTAGTACGTAGATCTTCCTCGTACGGTGTAGGTATGCTATTACTTTCGCAGTACGTCAATTTAAACCGTGCCTGTATGAACTTGTGACGTTAAAAGTATATTACATTGTTTACTTTCAACGTTACGTATTCAAACCGTCAGTGTATAAAAACGATACCGCGGTTGGAGAAACGCCGCACGTCCAAAGTAAACATTAGCGGTACCTTCAATTGTAAAGGTGCTATACTCCATATATATATACGAATTGTGTAATGGAAATAGTCAGTCTGTTCCCTTGTAAGCGACCTATACCTCAGCGGGAGACGAGCTTTATAACTGTAGGTAGTGCGAGTGCGTACCACCGGTCTAAAGCGGCGATACCGCAAGAGTTCAGCATCTATAAGTATATTTGTAGAAGGTATTACTATAGGTAATAAATACTTCAAAAGTTTGTATAAAATCTGTAGCGGGATACGAAACACTAACTGTAGGAGTATGAAGCGTTTCACACACAGAGGTTAGATTTTTTTTCCGTGTATGTACTATAAAAATAATACAATACACATTTATGATAATTTGAACGCCAAATACTTAAAAGATGAATATAAAATTTATATCAACCGATTATTTCCAAATGATTCAAAACTAAAAATTATTTTCGAAACATTACTATCGCAAACTAGTAACTATGATCGTGGAATCTTCGCAATAGCTTTTGCTGTATCCATTGTATTTAATTTGTGCCCTTGTAATTTGCATTTTAACTTATCTCAAATGCATTCACATTTGCTAAAAATAAACGCGTAATATTATGGTGTTTCCAGTTTGTAAAAGTTTTGCAAATGAAAATATAAATTACATTTTTCGACGATACCAACATTAAAAATGATTAACCATAAATTTACTTATAATGCGCAATACTTATATTTTACAACAGATGAAATTCAAATTCTAGAAAACAATAAACTAATTGTTGATCAATATTAATTAATGAATTTATATAATTATAATAAAAAAACTTATGTTAATTCGGTAACATAGAGCTGTTGAAAGATATTTTCTCCCCTAGCTAGGACTAAAATTAAGGTAATTGTAATATTACTCTTGGCAGCAAATATTTATTTTTTTTAAAGAAATGTGTAATACGTTACGTATAGCAGCACGACAAATATAGACTCACTGAACACGAGACGTATTACACATTTGTTTAAAAAAATAAACATTTGCTGCCAAGAGTAATATTACAATTACCTTAATTTTAGTCATAGCTAGGGGGAAAGTATCTTTCAACAGCTCTATGTAGCTGTAAAATTTATAATTTATGTTTGAAGTACGTTTTTCGTCGAAATTGACTCCTGACTACAGCGCCATTCGAAGCCTCGAGATCGAGCGGCTTTCAATGGAGGCTATAGCTTCCAGATCCTCTTAATGGAAATAGACGATGAAATGCAAATTATTAGCATTTGTGGTCAAATATATCACAACATTTATTCTTTGCACCCAAACAAAAATGAAGCTCGAAAATATGCTCAAAAAATTCACAAAAATTAACATGGTATTTTCCATTTAAATTTTTAAAAAAATTTCGTGTTTCTTTAAATTATCATAAATTTTTACAGAATTAAAGGCCATAAAAATGCTACAGACCATTTGAAAGGTATTGCTCCAAGCTTTCATTTAAAAAATCAATTGTGGCGCACTTATACTTTTTTCAAGTTGAATATTGACATGTAGTTTATGTAATATTGACCTTGAGATTAGAAATTCTAACCCAGAAGGATAAATTCTAAACATAATTAGCAACGAATGCTACATATAATGTTGTATAGTAACAGTTGAAAGATTTTGAGTTAAACCGCGATGAACCCAGCTGGTGTTGAAAAAAAGTGGAAAAAGTTCACTTTTTGAGGTTAGAATAACTTTTAAGCAAATAGATTCCAGTACCTAAAATTTTTTTTCTGTATCCTGAAAAAAATTTGCAATGTGTACCCAAAATTTGGTGCATTTTAAAATTTTGATCGGACCACTTCACGTGGAATACTGCATATATATATCGTAAATATAAGTTACTTATTCCATACATGAATAGTAATATAAAAAAACCTACCTACATATTTTAAGTATAGCGTATTTGCGCTAATATTCTAAAAAACAATTAAAATTTTTTTACTCTCAATTTAGCCAAAATTTTGACCTGGGATTACCTGAAAAGGCACAAAATTCTATGTTAGAACAAGTAAAAGCAAACTATTTTCAATGTCGATACATTTCTTTTTTTTTTTTTTTGATCGTTTAGTAATATGTATATGTGAACCAACGAGTGTAGAGAAATCGTCGTCTCTTTTCTATAAATATAGCCGCAGAACATCTTGCTAGCGTCGCAGATCAGCTTGCGACAGGCGTCTAAGGTAAGATTTCCAGTTCCTTACTGAGGAGTCCAAGCTGGAGATCAAGGACGAAACGCCTTTAATTATTTTTTAATAAGGCCGTGCTCTGGAAAATTCCACCAACCATAGTGGACATAGAGTACAATGTGTCTGCTTTATTCTAAAGTAAAGCTATTTTCAATGTCAGTAACATAAAAAATTATCGCATTGCGTAGTCGCTAAAAAATTGGTGCGCTTCGGCGCTAGTGTGTTAATGTATACATACTTCAACTAACAGGATAATATTTAGATCAAGAGTTAAACTAAGTTTTATACATAAGTTACCCTCTATCCCTAAAATTAAATAATATTATTAAAATTTAAACCAGAAGTACCGGAAAGTCTTGCAAGTTCTACAAATGATATAATATATATATACAGAGTGTTCTAAAATTCATTCTTTTAATTTCCCATACATATAAAGCTCAAAATTTTAAACAACTTTTCTATTAGACAAATTTTGATTTGGAGGTTATTTATTAAGATATTGTTAGTTAAACATTATTATTTCGAACCAAGCATAGCGCGGTATCCGGCAATGGGAGGTGCAGTGAGACCGAAAGCGGTGCGCGGAGGGAATGCCTATAGAGGGGAAGACGAAATTGAAAATGTTAAAAACTCACATATTGGTCAATTCATTTGTTATTGAACACGTCAATTTGCGACAAATTTAAGAGAATCGGGAGATTGAAAAATGACCAATAAGGAAATGTCAAGCCTTAAAATAATTTAATTATTTAATTATGTAATTGCTTAACGTTGTCACGCCGCACTGGGGATCAGGGTGCGGGACTTCACAAATAATTATGCGGGGGGCTTTAAAACTAACGATAAGATTTATTTAAAACAGCAAGTATTTTACAACTGGATTTGGGTACCAGTCGGTTGTTAACGCGACGAATAATACATAATAAAACGCAATCGTTTAGCGTAGCGCAGTGGGAAGAGGGAAAACGCGGGAGAGAGCCAAAAGCACTAAGATGGCGGGAGGAAATACGCGCACACACACGTGGGCGGACCGGGAATTCGCGACTGAGAAAAGGAGGAATGTGCATCATATGCACTCACTTTTTTCAACTGCAACTAACACGTAATCTCTCTGCACCCTTCATCACTCTCTGGTTTCGCACCTAAGGTATAATTGCGATTCGTATTCGAAACAATCTGCTTCTAATATATCGCGACCAAGCACGCTTGACCGTAGTTTACGGAGCTCTGTTCTCCGTCGGTACTCGGCTCGTCTCGACCGTGCGCGCATGCGCCCTGTGCTGCTATCGGTACGAGGCAAAAGTTCGTCCGTGCGATCGGTCGTCTGCGTTCGATTGCATCTCTCCTCGAGCTGTCAAGAAGAAGACTCAATCGACTTCTGACAACGTAATGGGACTCCTCCGACGCTGGTTTGCCGTGGAATTGACTTGGAGCTCCAAGGGAATATTTACCGGTAAGTCGTTAAGCCGTAGAAGCTTGCTATTATTTGTTTACTTTATTTATAGTTGGAAAGGTTAGTGTCATATTATTTGTATATATTCTAATATAAGAAATTGGTAGTTAGAAGGTGTTTTAGGAATAGGTGTTGCATATAGTTATGTTATTGAATTTCAAAAAAAAGGTCTACCACATATGCACATGCTGTTATTTTTAGATGAAAATGATAAAATTAATAATCCTGAAAAAGTGGATGAACTTACAAATGCAGAAATTCCAAATAAAGATATTTATCCACGATTACATAATATTAGAAAACAATTTATAATACATGATCCTTGCGGAGTATAGAATACAAATTCTCTCTGTATGAATAAAGACATAAAAAAATGTATGAAAAATTTTCCGTAGTTTTAATAACAGAACAATTTTAAATTCATGACATTAACCATCTTATAAACGAAGAAATGACGGTAAGCAAATTAGTTATGAATGTAAAAATTATAAAAGATTAGCAAATAATCGATTTGTTGTTCCATATAACCCTTATTTGCTACTAAACACATTTTGTAATGTAATTAACTATTCATAATGAGATAATGAATAGTTAATTATAAAGAAGAAGAAATAAAAAATAAAAATGTAGAAACTACATTAACAACTTATTTTAAATTAAATAAAAAGGATACTGAAGCACGCAATTATTTATATTCCAACATACCAATGCATTATTTATTCGATAATAAGTTAAGAACATGGAATAAAAGAAAAGAAACAAATAAATTCATATTAAGTAGAATGTATTCGGTTAATCCAAAAGATCATGAAAGATATTTTATTAGATTGTTACTTTTACATGTCAAAAGAGTAACTTTATTCGAAGATTTACGTAACGTTGATGGTGTAATATATTCTACATTTTATGAAACTGCTATAACTAAGCATTTAGTTACACTTTCCTACTGCTTTTTGTCAATTATTTTTATTTATTTTTTTATTTACTAGTTTTGTGCCATTTTTCTGGCACTTCCTGCCGTTTGTCCCCGCCTGGAGGACTTCAACGGCGTATACCCACCACTTCTGTGTGGGTGCTCTTTCCCTGCCTTTTTTAATTCCCAACCATCTCGCATTTGCCCGGGGTTCTTTCCGTGGGAGAGGGAAACCTGTGAAGCAGGGAAAACCTCACCCGAGATGGCCCGGTGTCTTCGAAATTTTTATTTGGGTGTCAAAGTCACATTGCGTAGGCCATGACACCGAAACAGAACGTTCCACACCTCCCGCTCGCGTTGTGGAATGTGAAATAACACCTAACCGATCACGAAAGCCGCACGAGAATGGTCTCCCATCCAAGTACTAACCGCACTCAGCACCGCTTAACTTTCGCGATCGACCGAGGTGGGTTTCCACCACTCCGCCACCGCGTCAGTGCTCTTTGTCAATTATTTACATTAATTTACATTTTTCACAATCCTCTATACGGAAGACATTTATATGAAAAACATAGGCACTTATTTTACCATACAAAATTCATGTTTAAAAAATAAAAAGAAAAATTGCATTATTATTGATGGGCCCGAAAACAGTGGCAAGAGTTACTTACTTAGCATTTTAATAGACTTTTAGAAATTATCTGGTATAGCATTTTTATGCGTTGCTTGGACAGGTATTGCAGCCAACTTACTACAAAACGGTAAAACAGTGCACACAGTATTTAAATCACCATTCGATATAACAAAATGTTCAACATGTAATAAAAAATCTAATTGAAAGATTGGTAAAAATTTAAAAGAAGTTAAAATTATAATATGGGATGAAATATCTATGACATCATAATTTGCTTTTGAAGCAGTCGTCCGACTACTTCAAGATATATGTGATACTAAAAAAATATTTGGTGGTAAAATGCTACTTTTTTCTGGAGATTTTAGACAAACATTACCAGTTTTTTGACACAGCAGCCGTTCTGATGTTATAGAAAATTCTGTTAAAAATAGTTACTTATGAACCAGTTGTATACGCATGACTCTAAATGAAAATTTGCGTATATGCGATAATAGCAATGTTTTGAGACAATGGTTATTCGATGTAGGAAAACATTGTAATAAAGAAGAAGACAATGAATTACTCGAAATTCCTATTGATATAGTAGCAAATGATAATGATATCATTAAAAAAACTTTTGGTAAAGAAATAAAGTAATTTGAATGATAAAGTTATTTTAGTTCCTACAAACCGCGATGTCATTCAAATTAATAATGCAATTTTGACTGAAATTAATGGAAAGGCCAACAGTTGAATATTTAAGTATAGATACAGCAGAAGATCGTAATGGAGAAAATCTAGATATTATGCTGCCTACAGAATTTCTTAATTCATTGGCGCTTAATGGACTTGCTCCACATAAATTAAAATTAATTAACTTAAATATAATAATTCTTTTAAGATACTTAATATAAACTAAGGACTGTGTAATGGAATAAGGTTATCGGTGAAAAAATTAATGAAACATACAATTCAAGCAGAAATTATAAGTGAAAAAGAAATTGGAAAAACAGTTTCGATACCGAAAATAATTTTATCGACACCTAAAGAAAAAATACCATTCAATATGTATCGAAAACAATTTCCTATTTAATTAAGATTCGCAATGACTATTAATAAATCTCAAGGACAATCATATAATCATGTTGCTATCTATTTACCAACACCAATTTTTAGTCATGGTCAATTATACGTTGCACTTTCAAGAGTTAAGAGCAGAAAAAATTAAAAAAATTTAGTACTAAACAATGCACAAATAGAATGTGATAATTTAAAGATGTGTTAATTTAAAGAATAAGTACAAAATTTACACTAAAAATATTGTATATAAAGAAATTTTGTAAAAAATTCGAACAAAAAAGTTCTTTATACTAAAACTAAAATATTAAAACACGGCTGTGGCAATATTATATATGTATACGCTGAAAACTACAATGAAAATCATAAAATATTGCTGCAATAAGTTAATAAATGATATAATACTCCAAACTAAAACATTAATGCAAATTAACGGCAAAAGCATTATGCTCTTTAAATAAATTAGTAAATCTTTGCGCTGAAAATTTACAAAGTTTTTTTATAACCTGCTGCAAGATTATATTACATCAGTAAAGAATTAAATGTTCTTTGAAAAAACATATTACTTCAAAATATACCTTACCAGCACGTCCTCGACGTAAGAGTCGGATAACAATATAAATATGATAGCTAACGAAGGAAGAAAACAAAACATTATTTTACAAGTTGCAGAGTCAGTGGACATCAATTCGTTCCTTAACAATATTTGCTATTTAAGTAAACTTTATAAATAAAAAAAAATATGAAAAAAACTTACTTAAGTCAATGTATATATAATATATATTGATTTATAGGATAATATTTAAGTAAGTTCTTTTCATAATTTTTTTTATTGATAAAGTTTTTTTAAATAGCAAATATTGTTAAGAGGACGTCGAAGCTAGCATTTTTACCATCAGAGTAACTCTACCTAATGGCACATATTCGCAATTACAGTTTCACACTATTCTTCGTTATTTGCCGCTAGATTTCAATGAAATTTGCACAGGATATATAAAATGATGCAGAGAATTGGGCTGTGCATCGAAAAGCGGCGAAAATTGAAAGAAAAACCTTTCTGATTAGTCTAAAACTGCTAACCCCAACCGCGTACGTTATACGTATGTAGTAAGGATATTCCCCAAGAGGTGGCGCTGTATGGGTGCATCGATGTTGGGGTTAGCAGTTTTAGACTAATCAGAAAGGTTTTTCTTTCAATTTTCGCCGCTTTTCGATGCACAGCCCAATTCTCTGCATCATTTTATATATCCTGTGCAAATTTCATTGAAATCCAGCGGCAAATAACGAAGAATAGTGTGAAACTGTAATTGCGAATATGTGCCATTAGGTAGAGTTACTCTGATGGTAAAAATGCTAGCTTCGACGTCCTCTTAAGGAACGATTTTACATTATTGGAAATTGGAATTACTAAAATACAAATTAATTTGAAATAACACCGATTATCGTGTTTATTGATTACGAATTTGAGATAGACTGAATACTTTACGCACTCTGGACTACTATTAACTTCTGAATTGCGTATCCCCAACGCTGAGAAATTCTTGGGGCATCTTCTGCACTTATGTGAAGGGCAAATATAGTACATTGCCTTTTGTACAGCAGCTTTCCTAGTTTTGGGAGCACTGCTATCCTAAATGACGAAAAAGTGTTTTGTTTTGCGACTACATCGCCATTTATGAACGGTTCTCGTACCATTTTAGGGCAGCAGCCTAACTAAAAATTTAAGTTTCGAAAAATGTAGGACCCAAAAATATTAAGGCCAATAAATGGAAGTCTCAAAAAATGTGAGTCCCAAAAAATGTGATTCCCAAAAAATGTAAGGCCAAAAATAATTGTAACTTTTACAAAATTGTTATATAAAATATGTAATGTAATGAATAATAAAATAGACATTTAGTAAATAGTCGATTGTTGAGGTTCAATAATAAATAAATCCAATTTATTTATTTAAGTGCACAACGTTTCGTCTGCTAGATTTGCAGACCTCTTCAGGCGCTGAATTTATTGGAGAAAATTATAAACATTTATATCAAATTTTACGTATGATATGACGTATAGTTTGTAAACTCTTACCTACTTTGCTTTTGTATAAATACTCGTTGATTTCGTATCAAATGTTATTCGACGAAGCTCACTTTATTTATTTATTTATTTATTTATATATTTATTTATTTATATCCAGAGTTACATAGATTCCACATACATCATATATAAAATACATAAAATATACAAAATCATGTACACAACATTACAATAACAAATAATAATGTGCAATAACCCACTACAACTCCTCGAATCCTACAGAGAGAAATATAATTCCATGTTCGTAGATCTGGATTACAATCTTAAAACTAAAAAACAATGTTGGTTAGCTTCGCTGTGATATCACAGCAATAGCTTCCAACCATACTATCATTCATTCTTTTTCATTCATTCATAAATGGTTTCTTGACACTACCATTCCATATCGGACTTCCAGACATGTATCGCGTCATCACAAAACCCATTCATTCACACTTACATTGATTATAGAGGTCTATCTGACTGATATTCTATTATCTGTATGTTTGGATTTTATTTTTACTTTTTTGATAAGATTATATTGCACTTCATCTTAGATTCTATATTGTAGTTTTAATTTATTGTAAGAAAAATAAAATTTATATTTTGTAAATTTTTTCGAAGGTCTTGTTTTACAAATACCTTACTAGCATTGATCTCGCTGTCGTATACGTTTCTGTTGATGCATTTTTGTTTCTGGCAAATATTATTTTTTCAATGCTATTTAGTCTTGCAGGACATGTAAATCCAACTGCACAGGTTACTCTATAGTGCGGAAACATAGTTCTGTGTTGTAATGCTGAGTCACATTCACAGATTGATGTAAAAACAATATCATCTATTACTACAACGGCTTTGTGAGGCGGTTGATGTTTTTCAGAATACTTAGAGTTTGTGAAACTCTGAATTCCTCTTATTCCTCTGTTAAAGTAAAATACGGCTTTGTTTGATCCTAGATAATTAATGTCTCCATAGGTCATCCTGTGATTATTTATTTATAGTATCTTCTGACCTGGTGCTTCATCTGCTTGCTTTTATCTAGCTTTTCTGTTATTTATTTCAGCCATTTCATCAATCTTATTAAAAACGGTTTCTATTGGCTTATATCTTTCAGTTGTTAAATCAATTTTTTTTGCTATACTAGGTGTTTCTTTTTTAAATTTTTATGTCTCTCTTGTATGTCTCTGTTTCTTGTAAATATATATACATAATTTCTTTGGTTAGTTTATCTATTTTTACTTCTATTTTTGAGTATAGAGTGATCATTTTGGAGTAGTTAAAATTCGATATACGGCAATGATGTCTATTATTATAATATTTACAGTTACCATTTGCACATATATAAGTTCTTATATCAAGTATTATGTTCTTGTGTTGTTCTAAGTCATTTATGGAAAATATACCTATTTTCAAGAGATCTTTTATTCTTGTTTGTGTTTTTGACATTTCTGATACTTTTCTTGCGAAAAAGTGGTCAGTAGCCATAATTTGAGTTGTTTGCAGTCTATATTTGAATCTATATTAGTACTAGCCATTTTTTGCTATCCAAACCTTTATTTTTATTATATTTGATTTCTTACTCGTATGAAGTGTCCTTAATTCATTTGGTAAAGAATTAAAAACACTGATTGCAATTATATAATTGTTTATTGTACTGACATTTTTGTGATACTTGGGTAGTAATAAAAGCTTTTTTCTGGATTAACTTGAAAAGTTTATATATTGATTCTTTAAACTATTGTAATAATACTCAAGACATTCAAAAGTAAATAATTTCTGTAAATTAGAAGGAGTTTCTTTTTGGAATATATTCTTGTTGATTTGTAATATTCTTGTTCGTACAGCTTGTATCAGTTGTAGTTTATTTTGATATGATCCACCCTATGCAATTATACCGTAACTTATCATACTGTAAAAAAGTGCATAGCACACAATTTTTAGTGTATATGTATCCATAAATTTCGCCATTCTACGAAAACTAAAAATTAGATACCTAGTCCTGCTTATAAGATACTCAATATGATCACTCCATCTCATATTTCTATAAAAAATTATTCTTAAATATTTTGTTTTAGTTGCTCCATTGTAATATATACTGTTTTTTTAACATTTAAAGTTAATTAATTTAGTCTTAACCAAGTAGAGACATCTTCTAAATATGTATTCATTTTGATTTATACTTCTTTCCATGTTTCCCCGGTTGCTATAACAGCAGTATCATCAGCATAAGACATTATTGTGTTTACTGGCATTTTAGTTAATAAATCATTTACATATAATATAAAAAGTAAAGGCCCAAGTATTATTCCTTGCGGTACTCCTGTTTTAATTATTTGATATTCACTTTCGTGGTTACCAATTCGTAACTTTTGTTTTCTGTCATTAAGGCAACTTTTTATTAATTTATGGGCTTTTCCTCTTACTCCATATGCATATAACTTATCTAATAATATTTCATGATTTACTGTGTCAAAGGCTTTTGCCAAATGTAGAAACGTAATACCAATTGGTTTACTTTGATCTAGTTTTTCGTATATCGTTTTAGATATAAGACTTAGTGCATCTTTAGTTCCTTTACGCTTGATGAATCCAAATTGCTTTTCACTTATTATTTCACTCTTGCTTATGAAATCAATGATTCTAATATGTACTAGTTTTTCAAAAATTTTGGCGATATTAGATATTAATGATATGGGTCTGTAATTACCCATTTCATTTTGCTTTCCTGCTTTATATATTGGAATAAATTCAGCTGATTTAAGTTGATCTGGCCATATTGATGTTTCTATACAAAGATTAAGGACGTAAACTAATGTATCAGCAACAATTGTGGCTATTGTTTTTCAAGTTTTTGCATTTATCTTGTCTATTCCGCCATTTTTTGGTTTTAGATCATTTATTATATTTAAGATTTTTATGACTTGGGCTGTAACATTGTATTCAATATTAAAGTAAAATTTGATTTTTAATTCAGACGTATTGTAAAATTTGATATAAATATTTATAATTTTCTCCAATAAATTCAGTACCTGAAGAGGTCTGCGAACCTAGCAGACGAAACGTTGTGCAGTTAAATAAATAAATTGGATTTATTTATTATTGACCTTCACAATAGACTATTTACTAATTCAACAATGGAGGGTGAAATTACAAAATATAAAATAGACACATTTCGGAAGCAGGGAACCGGAGAATATATATATATAATATGCATAACATAAACATAACCGGAGAAATATATATATATATATATATATATATTATATATATATAATGCTGTCACAATTTTTTGCATTATATGCCCATTTTCATGAATTTTTAGCTCCCAGGGGATGCATATTTCACTAAAAACATAAGTATGACTTTTTTTGCAAAATTTTCCGAACTTTTCATTAAAAATACTTTTAAAGACATAAATGTATGCTGACACACTCTTGTAAGCCATTTAAACCTTAAATAGTGAAAATCAGCAATTCTGCTCCGGACTCTGGTAACCTAATACTGTCTAAAAGATGTCTTTTTATAGTCAGAAACTGCCTAAAAATTTCCAGAGTGGGTCTAAATCATTAAGAACACTTATGGTCAAAATATCCGGGAAAAGTGCCCGAAATATTAATAGAAATGTATATTTGTTGCCTTATAACGATGAATCTATTAGCATGATCATTGCAAAAAAATTTATGCACTTACCTTAGAGTGGTAGAAAAGTATCTTCACTTGTTTCAGTATCCATCTAATCCCCTGTAAGCTGCTAAAAATACAAATATTATTATACAAATGTAAAACAGTCAGTATGAATCGATTATAGGAAGCGCACTTGTTTTTGTTTTGTTCGCATTCTGCGGGTTTGTGTTTCTGAACAATGTGTTCTGATAGTGATTCAAGTGAGAATTCAAGTGTCGATGTTAATGATACAGTGCCAGATGAACTTTTGGAAGTGGCGAAAAATGTAACCTTAAATTTATTACCTGACGTATCTAAAAGACGATACACGCAAACGTATAATCAATTCAAAGAATGGCGCAAATCAAAAAATACGGCTTCATTCAAAGAAGAAGTTCTTTTGGCGTATTTTTCTGAGCTTTCCAAAAATTTAGCGCCATCGTCTTTATGGGTACGTTTTTCTATGTTGAAAGCCACAATTCAAGCTTATGAAAATGTAGATATGGAAATATCAGAATTATTGGCTTATTTAAAAAAATTGAATATTGGATATAGATCTAAAAAAGCTAAGGTTTTCACGTCAACGGAAGTTAAAAGATTCATTGACGAAGCTCCTGACTATGACTATTTAGTAATGAAGGTAAATTTCTTATGTTATATTTACATTTCAAAAATAAATATTATATTTCAATTGAAATATTATAAACTCGTTTATTTTACGTAAATAAATTTAGTTCGATTTTCTAAACTGCGTTTAATGATTTTTGAAATAACATTATAATAAGAATATTATACGAATTATGTATTTTAATTATATCTTGATTATTATTTTTTGTAACTCGTAATTTATTTTATTTTATGTTATTGCAAAAGAAATAGTGATAAATACATGTATGATAGTAGTGTAATTTTTACAGGTTGTACTTATTTTTGGTGTTATGGGGGCCTGCAGACGCGAAGAGTTGACTTATTTAAAGAGAGAAAATGTACAAGATCATGAAACTTTTTTATTGGTTACTATTCCGAAAACGAAAACTGGCATTGAACGATCGTTCACAGTGACAGGAAATTTCTATGAAACTTGCAAGAAGTATATTGACCAACGATCAAAAGAGTGTGTGAATGTAGATAGATTCTTTTTACTGTTTAGGAAAGGTAACTTTATATTGCAGCCAATTGGTATTAATACAATTGGTAATATGCCTTTAGAAATTGCTCGATTTTTGAATTTGCCAGATTTTGAACGATACACTAGCCATTCGCTTAGACGAACTTCAGCAACTTTGCTTGTTGATGCTGGGGCGGACATTACAACGCTCAAAAGACACGGTGGATGGAAGTCCAATTCTGTTGCAGAAGGCTATATTGAAAATTCAATTAGCAATAAAAGAAAAATAGGGCAACAAATTGAACAAAGTGTATCTTCATCGAAACGAGATCATCTTGGGGCAGAAGAATCGAAAGCATCAACTTCTACCGCCATAACGGAAAAGACACCCAAGCGTCAAAAAGTTCATGATAATTTATCAAATAAAATAAATTTTTCTCCTCCACCATCACCAGTATTATCACAAAATTATAATGAGCCTAATAATGTTGATAATAATTCAATGGTGGTAAATTTATCGAATGATACCGAATCAGACAGCAATATTTCTTTTAATTTTAAGAATTGTAATGTTACTATTAATATATTCAAAAAGTTAGCATATTAATATGTTAATGAATATATTATCGAATCATTTTCCGAGATAATTTGAGTTATGCAAAGTTGTTTTGTGTTATTTGTAATTTATGTTTCATATTGTTTGAATTAAAAAAATGTATGTTAAGATTTAATTTCAAATATATAGTTGAAATCAACATAATTTTGAAGCATTATATGAATAACTCGTACCTTCTGAACAAAAAATTTCATTTTTAGTAAATATCTTTCGCGTTAAGTTATAGGCCACTTTCCGAACGCAAATGCGTACGGAAAAACGAACTTTCCGCACGCCGTGAGGAAAAATAAATAAATTGGATTTATTTATTATTGACCTTCAACAATAGACTATTTACTAATTCAACAATGGAGGGTGAAAATTACAAAATATAAAATAGACACATTTCGGAAGCAGGGAACCGGAGAAATATATATATATAATATGCATAACATAAACATAACCGGAGAAATATATATATATATATATATATATATATATATATATATATATATATATATATATATGCTGTCACACTCTTGTAAGCCATTTAAACCTTAAATAGTGAAAATCAGCAATTCTGCTCCGGACTCTGGTAACCTAATACTGTCTAAAAGATGTCTTTTTATAGTCAGAATCTGCCTAAAAATTTCCAGAGTGGGTCTAAATCATTATGATCACTTATGGTCAAAATATCCGGGAAAAGTGCCCGAAATATTAATAGAAATGTATATTTGTTGCCTTATAACGATGAATCTATTAGCATGATCATTGCAAAAAAATTTGTGCACTTACCTTAGAGTGGTAGAAAAGTATCTTCACTTGTTTCAGTATCCATCTAATCCCCTGTAAGCTGCTAAAAATACAAATATTATTATACAAATGTAAAAAATTAATTTTGAAACATTTATAACGCTGAATTTTTAGTTTTACATCCCTTACAAGATTTATAATACTAATCTGAAGGATTACTATAAATATATAAACATCATTATTACAATAACTGAATATACGTATTTAATACAAAAGATATATAAATAAATCGGATATATAATTATAATGAATAATATGATAACGTGACAGTGACAAGTTTGTGAAATCTAAACAATGTATTGCTGAATAATAATAATAATAATGTTGATACTGTTATAGTAATCCTTCAGATTAGTATTATAATTCTTGTAAGGGATGTAAAACTAAAAATCCAGCATTATAAATGTTTAAAAAATAATTTTTTATAATTTCATAATAATATTTGTATTTTTAGCAGCTTACAGGGGATTAGATGGATACTGAAACAAGTGGAGATACTTTTCTACCATTCCAAGGTAAGTGCATAAATTTTTTTGCAATGATCATGCTACTAGATTCATCGTTATAAGGCAACAAATATACATTGTTATTAATATTTCGGGCACTTTTCCCGGATATTTTGACCATAAGTGATCTTAATGATTTAGACCCACTCTGGAAATTTTTAGGCAGTTTCTGACTATAAAAAGACATCTTTTAGACAGTATTAGGTTACCAGAGTCCGGAGCAGAATTGCTGATTTTCACTATTTAAGGTTTAAATGGCTTACAAGAGTGTGTCAGCATACATTTATGTCTTTAAAAGTATTTTTAATGAAAAGTTCGGAAAATTTTACAAAAAAAGTCATACTTATGTTTTTAGTGAAATATGCATCCCCTGGGAGCTAAAAATTCATGAAAATGGGCATATAATGCAAAAAAGTGCTAAAATGTCAACTTTGACTCTCTGTAACTTAAAATAATGGCCCAGAAAAAATCTGAAAAAATTCAGGAGAACTACTGGATACCTCTAAAACATATTCCCACAGTTATAGCAATATTTATTTTTTTCATCTTCGATGTCACAGAGAACCACCCATATATATATATATATATATATATATATATATATATATATATATATATAAAGGCCGGAGGCCTCCGGCACTTCGAATGAGGTTATAACTTCAATCCTTCATTAATATTATAAGGTCAAAGTGTGCTTTTTTACCCGTGAGGGGTATTTAGGTATTTGGGTTATTGGTTTTTTAGGCATTATTCTATCAATTAATATTCTCCCTCTTATATCTGAGTCGTTACCTATGTTTTATAACCTCAAAACACCAAAATAACACGTAGTGTCACCATAAGTATCGATACTGATGTTTATATATATATGACGCCCGACATAATAAATTTGGATCTTCTTTCTGCTTCCCACCGCTGGTTGGGGGTGGGCAGTTTTTGGCGGTTTATAAGTTCTATAGTACAATTTATTTTCTAAGTCAGGATTTGTTTCCAAAGTAATTGTAAACTCTCTTTAGTTTTACACGATATCATTATTGCAGTTGTGATCCACCTATTTCTAAAATTTAAACTTCTTTTATTTTTAGAAATATGATGAGCGCTTTCCATGGTAATTAGTAGGAAAATTTGTCGATCTGTCGGAGGCGAAGGAAAAGAAAAAACAAAAAGTTTTGTTCTTAGCGACGTTTCGTTGGCGTGGTCTGCCAACCTGTTCAGGCTATTTATTGATAACACACATATAACAAATTAAAAGAACGCACAAACAATATTGAAAAACTTAGATGTAACTAAACGTTTACTTAAAACGAGGATCAATGAACACAAAAAGAAGAGCAATACTGAATCAGTTATTAATCAACATACGGTTTTAAATAAACATGAATTTGATTGGGATGGTGTTAAAATTGTCGATAGGGAGATCAATTATAAAAAGCGTCTTATTTCAGAAATGTTACACATTAAACTTAATGTAAATAATATTAATAAAAAAGACGATATTAGATTTTTAAATAGTTCTTTTTTCCCGGTTTTCAGAAATTTAAATGCCTGATTTGACAGTTGTACAGTGTTTACGTTATATTACCTTTGGCGATATATATATATAAATAAACCGAGTTTTGCTTGGTTGACTGTTTATCTAACCGCTTGATGTATCGGTTATCCGATCATAAAAAGGTATATTTTTTCAATCTTATATTGTTTGTGCGTTCTTTTAATTTATTATTTGTGTGTTATCAATAAATAGGCTGAAGAGGATGGCAGACCACGGTGAACTTTGGTGAACTTTTTGGACACCCTGTATACTTTCAAGTAAACTATTACGTAATTCTTGCCCAATAGCGCCTATTTTTAATAGATCAATAGTAAAATCTCCTATTATTAAATAATTTTTGTTTTCTTTATTTTCAAAAATTAATTTTTTTATATTTAGTATAAATTCTGATTTTGAAATATCATGTAATCTATATACAGCAGAAATTAATATTTATTTCAATTATTTCAGTGGACTCTGTAATGTAATCTTTCAAATACATAATGTCACCATCAGATTTATTTACTCTACTATATTTTTAAAATATGTTATTCCAATTTATTACAAAAAAATCTTTGTAATCCAAATTCCATGACTGGGTACATAGAATGACACTTGGTTTAACTTCTAAACCTTTTAAAAAGACTTGTGTAGATCTATCGATCTATGCGTATTAAATTCATGTAAGTTGTTTTAAAAAATGCAATTAAGTTAAATTTGGGATTAAATTAATGCGCGATAGATAAATCATTACTTCTTTTTGTATTGATGCGTATTGAGATTACAAGTTTTGTTGTGGTAACTAGATTAATTAAAAAGGAATAATAATAATTAAATTTAATCTTAACTTCTATTTAAGGTTTAACAGTTATAATAAAAACAATAAATTATGTACAGTTAATTATTATTTTATTAATAAATTTTTCATAAGTTAGTCATTGTCCTTATAAGGGCATAGGGATTTTTGGATTGTTATATTCTACAGCGCTACCTCAATTGGGCCAGATTTTGAGTTATTTCTTGAAGAAACCTCCCTGATTACTGATTTTTCTCTTTCTATAGCCCGAGGAAGAGTAAGTGACCAGCAATTTCCATTTAGGGGCCGATGAGTCATTATGTGGCAAACCCCAAGTGAATCCTGGATTAACTCGGGAATTGCGAAAACTTTTTTCTTTTTTTTGAATGCAAAGAAGTTTTACTTCTCCCGTCCGTGAGCCCCTTGCCTTGCATCTCCGTTTTATAGGTTAGAACACCGCGTCATTCTTGTCGTCCGCATCATCAGCAATTCAGCATTTCGATTTTTTTTCTGGTTATCGCGTGTTAAATTGTATTTCAATTTTATTTGATATTTTAGTTTTGTGTTTTATTGACTAGAGTACGCTTGTGTAAACAAAAAATTTTGAAAGATATTTTTGTCATTTAATTGTCATTTAGGGGCCGACTAGTCTCCGGGTGACAAGCCCCGAATATTCACGAGATCGTCTCGTGATTGCGTTGTTTTTTTTCTTTCATGCGTAAATAAAATTAAGAATTTTTCATTCAGCTTAAATTGATTACGTTAAGACGATGTGATACCCAAATTACAGGAACCTACATCTAAAATCCCAAAAATTTAAAAAACTAATGGAATTAAAAATCTGAAAAAATTTACAGGTAATGTTGAAAGCAAATAGAATACCGTTACAGAGCGATTTTTTCAAAATAATTAATTTATAATGAATTATATCGAAATAACCATTTTCTGGTCGGTAATATATAGCTAAAAACAATGCTGCACGGCTGCTAAAAAATCTTGATGATTTATTGATAAAAAAATTTGAAAAAATTCATAGACTATCTTTAATGTAAATACAACACCGTTACAGAGCGTTTTTTTCGATAAAGTATACTGTTTGCTTGAGAAAAAATAAATACTGATTTTGTTTTAATGGGGTTACATCTCCTTAAATTCACGCGCTTTCATAAATATGTTTACTATACGTTTATATGTATTAATTTTGAGTGTGTTTAAATAAACCAGAAAGAAGCAATTGGCCACATTTCAAAATATTATTGGATAATTTTTTTGCATTATCTTTGCATTCTCCTTTCTTTATACGGGTTCTTTAATTATTCATAAATACACTTATGAATTCTTGTAGTTTAATATCTATAATCTGCAAGCTTTTATTTTTGTTAAAATATTAATTATTCTTTTTTTTATTTTTATTTATTTCTTTTTATGCAACTCAACGAACTTATCTGCTTATGAAGATTTGCTCGACGTCTTTCCGAGCGTATATAGTCGTCGTCGAGCGTTCCGCCTTACTAATTAATAATAAGTTAAAATTAAATTACATGCATTAATATTTTTTTTGCTTTATATATATTTTCTTTGCTGCGTGTTCCTGCTATGCATTATTATCATTATTATTTTAAAGAATTCACAAGTTGACTCGGTGCAAAAAATGAGCGCTAACCAATCTAAAAGGTTATTTTAAAATATAAGCAAAAGTAAGGTTGTAATAGTTAGTGTCACGCTACACATGAATATACTTGTATATATCAGATGCGATTGAACTTAGTCTAGTATCTGTAATATTTGCTCTAGTCCTGTGACTTCTGTTGCTTTACTTTCGTGTCATTTTTTGTGATGTACTAATTTATTTAATTTATTGATCAATGTTGCTTTATGGAGCTGTTGATGAAGTGTAGGTAAGTGTCGTAATTACTCAATTTTTATACATATAATAAAGTTAATTAATTGTTTTCCAAATATCCTTGTTTTCATTATTATTGCGAAGACTCTGTGATGCTACAATCAAAATTTAAATATTAAACGTTCAATACATTGACAAGTAGTAAGTATAATGTTATAATTCATTAGACGTAAATACAAAACCTATAATTATTTATGTATTTTCAAATGTATTCGGTGTTATAAATAAAGGTATAGCCTGAAGAGGGTGACAAAAAGACATCGAAACATAGCGATCTAATTAAAAGTGTGGTTTATTCACCAAAATTGAGAAATAATCCTTTAAAATAAATTATTATTTATAATCAGTTGATAGTGTAGTCGATGAACTGCTTCGGTGTCTTGCTTTTAATTTTTACGATGTGGCCAGAATTGAATAACTCCTTTCCATTGTGAGAGATATAAAGTTATCTACTTTACCGATATAT
Organism: Theocolax elegans; assembly: GCA_026168455.1. Lineage (NCBI taxonomy): Eukaryota > Metazoa > Arthropoda > Insecta > Hymenoptera > Cerocephalidae > Theocolax > Theocolax elegans. Next base: position 34,192,057 of record CM047427.1, on the reverse strand, counting down.
TTTGGTAGTATTAATCATATTCGGTCATATTCATGTATTTTTAATCTTTTTCTTTAATTTCACAGTTAAGTGTATCAACTGCTGTATGTTTAATATTGTATTTTGTTTTATACTTCGCATCACTAAATTTACAATTATAACAACAATATTGATTATCTGAAGTACATTTGGTAGTTTTATGATTATCTGCACATTTTAAACATGGATTATTAATGCATTTAACAGTTCTATGCCCAAAACGTCCATACTTCTAACAAGGTTTGATCGATATCAAGTCAATGACTCTGCAGTGATGACCTATATAAATTTTGTTCTTACTGTCTCTAATGTCTTAATAGATTTCTGCTGACATTTCCATTAATTTCATTATTACTTTTATTATTTGCTCTTTTTCCATTGTATATAATTTAAATAGTTTCGAATTTAATATATTAATTATTTACACTATCCTCTTACATATTTTATTACAACTTCATTATCACCTTTTACTTCAACGTTTCGAGTTTTAATGGTTTTATCTTTAATTAAGTTGCGAGGTAAACCTAACAAGCAGTATTAATTTATAATATAGATTTTTAGATATTGTGGTGGGAATCTTTAGTCGAGGGTATAGAACTGAAAGAAGAAAAAGATGGGTCCATTAACCTGGATGGGTCTTTTTAGCAGAATTTAAAAAAAAAGCATGCAGGAATATTTAACTACTTTTTTACTAAATTACTACCGATTCTAATAATTTCTAACCAGTGCCGAATGCATTTTAACACCTAGATAGGCCAACTTAATGCTTAAGCTGGCTTTTTTTTACACTCGGTTCTAATAGGGTTAGAAAAATCTGTGGCGGCTCAAAATTTTTAACTCGTTGAGTACTTGAAGATGTGTGCTATCGCACATTCAAGTGTTATGCGTAACTAACCCCTTTTTAACCCTCGAAAATATTTGAATGTCTGTGAAAGGCAAATTATCACGCAGTGAGCATTTTTTTTTATTGAATACGATAAAGTAGGCCTAAATGTAATTTACTACCACTTTAGAATATTTTTCACCCCCAAACGCCAGGAATTAACACGTGGTCTGGGCCAGGTTAATACTTAAGCTGGCCTGTTTTTTTATAACTCGGGTTCTAATAGGCTTAGAAAAATCTGTGGCGGCTCAAAATTTTTAACTCGTTGAGTACTTGAAGATGTGCTATCGCAGATTCAAGTGCTATGCATAATTAACCCCTTTTCAGCCCACGAAAATATTCAAATGGCAGTGAAAGGCAAATTGTCACACATTGAGCATTTTTTTTTATTGAATACGATAAAGTAGGCCCAAATGTAATTTACTACCACTTTAGAATGTTTTTCTAGAAAATCATTGGTGTGACTTGTAAAGCGAACTGATGGATGATGTGTGCGCCATGTAAATAATTTTATAAATACAATTCTATTAAAAAATATGAAATAAATAGGTTTAATATGTTATCTAACCGAATTAAAGCTTTACAATATCGGGACGATACAATATCTTGCAAATATCGATATAGAATTCGATAATGTCGTTCAAGACATGAGAAGAGAGTTTGTATTTTGTAAACCAAATCATAGCAGACGGATAACTAAACCCAAATTAGCCTGCAAAGAGAGATTTAATATTCTATGTTCCAGTTTAGTAGACAGGCAGGTAAAAGCAAATAATTTGCTAAAACTATTTACTAATATTCAATGCAGCAAACAGGCAGGTAAAGCCAAAAAACGCGGGAAAAGTAGATTTCATATTCTATAACATCTAATCATGCAGGCAGGCAAAGAAAACTAAATAAGACGGGAAAGAGAAATTTAATATTGAAAAAATAATTCCCCTAATTGGTTAGGCTTAGCTGCATATTTGCTAGATTGGTTTTGAAAATATTAAGACTGTACCTGTTAATCTGAGGATATTAAGTCTCTCTATCCAGGATTATTTGGTTTTAGCTGCCTGCCAGATTTAGTGCTAGAATATAAAATAAAACTGAAAATTTTCAATGCTCTTTAAGTTTTGAGAAGGCCCCCCTGCGACCTGCGGTCCGGGACTGCAGCCCCTTCCTAGCCCGTACGTAAAGCCAGGTCTGTAAAAAGGAAACCGAAGATAACACCATAGAATCAAGAAGAGTAAAGACAAGAAATATTTTAAATTCTTAAGATTTTACATACAGCGGGTGTACATTAACTGAGGCTTGCCAGAATATATGTGCACACTACTCTGGAGTTTGACAGTTGTGGTTACGTTGACCCAGACATAAAAGGGAATTTTCGAACATTCCGGCTTAATCGGCGCGTTTTTAAATGCTTGTAAGTTAGAGTCAATTTTTGGTTTTTAAAAATGAGTTTTTTAGGAATAGGAGTTTTTTTATGAGGAAATCTTAATTTCCTCTATTATCTCTATTCTGTATTATTTGGGTTTAGCTGGTCATTTGCCAGATTAGAATTTAAAAATCAAATCTATCTTTCCCGACTTATTTGGGGCTTCTTACCTGTCTGCTAAATTACAATTTAAAAATGACAACGCTCTTTCCTGGGTTTCTGAGGTTAAACTGTCAGTATGCTAAATTATACTCTAAAAATCTCTTTTTATTATTATCGGGGTCATTATTGGAAATTAATAGCGTGCCTGCCTGCTTGCCTGTTAGGCTAAATTTAAAATATCAAAACTCTCATTCTCGGTTGTGAGTTTACCTGCTTGATTACAATTAAACAATTAATATTCACATTCACAGGTTGTTTTCTCTTTAATTTTTGACAGCAAGATAAGAATTTAAAAATCATAACTCTCTCCCCATCTATTGGGTTTAGTTACCCGTCTGCTATATAAGAATTTAAAAATCAAAACTCTTTTTTCTGCGTTACTGAGGTACCTGTCTGACTGCTAGTTTAGAATTTAACGAACTCTAAAATATTTTACTCATTGTAGTAAAACTTCCTTGGTTGATGTAAATTTAAAAATAATTTTTTAAGTTTTTTAATGAAACTGAAGTTAGCAGCCAGATAGCAGCCGCCAGATAGATTTTCCAGCGGTTCTCAACCTAAATTTTTTTTGTAATTACTCCTTTTAAATGACGTAAAATAATAAACAAAACATATCAACATATAATTACACAAAAGATTCGAAGATTTATTACAAATTTTGCAAGATAATTCATAATTTTATGCTAATAACAAGCATCTGTCAGCTAGACAAACATGACACATTTTTTTCGAAATAAAAACCGCTCTAAGCCTGAACATTTGCTAATTATCTGCAAATAAACTCCTCAGGATGTCAGAAATAGTATCTGAAAGTTGCAAAAAATGTACACCCTTTGTTTATCAATAATCATACTTTGTTTATAACTATTTCATCTGGCGGCTGGGCAAAAGAGCTTCATTTTTCCGAAATGAAAATCAATATAAGCCTGTACATTTGCTATAAATCTGCAAATATACGCCTAAGGGTGTCAGAAATGATATCTGTAAGTTGAAAAAATATACAGGCTTAGTTAATTAATTATTGTTAATTAATCCCCCAAAAATCGCAGGATTTCGGGATTTTTCGAATATAATCGCCAAAATAATGGAAACTAAACCTGTACATTTGCTATAAATCTGCAAATATACTCCTAAAGATGTCAAAAATAGAATCTAAAAGTTTCAGAATATGTACAGGCTTAGTTAATTAATTATTGTTAATTAATCCCCCAAAAATTGCTCGATTTCGGGAATTTTCGAATATAATCGGCAAAAAATGAAAACTGAACTAATGAAAACTAAGTCTGTACATTTGCTATAAAACTGCAAATATACTCCTCAGAGCGTCAGACATGGTATCTGTAAGTTGGAAGTAGTTAATTTTTGTTAATTAAGCAATCCATTTTCGAAAAATCATGAAATTTATAGGCTTATGCATGGATTAATTAACAATAATTTATTAAGAAGGTTTGTACATTTTTAGCAACTTACAGATACTATTTCTGACACCCTTAGGAGTATATCTGCAGATTTATAGCAAATGTACAGGCTTAGTTTCCATTACTTTGCCGATTATATTCGAAAAATCCCCAAATCCAGCGATTTTTGGGGGCTTAATTAACAATAATTAATTAACTAAGCCTGTACAGTTTTTTGCAACTTACAAATATCATTTCTGATACCCATAGGAGTATATTTGCAGATGTATAGCAAATGTACAGGCTTAGATCGCTTTTCATTTCGGAAAAATGAAGCTCTTTTGCCAAGCCGCCATATGAAATAGTTATAAACAAAGTATGATTATTGATAAATAAAGGGTGTACATTTTTTGCAACTTTCAGATACTATTTCTGACATCCTTAGGAGTTTATTTGCAGATAATTAGCAAATGTACAGGCTTAGATCGCTTTTTATTTCGAAAAAAATGTGTCATTTTTGTCTAGCTGCCAGATGTTTGTTATTAGCATAAAATTATTAATTATCTTGCAAAATTTGTAATAAATCTTCGAATCTTTTATGTAATTTATGTTGATATGTTTTGTTTATCATTTTTTAACACTCCGTACGCGAAACACGGTCTCTCATGCTGGCTTTGCGTGTGCGAAGCACCTGATTCACGCACTCTAGAATTAGCGTGAAGCAATTTGCTTCGCGCACGCAGTATGCGAATCGCTTTGGTTCAGTCACGGTTTAATTTAATCATATGCATTTGTTTATGCTGCAAGGTCAGCTTTTATTTTGAATACGTCCTGCTCTTACATTTCTAATTATCAATAAATTTGACCTCTACGTTATAACAAAGATATTTAAAAGAACGATTAGTCGTAAATTACACTTCAAGTAGGAATGGTGTAATATATAGAATAATTTCAATAGTTTGATTATATTTATTTTTTTATTTATAGTTAATTTTTTGTTTATTTATTAGCTCGTCAGTTTGTCGACTCGCGCTGCTTTTTAATTGGTTTATCTACACGTGATTCGCTCACATCGTGTTAAAAAATAGTATACGATACTCGTGTGCTCAGGCGATACAAGAACTCGTCTTTTTGCCACCCGCGCTTCGCTCGGGCGGCAAATGCGACTCATGCGTGAATCGCCTGCTTCGCACACTCGTATCGTAATATACTATTACGTCATTTAAAAGAAATAATTACAAAAAAAATTTTAGGTTGAGAACCGGTGGAAAATCTATCTGGTTGCTGCTATGTGGCTGCTAACTTCAGTTTCATAGTTTTTTATCAGAGTGAGTTAATTTTTAAATTAATAGTACTTTTCGTTGCAAGTGTGATGAAATTGATTTTGACCCATTAAGTTACTGTTTTTGTTGCCCAAACGAAGAAAAAGTAAGAATCACAATTATGTCAAAAGCACTTTAATAACGCGCGTATTGAACAATATTTTATGTAAATTAACTATTATAGAACTATTGTAGTTTTACAAGTGGCACTTGTCGCGCGGAGTCTCATAAAAATAACTTACCCTTCTACAATATTTTTAGCATGTGTTATAAAAAATCATTATTTTATGAGTACTGAGTATATTATACCCTTAAGTAAGATTTAAATAGTTTAGAAAAGTTTCGGAAAATGAATGTTTGAAATTGTTTTTATGTTTGCAATAATAATTTATCTACATTAAGGTTTTTTAATAACTAAACAAAGTTTTTTTTGTAACATGATTAATTAAATTATTGTGATTATTTAGAATATTAGTACCGTTATTTTATTTGCAATTTAACTTGAAATTAGTTTTAAATTAGAACTTCTTGAAAGTACAATTTTTGTATTACACATTTCATAACCTTTAATATTAGCTTTCTAATTTTGTCTTTAAGTATAAAATCCTTTATTTACACTTTTAAAACTAATGATCGATCTTTTATATTTTTCAAGAGAATAATTTTCGTATTTTATTCTTTTTGAAGTATAAGATTTGCTTTGGTTCTACTTTAACGTGCTATTTTGAGGATGCTCTATGAGCATTACTTGGATACTGCTCCACCAATAATAAAATCAATTCTTGATTAACAAATTTATAAATAATTTTTATGTCTGACTGATAGTGGCGGGGCTAGTTTAATAAACATTACTTTTAGCCAGGGATAAAGAAAAATAGTATTTATACTTGAAACTAAACTAAGCCATGCGCGCTCCGTGCGCTCTTGCTTTTTCGATATAATAAAATTTATCAAATTATAAAAAACGTTTATAACCCTAGTGGAAATAATAAAACGTAAGAAAACGTAGGAATTAGTTTGAAATAGACAGTAGGCAGAGGTCTGTTTCTGCACACAGGAATTAAACACATAATGTTTGTGCACAAAAATTCTGCACTTCACTTTTATGCACGGTGCACAAATATTTTACAAAATAATTTAAATTAATAAAAATAATCGTTTATTTTGTGCACATAAAAATTGTGCACATTAAAATTGTTCACGTAAATATTATGCACATCAAAATAAGAGTAAAAAAATATTTATGTGTACAATTTTTATGTGTACAATATTTATGTGCACAATTTTTATGTGCACAAAAGAAACGATTATTTTTATTAATTTAAATTATTTTGTAAAATATTTGTGCACCGTGCATAAAAGTAAAGTGCAGAATTTTTGTGCACAAACATTATGTGTTTAATTCCTGTGTGCAGAAACAGACCCCTGCCAGACAGTAAAACGGGAGATTGCATCTGTTTTTGGACTTTCTTACGTTTCTCTACTTTTCTTTACGTTTCATGACATTTATTTAAATCTTATTACGTTTTCTTACTTTTTCTTACAATATTCATCTTAATCAAAAACTTACATTTACAAATTATAAGAAAACGTACCAAAATGTAAAATAAGAAATAAGAAAAAATAAGAAAACCGCTACGTTAATTTGCGTTTACTTACTTATAGCTATTTCAATTACTTCTTCTTACTTTTTTTCTTTTTAATACGTTATATTATCTTTTATTACGAATTAATAAAGTCTGAAAAAACTAATAAAAAAAAGTTATTATATAGTAAAAATTTGAGGAATGTAAAAAATAGTGATAAAACGTAATAAAACGTAAGTGACTATGAAACAGTAGAGTCAGTAATGTAAACGTAGCTTAACGCAATCATTATTTTCAACACGTTAATAATTTCATAATTTCTTTATGATTTATTTACTTAGCTACTGCATAATTACATAATATATAAAATTAGTATTTATATCAAGGTACATCTAGTAACATGAATTTTCTTTCATGTGATTTTATGATATAAACACAGACAAAATAAATTTGCTTAACCAGCGCACAAATTTGAATTTAGTGCGTAAATTTAATCAAGTTGGAAAGCCTTCTTGTCACGACAGACCCCCTCCCAAACTCGCGCGAACAGACCTTTCTAGCGGCCCTTGCACAATGACACCCTGGCGCGCTGACACTGACTTTATGTCGAACTAAAAAGTTTAAGTTTGCACTAAACTCGAGTTTTATTCTCCTTACCTTATCAGCCAGAAAAGTCATAGAAAATTATTCATAATTAAAAACGGACGTTAATTAACGCTAATCTAGGAAAACTGCGTTTTTTCTTTATTAATAATCATATTTGCAAATAAATCCCTTAATAAATTTTTCTACGATTTCGTTCAAGCTGAGGTTACATGCTTGTCGAATTGAAAGGCATATCAAAGTTTTGATAAAAAATTTCTTGATACGTAATCATTATTTTTGTTTCAACTTTTAAACATAGATTATTAATATAGAAAAGATATATTTTCATCGATTTGCGTAAATTAACGTCTTTTTTTTAATTGTAACTAATTTTGTAATTTTGAGGTCCGTAAGATAGGGGGGATGAAACTTGAGTTTGGCACTTCGATAATGAAGTATATATACTACATATCGACGCCTGAGTGGAACAAAGACCTATCTCAGCAGTTGCTTCGATAAGACCCTATCTCGGCGGCGGCTTGAAGAAAGCCCTATCTCGGCCGCCGCTTCGATAAGACTCTATCTCGGCGGCGGCTTGATGAAAGCCCTATCTCGGCCGCCGCTTCGAGAAGACCCTATCTAAAAGTCTAAAAGTAATTATTAATTACAATCAAGTTTATTTACTCAGTCCAAACATAATTATTAATTAAAATAAAGTTTATTTACTCAGTGCAAACTAAATTATTAATTAAAAAAAGTTTAATTACTCACCCCAAAAGTAATTATTAATTAAAATAAAATTTAATAACTCAGTCCTAAAGTAATTATTAATTAAAATAAAGTTTAATTACTCAGTGCAAAAGTAATTATTAATTAAAAAAATGTTTAATTACTCAATAGAAAAGTAATGATTAATTAAAAAAAAGTTTATTTACTCGGTATGAAAGTAATTAAGAATTAAAAAAAAGTTTAATTTCTCAATCCGAAAGTAATTATTAATTAAAAAAAAGTTTAATTACTCAATAGAAAAGTAATTGTTAATTAAAAAAAAAAATATTCAACAGAAAAGTAATTATTAATAAAAAAAGTTTAATTATTCACTCCAAAAGTAATTATTAATTAAAATAAAATTTAATAACTCAGTCAAAAAGTAATTATTAATTAAAATAAAGGTTAATTACTCACAAGGGAAGTACATGACCTCCGGGAAACGGATCTTATCCTAACTTTGGTATGTCTTTTATAATATAAAAATATGAATAAAGCCAAGTTATCTCTTGCCAATGGCTACTTTTACGGAAGTTATTCGACATCCAATAATAATAGCAGTAAAAATTACTTCGAATTCGGTCGCTTATAACTCGGAACAAATAAAGATAAACAATCTAACCAAAAACCAGAAGAAAGTTCAAGTAGATATGTTTTGAAAAAAAAGAAGCTCAAATTGCTTAATTTGAAGCAAAGTTATGAAGAAAATAAGAATTTGAAGACTATTAGGCCAAAAGAAACAATAAATTTTTCATATTAAATTTTGGCCTAATAGTCTTCAATTTCTTAATTTCTTCATAACTTTGCTTCAAATTAAGCAATTTGAGCTTCTTTTTTTTCAAACCGTATCTACTTGAACTCAACTTTCTTCTAGTTTTTGGTTCGATTGTTTATCTTTATTTATTTCCGAGTTATAAGCGACCGAATTCGAAGTAATTTTTACTGTTATTATTATTGGATGTCGAATAACTTCCGTAAAAGTGGCCATTGGCAAGAGATAACTTGGCTTTCTTCATATTTTTATATTATAAAAGACATACCAAAGTTAGGATGAGATTCGTTTCCCGGAGGTCATGTACTCCCCTTGTCAGTCTAAAACTAATTATTAATTAAAATCAAGATTATTTACTAAGTCCAAACATAATTATTAATTAAAATAAAGTTTCTTTACTCAGTGCAAAATTAATTATTAATTAAAAAAAGTTTAATTACTCATTAGAAAAGTAATTATTAATCAAAAAAGTTTAATTACTCAGTGCAAAAGTAATTATTAATTAAAATAAAATTTAATAACTCAGTCCAAAAGTAATTATTAATTAAAAAAAAGTTTAATTACTCAGTCTAAAAGTAATTATTAATTAAAATCAAGTTTATTTACTCAGTCCCAAAATAATAATTAATTAAAATAAAGTTTATTTACTCAGTGCAAAATTTATTATTAATTAAAAAAAGTTTAATTACTCAATAGAAAAGTAATTATTAATTAAAAAAAAGTTAATACTCAATAGAAATTGTCCCAAAATAATAATTAATTAAAATAAAGTTTATTTACTCAGTGCAAAATTTATTATTAATTAAAAAAAGTTTAATTACTCAATAGAAAAGTAATTATTAATTAAAAAAAAGTTTAAATACTCAATAGAAAAGTAATTATTAATTGAAAAAAAGTTTAATTACTCACCCCAAAAGTAGTTATTAATTAAAATAAAGTTTAATTACTCAGTGCAAAAGTAATTATTAAGTAACATAAAGTTTAATTACTCAGTGCAAAAGTAATTATTAATTAAAATCAAGTTTATTTACTCAGTCCAAACATAATTATTAATTAAAATAAAGTGTATTTACTCAGTGCAAAATTAATTATTAATTAAAAAAAGTTTAATTACTCTATAGAAACGTAATTATTAAATTAAAAAAGTTTAATTACTCAATAGAAAAGTAATTATTAATTAAAAAAAGTTTAATTACTCAATATAAAAGTAATTATTAATTAAAATAAAGTTTAATTACTCAGTGCAAAAGTAATTATGATTTAAAATAAAGTTTAATTACTCAGTGCATAAGTAATTATGAATTAAAAAAAGTTTAATTGCTCACCCCAAAAGTAATTATTAATTAAAATAAAGTTTAATTACTCAGTGCAAAAGTAATTATTAAGTAACATAAAGTTTAATTACTCAATGCAAAATTAATTATTAATTAAAAAAAGTTTAATTACTCAGTGCAAAAGTAATTATTAATTAAAAAAATGTTTAATTACTGTAACGTACGATCCAAGATCATGTTGGATCTTCGTGTACCGCGCAATACTTCAATTATCGCAGCAAAACCATTCGCGATGGCGCAATAAATAGTTGAGCGTCATATTGCATCCGGTCCGATCGACAACGAACATCGTTGACGTCACGCTGACTCGCGCTGACCGCGCAGCCTTCGCGGAAGGCTACTCGGACGCGATTCGTCCAATAAAGCTATAGATACTTGTAGCCAGGCCAATATTGCAACCATAGAAATTTTGGCACTGCCCACGGAGTATCTACGGAAAAACCCCGAATCCACGCAGCAAGGAAACGCTGACTCGAGGAGCCTCCCACCACAGGAGGAACGCTCCTCGAGCAGCCGATCCGCTGAATTCATGGCAGAAGAAAGCCGGCGCCCAGGCCAGATGGTCACACTCAGAACAGAACCGACGCCCGGACCAGGCAGTCGCAGAGAACAGACCCATCGCCCGCACGAGGCGGACAGAGAACAAAGCCAGCGCCCAGACGAGGTGGACACAGATCAGACCCAGCGTCCAGACGAGGCGGTCACACATGAGAACAGAATTAGCGTCCAGATCAGACGGGACAGAATAGAGTCAACGCACAAACGAAGCGATCGAACAGAAGAGATCCGTTAACGCACCACGATCGACGCACGAATAGTCAGGCTCACACACACACACACACACGCACACTGAGGCCTTTCTCCTAAATTAGGAAGAATAAAGGACAGTAAAGGGACTTCATCTTTTCCATTCAACCCGATCCTCCAATCGTGCCTACCAGCTTCGGTTGGTGGCAAACCGCAACCTCAATCCTACACAATCTCAAGTTACGTACGTAACATAATATTAAATTGGCATACCTTGTGGGGAGTTGCGAGGAGGATCGTCGAGAGATACAAAAACGCATCGAAACTTGAAAGGCCATTCAAGAACACAACGATCACCCGCCTAAGCAACATAGAAGGTCCATCAGGCAACTAAGAAACAGAGATCAGTCCGTCAACGAACCGCCTACGCACCAAAAAGCGAGCAACTATCGCTCAAGTTTAAGCAGAGGCCTTATCACCGTCGTCTGTACTATCATAAAGGGCATCTGCCTCATCTTGAGCGCCTGCTCCTACGAGGGAAAGGGCATCTGCCCCATCTTGAGCGCCTGCTCCTACGAGGGAAAGGGCATCTGCCCCAACACGAACAACTGTTCCACCGTTGGACGAACTTCAACTCAATCCGCCGATTCAGCGCCATCCACATCGTTATTCTCCTCACGCCAAGTCATCCGTAACCGAGGGCTCCGTCAGATCAACGCCACCATCATGATCCACTCTCACAGCGTTCTCTTCGTGTTGTAAGTCCTTGTATTTTGAAACATTTCGGGAAAATTCCTTGCCTCAAATTTATTCGTATTTTTGATCGTCATATTTGCGTTTAGCTAAATTAAAAAGCGCTAGTAGTATTGCAATTTCACGTATTACACTGTATTTCACTGATCTATACGCTTATTAATATTACGGTAAATCATACAATTATTACTTATTACACTTATCACAATAAATTATGTCGTTCACCGGATTTTTCGGTCGCTCTCGCAGCGAACGCAGCTTATCGGGAGATAACAAAAGGTCCAGAAAGCGCGGGAGTTCACTGTCCCCCGTACGCGCGAGCCCGAGTATAGATGATATATTTAACAATCTCAAATCAGACGAATTTCGTAAGATTAATAAAATTTTCGAACGATTAACGGGAGAGGAAAAGACTATATTTTTGGCCAAACACGTTACGGATAATTTACCGCGTCCATTTGCACCCTTAGACGGACCATCCCAAATTGAGCCCTTAGAAACTCCTTTAAAACAGTCATATATTACAGAGAAACGCGACTTATTGAACGAATATTTAAACGCAGAAGCTTCCGGTTTTTCTTTAAATCCTCCCGATACAAATTATAACCCCGTGATAAATATGAGTGCTGGTACGTGTCAGCCGGAGGCCCTAACGAAAGGAACGATATATAATAACAAATTAACACATTCGACCGCCGCGACCGCACAGTCAACAGAACCCTTAAAAGCGCAAACAGAACCGGTTTCAACACCCTGGCTAGATCACGCACTACTGAATCAGTCATTGCAATATATTATAGCAGTACAGAAGCAATTATCCGAAATGATGCAAAACTCAGCATCCATCTCACTTAATCAACCCGCGATAAATCCGAATACTTTAATACATTCCAAACAGCCCGTTGCATCGACACCATATCGCGAATTCCCTTTGACAAACGGAAGGGCTACAGAGAACGCGTTTAGTAACGCCAATAATAATAATGACATCCGCAGCGATCATGGTACTAATAATATAATTGCACCTTCAGCACGCGTGAATCGTCTAACTATATCGCAGGCGATAAATCTCATTCCAATTTTTAACGGTGAGGCGGATAATCTAAATTTATTCTGCTCTTCAGTTAGACGCGCCTTGGAATCATTAGGGCCCGAGCACGAGGGAGACATTTTACTCGCGCTCGCCGGCAAATTAACGGGCAGAGCAGCGGACGGTTATACCTCTCGATTGACTAGTTATAGAAATTTAGAAACCCTCCTATCAGACCTAACCACGCAGTACACAAACGTAGGGCTGGCAGATCAGGTTATGACCGAGATCAAATTAGTTAACCGACTTCCAGGCGAGAGTGCAGTAGATTTTGGACTAAGGGTTCAAAAACTACATAATCGGTTGCTCACTATATGCGAATCGGCTCCGAATTTAGAGACATGCGATCGCGAATGCAGGCGTAAGAAAGCAGACCGCCAAGCCTTACAACAATTCATGTTCGATTTGCAACACCCATTAGACCATCAGGTACGCAGCGAGCGTCCCGAAACGCTTAGCGCAGCAATAAGAGTGGCCGTAGATTTCGAGTCTATTCAAGCGGCTCGCCGCGCCAACGCGCATCAACACCAACCGGGAAACGTATCGTACCAGTCAACAAACCCGGGCCCAAAGATCCCAACACCAGCTACCGAGTCTGTAACTATCTTAAAAATGTTAGCAGAAGCACTACAAGGTAAAAAGTGTACTTATTGCGCCGCAACCACTCACGAGGAGCAGGATTGCAGGAAAAAGAAAATAGAGACACTCTTTTGCGATTACTGTAAAAGACCGGGCCATGTATATACCGAATGCATAAATCTTAAGAGAGACCTACGGAGTAATAGAGCAGGGATTAATATCGTAAACAACGGGAACAATAATCGAGACCCAGGGTATTCTAACCAACAAAACAGAGTTCGATTTAGCGACTACCGTAACCAGGGAAATTACCCGCAGCAACAACGTTATAGGAGAGAAATCGACCGCGGTCCAACGAATTATCAACGTCGAGACCAATATACTCAACGCGACGGAGATCGCAAAAATTACGATTACAACGAAAATTACAGAAAATTCAGCAACGATAATCGCCAATATTCACGCGGTAATCCAATAGGGCAACGAGACAAAGAATATTCGCGAGACACGTACACAAGTCCACGCCGTGGTGACGAAGAATATTATTATAATCGCGGAACAACCCAAGGGCAAAGACATTCTACGAACAGCGATTTAAACTCGCAGGACGCTCGGCGCTACCCTCAGGCACCGAGCGCGTAAGCGTGGGTATAGCCACGCCTACGTCGCCCACAATAATAGCCAACATTCATTTTTTAAAAACGGGACGGCAACCTCCCATTGTGGTACTAGAAAGTAAAAATACAACAATAAAAAATATAAGATTTTTCGCCGACACCGGCGCTGATATTTCCGTGATTAAACAAGGGCTTTTAAGACCCGAAACATTTATTGATAGGAGTCAGCTTATCGAAGTAAGAGGCGTAACGCCAGGTTCATCATATACGCTAGGTAAAGCATTATTGAATTTAAACGGTATCACATGCAGTGTACATGTTGTATCAGACGATTTCCCCATAAGCACAAACGGATTGCTGGGATGGGATGTAATAAGTGAATTTTCCGGCGTGATAGACGCCGTCGCGATGAATTTAAAATTAGGGAACCTGGTAATACCCTTCGAAGTTAGCGAAACCATTGAGATTCCTCCGCGAATGCGAAGAGTAATAAGCGCACAAATACTTAACACGGAAGTTAAAATAGGTTGGGTACCACTGACCTTTATAAAAGACGTAGTATTATTTGGAAACTTCGTAGCAGAAAACCACAATGGCAGCGTATTTGCCGAGTGCATTAACCTAACGTCCGAATCTATACATATTCCCGAACCCATAGTAAAATTGCATGAATGTGAAACTGTTAAACACTGGACGACCGAAAATGCCGCCGAGGACGGCCAAGAAAGCGATCGAATATCGCAAGGCGCGTGCATAAGACGCCTAGTAAGCGAAAACCGCGACACTCACACCGAAGTACGCGATTTAAACGAAATATTATTATAGGATGATTGGAAAAGAGCAAAACGAGTAGATAAAATAATGCAATTAGCCGATCTAGATGGCTACAATCGAGAGGAAGTGGAACACATAAGAGAAATCATAAACGAATTCCCAGCAGCATTCGGCCTTGAAGGAGAACCGCTCCCGGCTACTCATTTGGTAACGCATAAAATACAGCTCTTTACCAATAAACCGATAAAAGCAAAAAGATACAGATACCCACCCGCGCTAAGAGAACAAATGGAATTAGAAATACAAAAATTGATTGATCAAGACGTTGTTGAACCGTCCACCGCGGACTACTCATCGCCTATGTGGATTGTCCCCAAGAAACCGGACGCGCAAGGAAATAAAAAATGGAGATTAGTTACGGATTTTAGGCAGCTAAACGAAACAACAGTAGGTAGCTGCCACCCACTGCCGTTTACTAGCGACATTTTAGAGAGCCTTGCAGCAGCCAATTTTATAACAGTTATGGATTTAAAAAGCGGATACTACCAGATAGAAATGGACCCCGACTCAGCAGGTTACACCGCGTTTTCAGCACCGCTCGGGAACCACGCACAACAGCACTTACAATATAAACGCATGGCCATGAGGCTACGCGACGCTACGGCAACCTTTTCAAGGGCAATGTCGCTAGCTTTAGCAGGTCTTCAAGGAAGAGAAGTACAGGTATATTTAGACGATCTAATGGTATACGCTCAAATACTGGAAGAATACGGAAAACGATTGAGACGAGTACTTAAACGCTTAGTATACGCAAACCTCACTATAGAACCAAAGAAATGTCAATTTCTTAAAAACGAGGCTAGCGTACTTGGTCCGAAACTACCCAACACCAACCAACGCCAAAAAGGTAAAACAATGGCTAGGCTTCGTAGGATACTATAAACGGTTTATAAAAAACTTTGCAAAAGTAACTCAACCACTCTCTAAGCTCTTACGCAAAGACGAGCCATTTGTTTGGGGAAAGGAACAAGAGGAATCTTTTAATATGTTAAAGGATTCACTCTGCAGCAAACCAGTCCTTATCGCCCCCGATCTCGATAAACCATTCATAGTGACTACCGACGCGTCCGACTACGCAATCGGTGCGATTCTCAGCCAAGGTGAGCTTGGAAAGGATCGTCCGTGCGCATATGCGTCTAGGTGCCTCCATGGCAGCGAATTAAGGTACTCTACATACGATAAGGAACTACTAGCAGTAGTTTTCGCGAAAGGCCAGTTTTCCCATTATTTATACTCGAAAGCCTTTACCTTGATTACCGACCACGAACCGCTAAAGCATTTTCATACAACGAAGAAACCGGATCTCAGGTTCAATAGACTGAAAGCCTCGCTTCAGGGCTACCGCTTCACTGTCATATACCGACCAGGCGAGAAAAATTGCAACGCCGACGCATTGTCTCGAAATCCGATCGTCGCAGCAAACGAAATAAACCCGGAACTCCCGCGAGCACAGTTGTATGAATTAGCAGAGACACAAGATCCTGTAACCAACTCAACAATTAATTGTAAGGAACCAGTAGAGATCTTAAAACTAGAATTACGTTCGCAACGTCCCAAACGCACCAGATCCAACACGGACAGTTCGGACAGCGATCATAAACAAGCAAAACGACTGCCGGAAGATTCGCTGAGGTATTACAAAGGCGAAACGCTAGCCGTAAGAAACTTCAAAAGAGGATTCTATTTATGCATAGCATTGCAAAACGCTCACCACGGCGATAGCAGACTACGCATACAGTGGCTCACTCAAGCGCCACGAAAAACTGGCACTTATACCGTGGATTACAAAGATATGTGCCCTTTCGACAGCATTCTCACCAACGTCAAACTAAAACTCAAGGCGAACGGAACCTATCGCCTCGGCTCACGAGAACGTGTAAGGATCGAAACTATATTGGCCGAATCACTGGCCCGAGAACCATATACTCAATGGTCATCAGAGATCAAAAATAATCAGACCGAACCGATACTCAGTCAAGGGAGAACAGACGGAAAACTCGCATATCTGCGGAAAGAGAATAACCTACAAAAGGGCATACAGGCCACCAGTACGCCTCAAATTAACGAGCAACCAAAGGACCGCACCGAAGTGTCACAAACACAACTTTTTTGGGAAGATCAGGCTATCCCTAACAATCTAGAACCGATCGCTATTGTATGCGAAGACAAGGTTGCAACGTCAGACATATCAAACGAACAGTCCGACGCTCCCGAGGTCACTAACACTGGTCACTCCGATAATATTTCAAACACGTTGCATCCACTCTTAAACGGAGTACACTCACGATTTATCGTAGACGTCAAAGAAAGTAAAATTGACGGACAAAAGAGCATGCACATAAGTATCCGAGAAATAAACAAGGAGCACAAAACAGTCGAATTAAAAGGGGAGCGCCCGAAATTCGCGCCCGTTCCAAAAATATACTATCAACTGAATCCGAGCGCGAAACTCGTAGACTCAACGATTCCTACCGACATAGGAGACGTCAATATGCTACCAACGTCAGTCAGCTACCTTTCGGAAGATTCAGAGAACACACCCAGGAACGACCAAGCGCAATCTACAATTCAAAATCCTAGTCTCATACCCGACATGAATGAGGATATACCAAACGACATCCCTGGAGTTACACCCGAGGAAATCAATCGCACACCCAATAAACCGCTCGAGGAACCCGTCAACAATCTAGAAAGAGCGATATCGGAAGAACCCGTACATCCTTACGACAAGAATTCGACGAAGGACAACGACGTTCCAGAGCGCACCGTAATCGTGCCCACGCCCAGTCTTCACAGACACACCGACGAGGTGCCAAACAATTACAGTCTCGAACCACGCACGCATGAAATACATGACGATCACCCGGCCCTGCATTTATATGAGGAAAGAGCGGACTGCGCCACTCCGCACGCAAAACTAAGGTTGTGCACCGGCGTAATCAACGAGCCACCAGGGAACTGTCTGTTTAACTCTTTAATAAGGACTGCCGACCTCGATTTAACTGCGCTCGAACTAAGACGCAAGCTATTGAACTCGCGTTCGCTACTACACTGCGGCGAACCCGCGGAAGCAACGCGCATTTTATCATCGAAAAACGAATACGGAACGATCGATTGCATATATATTTTCGCCAACGAATACCAGTTGAACGCATGTATTCATTTCGAGATACCAGGCAGAACCATTTATTGTCATATCATAGCAAACCCTGCAGGAAAATGGGTGCATTTACACCTTAGCGGAGTTCATTTCACACCGTATTAGTTAGTCGAAAACGACGATATGTCAATAGATTCTGACGAGTCGCAGTCGGATGCGAGCGAGTCGAGCGATGAAAGCCCCGACCCTTCAGACGAAAGCGAAGATTCCGAAAATGAAGAACTAGGTCCAGAAACCGATTTTGAACAACCAGACAGCATCGCAGGTAACGAGCAAAACGATGACGCAATGAACCTCTCGGCTATCGTCGAAACATCCAAAGGCCCGGAAGCAAATCACGGTATGGATGTCGACCAACAGCCGGAATTAAATATAGGCAACGGTAACCGAAACGAAGCACCAATCAACAGTAACCTTGCGCAACCTCCACTGTACAGTAAAAAATTAATGAAATACCTAACGGTAAACACGAGGCCACCGCGCGAAAAACCACCGTGGACACCAGCGGATGACGAAGAGCCTCCTCCCTTTTCCACCTTAACAATTGTTAATCAACACCCATTTCGATTCAAGGAAAACTTAGTTTATCTAGCAACATCCGACGGTTTTCTGAACACCGAAATACAAGAGGCCTTAACAGAAAGAGCATACATAGATTTGGAACAATTCGAAGGGAAAACATTTACAGTCGGCGAAATCCACACATACAACATCAAAGACATAACAATGATGTGCATATACATAAAGCATTATATCGACGAAAAGCCGCTCAGAGTCAACATAAGAAAATGCTTAATTTTACTCAAAAATCTGTTAGTGGCCAAATCTATTAAAACAATAGCAGTCATTAGAGATCTCGCGGTACTATCAGTCGGTGAATGGGCTTATTTCATAGAACAATTTAATAGGATATTTAAAGGACTACCGGTAATCGGAGTATTGTACACAAATAATTTACCTGTACCCTCGACCGAAGACAGATACGCGGTCATCAAGGAATACCATGAAGCAGCCCTCGGAGGACATCGAGGTGTAAACAAAACGTACGCAAAGGTAGCCAACGACTATTATTGGAGAAATATGCGCCCGGACATACGTCAGTTCGTCCTAAGATGCGCCGATTGTCAAAGCAACAAATTGGTACGACAGAAAACGAAACTGCCTTTAGTTATCAGTAACACGCCCTCATTCCCATTCGCCCAGCTTTCATTAGATTTTTACGGTCCATTGCCAGTAAGCAAGAACGGTTATCGCTACATTCTATCAGCTCAAGACTGGCTGACGAAATACGTTATACTTGTACCAGTAAAAACAGCTACAGCCGAAGAAGTAGCCCGCGCTCTAACCGAAAAAGTAATCGCTTACGTAGGCACACCAGCTGCAATTATAACTGATAACGGTAGCCATTTTCAAAATAAACTATTAGAACACTTTGCAAAAATCTTTCGCATTAGCAAATATAACACCACAGCCTACCACCCCCAATCTCAGGGCGGAATCGAGCGTATGCACCATACATTAACCGAATACCTGCGCAAATACGCGGATACAATAAACAATTGGTGCGAATGGACGCCAATTTGCCAACATGCTTACAACTGCACCGAACACGAAAGCACTGGCTATAGTCCTCACGAATTACTGTTAGGATATAAACCGAGAACACCGTCGAGCTTCCCGCCAAAAGAGCACTTCCCCACGTACAGCGAATATGCAGCCGACCTCACCACCAACCTCACCCAGTTACAAACAATGGCTGCGATGAACCTCGTACAGTCTAAATATCGGTCCAAATATTACTATGATAAAAGACTAAACGTACAACATTTTAGGGAAAGCGAAATAGTTCGACTAGTTAAAGACCCACCAGTAGGCAAATTTCATAAGGAATACAAAGGCCCATACGAAATTATAAAAATCAATCGCAAAACACACAATGTCACAATCAGAAACGGACCCATAATCAAAACCGTGCACGCTAATAAACTCAAACGAGCCCCCGACATCCAAACACTACCTATTACAACAAACAACAGGACGGGTACTCATGACCTTTAGCACGGACATATTACCGCGGCTAATGGACGCGCTCAAAGCGCGCATCAGTTTTCCTTTTATTAACCACATAATACCAAATCATCGCAACAATTATAATCACACAACTATTATTATAAATCGAAACTATACTATTTCATAATTACACATACACAAACATTAATCGCACTAATTAATAATAAATAACTGGCAAAAGCAATCGAATACTAACCCACGAATAAGAATTCGACGGTTAATGAACTGTAGTGCGGTCTTATTAGCGCGGCTAACGGACGCGCCACAGACGTTTACGACTGATTAATATTTTATGCACTAAACAATCCAAAACCAGGATAACAGGTCATTCTCGTCATAAACAATTTATAAATAAATTAAATCCCATTAACAAATTAATCGCAAAAACGTTATGTTGAGAAATATAATAACCGGAACCTTAATTAACAAAATCCAATCAAATTCGGTTATCATAAAACCACTAGGAACTGAGATATTAATTTGTTAATTAACAATTATAAACACTCGACCAAATCACCCATATAGTTTTATAAAGCTCGCATACCAAACAATCCATTCTCATAAAAATATACCCTTGTTATAATAAACAAATTTATAAATAAATTAAATAACATAAATAAATAAATTAACAAAAAATTTCTTTTTGCAAAAATAGAAACCTTACACTTAATTAACAAACTACACCAAAGCACACTATCATAGTCTGGATAGAAACCGAGATATGAATTTGTTAATTAACAAAATCGATCGCACAACGAAAACACCTATATAGTTTCGTATTACACATTCAACGAGCAATTCAAAATCGAAGAAAAACTCTAGCCAAATAAGAGAGCAAAAATATAAACAATTTGATAATTATTGTTAATAAAAAATTTCAAAAACCTCATTTATCAAAAATAATAATCACAAACCCTAGTTGCAAAATTATAGGCACTTTGTTTTCACGAATTCGAAAATATTTTCTAAAAATACGTACAATTTTGCAACTACTGAAAAATAAATTGTTATAATAGTAAAATTAACATGTCGGGCACGTGCTAAACCAAATCCACACATAAAAAACTCAAAAAGACGAAAGCAAATAGCAATAATAATTTTTACTCGAAAAATGAAAATTCTTCACTGTACGAGTAATACGACACCTCTCCGCGAGCAATAGAGGCCATAGATCAAAAGTTATAGCAATTAACATTTTCGACTTTTAACATAACAACAACCATAAATAAATAAAGAGGGCCACATACTCCAATGTACGAAATTACATAAAATAACAAAGAAAACAAACATAGAAGAAGAACAACATTTTTACCATAACTCTATAGGCAATAGCGAAATCAAAAAGGGAAAAAGGCAACGAACCTAAGTAAATATTCTACAAATATTAATTAAATGAACACAATCACTCCCCGAAACGAACAAATCGGCAGCAATCGTCGCGAAATTCAACGCACACCTAGTAAGCGTAGCGCAGAGAGGGAGAAGCAAGCTTGAAGCGGGGAAAAAGTGCCCCGGACTTCAGAGCCGTAACAGCGCACGCCGCGCCACGCGCGAAAGACCCCCTCGCCGTGGCAAATACATTGCCAGCATAGAGAGCGCGACACGGAGAGAGAGAGACAGAACGCGAGTCGCGACAAAGTGTCTCGGGCATCAGGGCCGCGACAGCGCACATCGCGCCACGCGCGAGAGGCCCCCACACCGCGACGAATGCATTGCCAGCATACAGCGCGCACGTGGAGAGAGAGAGAGAGAGACAGAGCGCGAGACGGGGAAAAGTGGCCCGGACACGTAGCCGAACGACACGTTGGCGGTGCCCGTACCCTTGCAGATTCATTCATTTTAAACCTTCCCGTCTAATTTCAATACATACATTTTCTTGAAACAATATAATATTTATATTTTTATACTATACAAATATCATGCGTCCGGGAAAAATACGTTTTCTCACAATCAGACGATATAAAACAGTATTATTACATTCAATATTGCACTTATAAACACAAAATAAATTTAAATCTCCGTAAGCAAACATAACAATTTCAATAAAAACTATTATTATTATTATATTAATACAACGTTTATAGGAATATTCACCAAAATCAGTAAAAATACGTCAATATTATAGTTAATATTGCAATTTAAATAGTGAAATCGGTAAAATCTCTACAACTAAACACAGAATAATTGTAACAAGCATCATTATTATAATAAATAACTACAATTTCTCAAAAAAAAAATTTTTTTAAATATTATATTTCAGTTATTTTTTAAACACAACTTGAATCAATAAGAAAACCAAACAGATAATAGCAATTAACCACCGGAAACCATAAACAATTAACTACATTAATTATAATAACTAAAATTATCTTTTAACTTAAAAAGAATAAAATATTCAAAATGAATGTATAGCTGTCAATCTAAAACTTAATGTCGGTGAAGCTAGCCGCCTCGCACTTAGCCGCCTCCAGGGACGAAACTGTAGCGGGGCCCCGGGAAGAAATATTTTGTATTTATCGCCAAATAACGCATCTAAACGACTTCTTTTACATGACCTACACCATTATTAGAGAAAACAATAATATATAAGTTTTACGCTTTATACAATTTGTTTATTTAAATAATTAATTAGCGAAAATCTGACGTTTTCGACTTCTTTGCTTTATATCTCACGATGTAACGGGGAGGCTGCGATGAAATTTTGCATACAACTAGCTAAGAGGATTAGAAAGACAGCCCACTTGGTCCCGACCCGGCACACTTTTTACAATTAGTTTATTTAAATAATTAATTAGCGAAAATCTGACGTTTTCGACTTCTTTGCTTTATATCTCACGATGTAACGGGAAGGCTGCGATGAAATTTTGTATACAACTAGCTAAGAGGATTAGAAAGACAGCCCACTTGGTCCCGACCCGGCACACTTTTTACAATTAGTTTATTTAAATAATTAATTAGCGAAAATCTGACGTTTTCGACTTCTTTGCTTTATATCTCACGATGTAACGGGGAGGCTGCGATGAAATTTTGCATACAACTAGCTAAGAGGATTAGAAAGACAGCCCACTTGGTCCCGACCCGGCACACTTTTTACAATTTGTTTATTTAAATAATTAATTAGCGAAAATCTGACGTTTTCGACTTCTTTGCTTTATATCTCACGATGTAACGGGGCGGCTGTACTGAAATTTCGTATACAACTAGCTAGGAGTATCAGAAAGACAGCCCACTTGGTCCCGACCCGGCACACTTTTTACAATTTGTTTATTTAAATAATTAATTAGTGAAAATCTGACGTTTTCGACTTCTTTGCTTTATATCTCACGATGTAACGGGGAGGCTGCGATGAAATTTTGCATACAACTAGCTAAGCGGATTAGAAAGACAGCCCACTTGGTCCCGACCCGGCACACTTTTTACAATTAGTTTATTTAAATAATTAATTAGCGAAAATCTGACGTTTTCGACTTCTTTGCTTTATATCTCACGATGTAACGGGGCGGCTGTACTGAAATTTCGTATACAACTAGCTAGGAGTATTAGAAAGACAGCCCACTTGGTCCCGACCCGGCACACTTTTTACAATTTGTTTATTTAAATAATTAATTAGTGAAAATCTGACGTTTTCGACTTCTTTGCTTTATATCTCACGATGTAACGGAGAGGCTGCGATGAAATTTTGCATACAACTAGCTAAGAGTATTAGAAAGACAGCCCACTTGGTCCCCGACCCGGCACACTTTTTACAATTTGTTTATTTAAATAATTAATTAGCGAAAATCTTACGTTTTCGACTTCTTTGCTTTATATCTCACGATGTAACGGGGAGTCTGCAATGAAATTTTGCATACAACTTGCTAAGAGGATTAGAAAGACAGCCCACTTGGTCCCGACCCGGCACACTTTTTACAATTAGTTTATTTAAATAATTAATTAGCGAAAATCTGACGTTTTCGACTTCTTTGCTTTATATCTCACGATGTAACGGGGAGGCTGCGATGAAATTTTGCATACAACTAGCTAAGAGGATTAGAAAGACAGCCCACTTGGTCCCGACCCGGCACACTTTTACAATTTGTTTATTTAAATAATTAATTAGCGAAAATCTGACGTTTTCGACTTCTTTGCTTTATATCTCACGATGTAACGGGGCGGCTGTACTGAAATTTCGTATACAACTAGCTAGGAGTATCAGAAAGACAGCCCACTTGGTCCCGACCCGGCACACTTTTTACAATTTGTTTATTTAAATAATTAATTAGCGAAAATCTGACGTTTTCGACTTCTTTGCTTTATATCTCACGATGTAACGGGGCGGCTGTACTGAAATTTCGTATACAACTAGTTAGGAGTATCAGAAAGACAGCCCACTTGGTCCCAACCCGCACACTTTTTACAATTTGTTTATTTAAATAATTAATTAGCGAAAATCTGACGTTTTCGACTTCTTTGCTTTATATCTCACGATGTAACGGGGAGGCTGCGATGAAATTTTGCATACAACTAGCTAAGAGGATTAGAAAGACAGCCCACTTGGTCCCGACCCGGCACACTTTTTACAATTTGTTTATTTAAATAATTAATTAGCGAAAATCTGACGTTTTCGACTTCTTTGCTTTATATCTCACGAAGTAACGGGGCGGCTGTACTGAAATTTCGTATACAACTAGTTAGGAGTATCAGAAAGACAGCCCATTTGGTCCCAACCCGGCACACTTTTACAATTTGTTTATTTAAATAATTAATTAGTGAAAATCTGACGTTTTCGACTTCTTTGCTTTATATCTCACGATGTAACGGGGAGGCTGCGATGAAATTTTGCATACAACTAGCTAAGAGGATTAGAAAGACAGCCCACTTGGTCCCGACCCGGCACACTTTTTACAATTAGTTTATTTAAATAATTAATTAGCGAAAATCTGACGTTTTCGACTTCTTTGCTTTATATCTCACGATGTAACGGGGAGGCTGCGATGAAATTTTGCATACAACTAGCTAAGAGGATTAGAAAGACAGCCCACTTGGTCCCGACCCGGCACACTTTTTACAATTAGTTTATTTAAATAATTAATTAGCGAAAATCTGACGTTTTCGACTTCTTTGCTTTATATCTCACGATGTAACGGGGAGGCTGCGATGAAATTTTGCATACAACTAGCTAAGAGGATTAGAAAGACAGCCCACTTGGTCCCGACCCGGCACACTTTTTACAATTAGTTTATTTAAATAATTAATTAGCGAAAATCTGACGTTTTCGACTTCTTTGCTTTATATCTCACGATGTAACGGGGAGGCTGCGATGAAATTTTGCATACAACTAGCTAAGAGGATTAGAAAGACAGCCCACTTGGTCCCGACCCGGCACACTTTTTACAATTTGTTTATTTAAATAATTAATTAGCGAAAATCTGACGTTTTCGACTTCTTTGCTTTATATCTCACGATGTAACGGGGAGGCTGCGATGAAATTTTGCATACAACTAGCTAAGAGGATTAGAAAGACAGCCCACTTGGTCCCGACCCGGCACACTTTTTACAATTTGTTTATTTAAATAATTAATTAGCGAAAATCTGACGTTTTCGACTTCTTTGCTTTATATCTCACGATGTAACGGGGAGGCTGCGATGAAATTTTGCATACAACTAGCTAAGAGGATTAGAAAGACAGCCCACTTGGTCCCGACCCGGCACACTTTTTACAATTTGTTTATTTAAATAATTAATTAGCGAAAATCTGACGTTTTCGACTTCTTTGCTTTATATCTCACGATGTAACGGGGAGGCTGCGATGAAATTTTGCATACAACTAGCTAAGAGGATTAGAAAGACAGCCCCACTTGGTCCCGACCCGCACACTTTTACAATTAGTTTATTTAAATAATTAATTAGCGAAAATCTGACGTTTGCGACTTCTTTGCTTTATATCTCACGATGTAACGGGGAGGCTGCGATGAAATTTTGTATACAACTAGCTAGAGGATTAGAAAGACAGCCCACTTGGTCCCGACCCGGCACACTTTTTACAATTAGTTTATTTAAATAATTAATTAGCGAAAATCTGACGTTTTCGACTTCTTTGCTTTATATCTCACGATGTAACGGGGAGGCTGCGATGAAATTTTGCATACAACTAGCTAAGAGGATTAGAAAGACAGCCCACTTGGTCCCGACCCGGCACACTTTTTACAATTTGTTTATTTAAATAATTAATTAGCGAAAATCTGACGTTTTCGACTTCTTTGCTTTATATCTCACGATGTAACGGGGAGGCTGCGATGAAATTTTGCATACAACTAGCTAAGAGGATTAGAAAGACAGCCCACTTGGTCCCGACCCGGCACACTTTTTACAATTAGTTTATTTAAATAATTAATTAGCGAAAATCTGACGTTTTCGACTTCTTTGCTTTATATCTCACGATGTAACGGGGAGGCTGCGATGAAATTTTGTATACAACTAGCTAAGAGGATTAGAAAGACAGCCCACTTGGTCCCGACCCGGCACACTTTTTACAATTAGTTTATTTAAATAATTAATTAGCGAAAATCTGACGTTTTCGACTTCTTTGCTTTATATCTCACGATGTAACGGGGAGGCTGCGATGAAATTTTGCATACAACTAGCTAAGAGGATTAGAAAGACAGCCCACTTGGTCCCGACCCGGCACACTTTTTACAATTTGTTTATTTAAATAATTAATTAGCGAAAATCTGACGTTTTCGAATTCTTTGCTTTATATCTCACGATGTAACGGGGAGGCTGCGATGAAATTTTGCATACAACTAGCTAAGAGGATTAGAAAGACAGCCCACTTGGTCCCGACCCGGCACACTTTTTACAATTTGTTTATTTAAATAATTAATTAGCGAAAATCTGACGTTTTCGACTTCTTTGCTTTATATCTCACGATGTAACGGGAGGCTGCGATGAAATTTTGCATACAACTAGCTAAGAGGATTAGAAAGACAGCCCACTTGGTCCCGACCCGGCACACTTTTTACAATTAGTTTATTTAAATAATTAATTAGCGAAAATCTGACGTTTTCGACTTCTTTGCTTTATATCTCACGATGTAACGGGGAGGCTGCGATGAAATTTTGCATACAACTAGCTAAGAGGATTAGAAAGACAGCCCACTTGGTCCCGACCCGGCACACTTTTTACAATTAGTTTATTTAAATAATTAATTAGCGAAAATCTGACGTTTTCGACTTCTTTGCTTTATATCTCACGATGTAACGGGGAGGCTGCGATGAAATTTTGCATACAACTAGCTAAGAGGATTAGAAAGACAGCCCACTTGGTCCCGACCCGGCACACTTTTTACAATTAGTTTATTTAAATAATTAATTAGCGAAAATCTGACGTTTTCGACTTCTTTGCTTTATATCTCACGATGTAACGGGGAAGCTGCGATGAAATTTTGCATACAACTAGCTAGAGTATTAGAAAGACAGCCCACTTGGTCCCGACCCGGCACACTTTTACAATTAGTTTATTTAAATAATTAATTAGCGAAAATCTGACGTTTTCGAATTCTTTGCTTTATATCTCACGATGTAACGGGGAGGCTGCGATGAAATTTTGCATACAACTAGCTAAGAGGATTAGAAAGACAGCCCACTTGGTCCCGACCCGGCACACTTTTACAATTTGTTTATTTAAATAATTAATTAGCGAAAATCTGACGTTTTCGACTTCTTTGCTTTATATCTCACGATGTAACGGGGAGGCTGCGATGAAATTTTGCATACAACTAGCTAAGAGGATTAGAAAGACAGCCCACTTGGTCCCGACCCGGCACACTTTTTACAATTTGTTTATTTAAATAATTAATTAGCGAAAATCTGACGTTTTCGACTTCTTTGCTTTATATCTCACGATGTAACGGGGAGGCTGCGATGAAATTTTGCATACAACTAGCTAAGAGGATTAGAAAGACAGCCCACTTGGTCCCGACCCGGCACACTTTTTACAATTAGTTTATTTAAATAATTAATTAGCGAAAATCTGACGTTTTCGACTTCTTTGCTTTATATCTCACGATGTAACGGGGAAGCTGCGATGAAATTTGTATACAACTAGCTAGGAGTATTAGAAAGACAGCCCACTTGGTCCCGACCCGGCACACTTTTTACAATTAGTTTATTTAAATAATTAATTAGCGAAATCTGACGTTTTCGACTTCTTTGCTTTATATCTCACGATGTAACGGGAGGCTGCGACTGAAATTTTGCGTATACAACTAGCTAGGAGTATTAGAAAGACAGCCCACTTGGTCCCGACCCGGCACACTTTTTACAATTAGTTTATTAAATAATTAATTAGCGAAAATCTGACGTTTTCGACTTCTTTGCTTTATATCTCACGATGTAACGGGAGAGGCTGCGATGAAATTTTGCATACAACTAGCTAAGAGTATTAGAAAGACAGCCCACTTGGTCCCGACCCGGCACACTTTTTACAATTAGTTTATTTAAATAATTAATTAGCGATAATCTTACGTTTCGACTTCTTTGCTTTATATCTCACGATGTAACGGGGAGGCTGCGATGAAATTTTGCATACAATCTTAGCTAAGAGGATTAGAAAGACAGCCCACTTGGTCCCGACCCGGCACACTTTTTACAATTAGTTTATTTAAATAATTAATTAGCGAAAATCTAACGTTTTCGACTTCTTTGCTTTATATCTCACGATGTAACGGGGAGGCTGCGATGAAATTTTGCATACAACTAGCTAAGAGGATTAGAAAGACAGCCCACTTGGTCCCGACCCGGCACACTTTTTACAATTAGTTTATTTAAATAATTAATTAGCGAAAATCTGACGTTTTCGACTTCTTTGCTTTATATCTCACGATGTAACGGGGAGGCTGCGATGAAATTTTGCATACAACTAGCTAAGAGGATTAGAAAGACAGCCCACTTGGTCCCGACCCGGCACACTTTTTACAATTAGTTTATTTAAATAATTAATTAGCGAAAATCTGACGTTTTCGACTTCTTTGCTTTATATCTCACGATGTAACGGGGAAGGCTGCGATGAAATTTTGCATACAAACTAGCTAAGAGGATTAGAAAGACAGCCCACTTGGTCCCGACCCGGCACACTTTTACAATTAGTTTATTTAAATAATTAATTAGCGAAAATCTGACGTTTTCGACTTCTTTGCTTTATATCTCACGATGTAACGGGGAGGCTGCGATGAAATTTTGCATACAACTAGCTAAGAGGATTAGAAAGACAGCCCACTTGGTCCCGACCCGGCACACTTTTTACAATTTGTTTATTTAAATAATTAATTAGCGAAAATCTGACGTTTTCGACTTCTTTGCTTTATATCTCACGATGTAACGGGGAGGCTGCGACTGAAATTTCGTATACAACTAGCTAGGAGTATCAGAAAGACAGCCCACTTGGTCCCGACCCGGCACACTTTTTACAATTTGTTTATTTAAATAATTAATTAGTGAAAATCTGACGTTTTCGACTTCTTTGCTTTATATCTCACGATGTAACGGGGAGGCTGCGATGAAATTTGCATACAACTAGCTAAGCGGATTAGAAAGACAGCCCACTTGGTCCCGACCCGGCACACTTTTTACAATTAGTTTATTTAAATAATTAATTAGCGAAAATCTGACGTTTTCGACTTCTTTGCTTTATATCTCACGATGTAACGGGGCGGCTGTACTGAAATTTCGTATACAACTAGCTAGGAGTATTAGAAAGACAGCCCACTTGGTCCCGACCCGGCACACTTTTTACAATTTGTTTATTAAATAATTAATTAGTGAAAATCTGACGTTTTCGACTTCTTTGCTTTATATCTCACGATGTAACGGAGAGGCTGCGATGAAATTTTGCATACAACTAGCTAAGAGTATTAGAAAGACAGCCCACTTGGTCCCGACCCGGCACACTTTTTACAATTTGTTTATTTAAATAATTAATTAGCGAAAATCTTACGTTTTCGACTTCTTTGCTTTATATCTCACGATGTAACGGGGAGGCTGCAATGAAATTTTGCATACACTTGCTAGAGGATTAGAAAGACAGCCCACTTGGTCCCGACCCGGCACACTTTTACAATTAGTTTATTTAACATATTAAATTAGCGAAAATCTAACGTTTTCGACTTCTTTGCTTTATATCTCACGATGTAACGGGGAGGCTGCGTTGAAATTTGCATACAACTAGCTAAGAGGATTAGAAAGACAGCCCACTTGGTCCCGACCCGGCACACTTTTACAATTAGTTTATTAAATAATTAATTAGCGAAAATCTGACGTTTCGACTTCTTTGCTTTATATCTCACGATGTCACGGGGAGGCTGCGATGAAATTTTGCATACAACTAGCTAAAGAGGATTAGAAAGACAGCCCACTTGGTCCCGACCGGCACACTTTTTACAATTAGTTTATTTAAATAATTAATTAGCGAAATTCTGACGTTTTCGACTTCTTTGCTTTATATCTCACGATTTGTAACGGGAAGGCTCGCGTGAAATTTGGTATACAACTCAGCTAAGAGGATTAGAAAGACAGCCCACTTGGTCCCGGACCTCGCACACTTTTTACAAATTAGTTTATTTAAATAATTAATTAGCGAAAATCTGACGTTTTCGACTTCTTTGCTTTATATCTCACGATGTAACGGGGAGGCTGCGATGAAATTTTGCATACAACTAGCTAAGAGGATTAGAAAGACAGCCCACTTGGTCCCGACCCGGCACACTTTTTACAATTTGTTTATTTAAATAATTAATTAGCGAAAATCTGACGTTTTCGACTTCTTTGCTTTATATCTCACGATGTAACGGGGGCTGCGATGAAATTTTGTATACAACTAGCTAAGGAGTATCAGAAAGACAGCCCACTTGGTCCCGACCCGGCACACTTTTTACAATTTGTTTATTTAAATAATTAATTAGCGAAAATCTGACGTTTTCGACTTCTTTGCTTTATATCTCACGATGTAACGGGGAGGCTGCGATGAAATTTTGCATACAACTAGCTAAGGATTAGAAAGACAGCCCACTTGGTCCCGACCCGGCACACTTTTTACAATTTTTATTTAAATAATTAATTAGCGAAAATCTGACGTTTTCGACTTCTTTGCTTTATATCTCACGATGTAACGGGGCGGCTGCTGAAATTTCGTATACAACTAGCTAGGATATAGAAAGACAGCCCACTTGGTCCCGACCCGGCACACTTTTTACAATTTGTTTATTTAAATAATTAATTAGCGAAAATCTGACGTTTTCGACTTCTTTGCTTTATATCTCACGATGTAACGGGAGGCTGCGATGAAATTTTGCATACAACTAGCTAAGAGGATTAGAAAGACAGCCCACTTGGTCCCGACCCGGCACACTTTTTACAATTTGTTTATTTAAATAATTAATTAGCGAAAATCTGACGTTTTCGACTTCTTTGCTTTATATCTCACGATGTAACGGGGAGGCTGCGATGAAATTTTGCATACAACTAGCTAGAGGATTAGAAAGACAGCCCACTTGGTCCCGACCCGGCACACTTTTTACAATTTTTATTTAAATAATTAATTAGCGAAAATCTGACGTTTTCGACTTCTTTGCTTTATATCTCACGATGTAACGGGGAGGCTGCGATGAAATTTTGCATACAACTAGCTAAGAGGATTAGAAAGACAGCCCACTTGGTCCCGACCCGGCACACTTTTTACAATTTGTTTATTTAAATAATTAATTAGCGAAAATCTGACGTTTTCGACTTCTTTGCTTTATATCTCACGATGTAACGGGGAGGCTGCGATGAAATTTTGTATACAACTAGCTAGGATTAGAAAGACAGCCCACTTGGTCCGACCCGGCACACTTTTTACAATTTGTTTATTTAAATAATATCAGATTTTCGCTAATTAATTATTTAAATACATAAATTGTAAAAAGGGTGCCGGGTCGGGACCAAGTGGGCTGTCTTTCTGATACTCTTAACTAGTTGTATGCAAAATACAGTACAGCCTCCGTTACATCGCGATATAAAGCAAAGAAGTCGAAAACGTCAGATTTTCGCTAATTAATTATTTAAATAAACAAATTGTAAAAAGTGTGCCGGTCGGACCAAGTGGGCTGTCTTTCTATACTCCTAACTAGTTGTATACAAAATTTCAGTAGCAGCCTCCCCGTTACATCGTGATTTTAAATGATACATGACTTATATTAGGAACACAATTTTCATCTTTATTGTAATAATTGTATCCTAAGTAAAAAGTTATTGATATTTCGATTAGTATTTATTTTTAATAATTTGTGATATTATAATTAACATACTGCTAGATTTTGTAATGGAAGAGTTAGGTGTCGTTAATGGCAGTCCTCTTGTAACATTAGTAAAATCACTTGGTATATCCTTAGTATGGTCAGTTTTAGTAAATGTTTTCGATTTTAATTCTAAAATAATAAAATTCATAATAACTTTTAAAAAGAATATAATAGTTTAACTTACTTTGTGTTGTATTCACTTCAGACATCAAAGGTTTTGAAAAAGATTTTTGAAATAAATTAGCTTCTGTTTGTAATTTTCTTTGACGTACAGCT